>JANAVB010024599.1:4354439-4522591 GCA_029216955.1 Iris pallida | reverse complement strand
TCGGGATATCTCTAGATATCGGCAAGCTCGAAGTCATCAAATTATATATCACTACTGACAAAACAGAAATAAATTTGCATGTTGTCATGAGTCAAATTATAGTAAAACATTTGTATGATTAATATACAATAGATGAAGTTGAAACAAGTTCATCGAGATTTAAGTCATGAAATAGTAAATCATAATCCGAAAATATTGTAAAGTTGATCGGATGTCCCGAAAATACGCTACGTGAGCGAAAGTCGGAAAACCACTCATTGAAAGCATCCAATGAGACAAAAAGTTGCTCATGTAGGTGTTAGGGTTTGATGGAGGTGGTGGACTGAAAATGGATGGATATGAGGCGAAGACGAGAAAGAGGGTTTGAAGATGATGCTCCTTCACTTCTTCTCCTCTTTCCTCTACCAAAAAGTTTTGGTGCCATTGATATTGAAAAGAGATTGAATTTGAAAGAGAGAAAAATGAGTTATACCTCACACAAAAAGGCAATGTTGGAATAGGAAAAAGTCTATAATTTAAAAAATTGAGTTATATAAGTCATAAAAATAATATAGCCATATAATAAATGACTGTTAAGACAACCATCATTACAGTGAAACTGCCTTGGGGTAGCTGTATGGGCCAGATCCCAGCTAGCGGTAGTCCGAAGACTAGTGCACCGTGTCGCTTAGGCTTTTACGCCTTATTGTCAGAAGGGCCCTTTCGACTTGTACCCAAAGCTGAGTCATTATAAATAATTATTGTCATAACCGTTATTTACGCAGGTACATATTATTGTCTGACGGTTTCATCCAAGATTCTTATCTCTTGATAAAAAAATTGAAGCACTCTTCGGCTAGTAGTTTAGTAAAGAAGTCTGCTAGCTGATGTTCGGTGTCAATAAATTCTAAGTTAATAGTGTCATGCTGTTGATGATCACACAAGAAATGATGTCTAATCTCTATATGCTTTATACATGAGTGACATACTGGGTTCTTGGTCAAATTAATTGCACTGTTGTTATCACAAAAATGGGTATGTGCTTGAATAATAAGTTATAGTCATCAAGAGTTTGCTTCATCCATAGAATCTGTGTACAACAAGGACCAGCTGCAATATACTCAGCTTCTGTTGGGATAGTCCGACAGAATTCTACTTCTTGCTAAACCATGAGACTAAAGCATTTCCTAACAAATGACACGTGCTGCTGGTACTCTTGCGGTCGACTTTGCATCCCATAAAATCAGCATCGAAATATCCGATTAATTTAAAAAAAATAGTTTTGGGATACTACAGCCTACCGTAATCGTTCCTTTAAGATATATAAAGATACGCTTAACAACGGTCATGTGTGATTCTTTAGGATTTGCTTGATATCTAGCACATAAGCAAACGCTAAACATAATATCGGGATGACTAGTAGTTAAATACAATAGACTACTAATCATACCTTGATACTTATATTGATCGACCGGTTTGCCGCTTTCATCAGGTTCCAGCTTTGTTGTCGTAGCCATAGGGGTGCTGATAGGCTTGAGGTTTTCAAGCTCGAACTTTTTTACCTTGTCCTTTGTATACTTCAACTGGCCGATGAAGACGCCTTACGAGTATTGTTTGATTTGCAGTCCAAGGAAGTAGTTGAGCTCCCCCATCATGCTCATCTAAACTCGTTCTGCATACACTTGGCAAAATCTTTGCAAAGACCCGCATTAGTAGACCCAAATATGATATCATCTACATAAATTTGTACTAACAGAACAGTGTCATCAAGGAATTTTATGAAAAGTGTAGTATCAATTTTCCCTTTTGAAAAACCTTTATTAAGTAAGAAAGTACTAAGGCGTTCAAACCAAGTTCGAGGAGCTTGTTTGAGGTCATAAAGAGCTTTCTTAAGTTTAAAAACATGGTCGAAAAATTTGTAATTTTCAAAACCAGGGGATTGCTTGACAAAAACCTCTTCTTTAATAAAACTATTTAGAAAAGCACTTTTTACATCCATTTGAAAAAGTTTAAAGTTTTGGAAATTTGTAAAGGCGCAAAGGATCCGAATAGATTCAAGTCATTCAACAGGAGCATATGTCTCATCGTAGTCGATACCCTCCTCTTAGTTGTATCCTTGAGCTACGAGACGAGCCTTGTTGCGAGTGACCGAACCGTCCTCATTAACTTTGTTGCAAAAAACCTTTTTAGTACCAATAATTGAATGATCAACAGGTTTAGAAACAAGTTTCCAAACCTGATTTTGTTCAAATTGGTTGAGTTCTTCTTGCATTGCAGATATCGAAAATTTATCGTTAAAAGCTTCTAAAATATTTTTTGGTTCAATTTGAGAAATAAAAGCAGTAGTAGCAATAGAGTCTCTCAAAGAAGATCGAGTAGTTACCCCTTTCGATACCTCACATATTACCAAGTTTTCTGGATGCGAATGTTTGAATTGGAACTTCTTTGGTAATCCCTCCAGAGAGTTGGTTTCTGGTAGTGTATCCAAAGGAGTGAAGGTTGCTGGTTCATCATCATCGGGAATCATAGATGTACTCTTCTCCTCATCAAAAGTTACGTTAGTAGACTCTTCAACAATCATGGAGCATTTGTTGAACACTCTATATCCCTTACTATTGGCAGCATACCCGAGAAGAATACCTTCGTCAGCTTTGGCATCAAACTTGCCCAAGTGGTCTTTGGTATTCAGATTAAAGCAGCGACAACCAAACACTCGAAAGTAAGAAATATTTAGAGTTCTACCAAACCAAAGCTCATAGGGTGTTTTCTTCGAAATAGGTTGAATCAAAACCCAATTCAAAATATGGCACGCTGTGCTGGCAGCTTCTGCCCAAAATATTTCGGAAAAGAAAATTGATTCAACATGACTCTAGACATATCGTCAAGAGTCCTATTCTTCTGCTCTACAACACCATTTTGTTGAGGAGTTCTAGTACAAGAAAACTCATGATTAAAGCCATTTAAATCACAAAAATTTTCAAAATCAGAAATTTTTGAATTCGCCACCATGATCACTTCGGATACGAGTAGCAAAAACTTTGAAAATTGAAATGGTATCATTTTTATTTGTAAGAAAAAATTCGAGTAAATCTTAAAAAGTCATCAACGATAACAAAAGCATAGAGTTTACCACCAAGACTGGCTACTCTACTAGGACCAAATAGATCCATATAAAGTAATTGCAATGGTCGGATAGTACTTATAGTGTTTATGGATTTGAAGAAAGATTTGGTAGCCTTATTCTTTTCATATTCGGCACATACCGTATATTTCATGAATGTGATGTCTGGCAGGTCTTTTACTAGCTTCTTGGTTTATAATCTGGATATGGTATCTATGTTGGCATGACCAAGACGCTGGTGCCATAATAGTCTTTCATCTTTGTGGGTGTAGAGAGACATCTTCCTGTATTGTTTGTATCTCTAGATAGATAGAAAATATATATATTATCTTCTCTTATCCCTTCAAAACCGATGTCTCCAGTTGATCTATCATAGATAAAGCATTTAGTTTTCCCAAAGTTAATATCATATCCATGATCAGCAAGATGACTAATGCTGAGCAAGTTATTTTAACTCGGTTACATAACAGACATCCTTAATGATGGAAGAAGGAGGATAACCAATTGTACAATTAGTATAATATAGCTTTTTAGATTGTTTCCGAAGGATACATATCCTTCCCTTTTCATCGATAGTGTTGCGAATTGATTAGCTCTCCCGTCATATTTTGCGAGTACCCACTATCGAGAATCTATTTGCTTCTAGTTTGAGAAGGAAGGTCCACATACACCATGAGTAGATGTGACCTTTGGTACCTATATTCTTATGGGTCCTAAAAAGTTAGTCTTCAGTAGCCATGCATATAGATTGATATCAACTAGTTTTCTAAATCTATATTATGGTGATATGTGTCCGTGTAAACCATAGTAAGTGTAGGTAGCATGCACATTGGTATTTGGTACAGGATGATAGTTGTGTCTATATGTGGGTGTAGGATGATGATAGCTATGTGTAGCATTAGGATGACTGTAGTGAGTGTGTGTAGCAGCATGATGATATTGGTGATTGTGTGCAGCAAGATGATGATATAATTTACGTGTGTATGTTTTTCGTGCTGCATGTGAGTAGGTGTACATAAAGGCATGATTTTGAGTAGTATGTGGATGAGTATTCTTGTGGTGACGTGCTCTATTGTGTTGAGCCGTCTCGTGTTTGAAAGTGTTGTGACTGTGAGACTGAGTTTGAGTTTGAATAACCAACTTGCCCAGTCCAATCTCTAATTTCTTAGAAGCAACATGCAACTCATCATATTTTGTAGTAAGGCCATGTATTCTAGCAGTAGCAATTTTGTACTTGTTTTTCTCTTCAACAAGTTCTTTATTTAAAGTAGTGATATCATGTGTTTGCTTCTCAATAAGAGAGTCAGCATCGTGTAAGCTTAATTTAAGCTTAGATACCTCCTCAGTGCTTTCCGTGGGTGTAATGTTTCTAACATTCTCAAGTAAGCAAGCAAGTCTAGGGATCTTGACTTCATGGGTCTTGATCTTTTCCTTAGCATGCTTATACTTATTAATAACCTTTTTGTGGTCTTCAAGAAGATCACTAAAGGCGTCACCCAGTTCATCAAAGGAGAAATCTTCAAAAGAGTCGTTTACCTTGTCCAAAGTTGCTATTAGACAGACGTTTACAGTATCTTGTGGAGAGTCCTCTTCTTCGTCTGAATCGCTGGCCTCGCTTTCGTACCAAATGCTAGTGTTGGCATACTTCTTTGATGTTGGCCTCTTGTACGGTTTTTCATATCTGCTTCATTTCTTTGCTATAGGACAATCTTTTCTAACGTGTCCCGTCTTCTTGCATCCGAAGCAGATGGGTTCTTCCTAATCGTCTTTTTGTTCCTTCTTCCTTCAGTTGAAGCGTAGGAACTTTTTGAAATTTCGAACCATGAGTGCTTGATCGTCACATTCAAAATCGTCGTTATCTGTTTCCTTTGTGATGGTTCTTCGGTGATGAGCTCTTAAGACAATTTCTTTTTCTTTTGGATTCGTTTTTTCAAAATCTTTGAGGTCGAGCTCATGCGTCATCAGCTTGCCCATCAGAGTTTCTAGTGACATAGCCATAAGATCATTCCCTTTGATAATCACTGTGACCTTAGGGTTCCAGATCTTCGACAATCCTCTTAGCACTTTGCTTATCTTCTCATGTTTGGAATATGCTTTGCCAAGGGAAGATAGAGGGTTGACGACGTCTACGAATCTGGTGAACATCTGAGTAATTGTCTCATTTGGCTTCATTTTGAATGCCTCATATTCTTGTGTCAGACGGCTGATCTTTGATTCTTTAGCCTGCGTGGTTCCTTCATGAGTCTCCTCTAGAAGCCTCCATACTTCGTATGAGGTGGAGCATGTAGAGACCATGTTGAATTCCTTCATATATATTGCACAAAAGAGAGCATTAATAGCCCTAGCATCTTGACTTGCCTGTTTCTCTTCCTGGTCAGAATATTTGTCATAGGATTTTTAGCAAGAGTCCCCTCGACAGTTATTCTGGCAGGCTTTTTGTAACCATCTGTGACGATGGTCCACAGATCAAAGTCTAGAGACTTAAGATAAAAACTCATCCTAGTTTTCCAATAGGTGTAGTTAGTTCCGTTAAATAGGGATGGCTTATTTGTGGACTGTCCCTTACCATAGTTGGAAATGGTAGGTTGTGTGATTGTCATGGAACAACTTTTAGGATGTTAATCTGATATAAGAGAACAGAGCTCTGATACCATTTGAAGTACGTGTAGGCAACTCTAGAGGGGGGTGAATAGAGTATGCGTTAAATATAGCCAATTAAAAATAACTCTAGTCAAGTTCCCCCAACAAAAATAATAATCAGAGTATAAGTGCAGAATATAAATAGAGCTCAGAGAAGCATACGTAGACACAACAGTTTTTAACCTGGTTTCCCTTGTGGAGGACTAGTCTAGGCCTGAGAACTCTAGCTCAGGATTGAAATCCACTATTTGTGAAATAGCGTACAACCATGTGCCTTTACTCAGAAGAGCACGCCAACTTCTTATAGATTCGCAGATGGCGAGACTTGGAATTATTCAAGTGACTTCTTTTGGAACTCTTGCACACAAACTCCTAGTTGACTCGCACTGAGCACCTTGGGGGCTTAGAAAGTTTTGTGGCTAGTTAGATGAGAAGAATAAGCTCTTGAATGTATAGGCTATAGAAGAAGAGAAGTTGAGAAGATTGGATGATTGAAAATGAGAGAAATCAAGGCCTATATATACTAGTCAAGAGAGGCAAAGTTCGGCCAGAATTCTGTCCTAAATATTCAAAATTTTAGCCATTAGACAACTAGCAACCAGCAAACCCTAAAAATCAGGTCCTAAAATTAATGGGGCAGAGTTCGGCCCGAACTCTGTATGGGGCAGAGTTCTGCCCGAACTCTGTCTCCTTGGGGACAGAATGTTCAATAGGCTGTTTGGGTTTGGCAGGTTTTTGGACTTTTGTTTGTGGAGCTTTGGGTGTAAAGTCTAGGGTTGAGATACTCAGTGCGACTCAACTTACAATAGCCTAGACTCAATAAAAAGTAAAATACAGACTCAGAGAACGATTAAATAGCAGCATGCCATATCAATTGTCGATGATGTTCGTCTTGAGCTAATCTGTGGAGATTTTCTGTTTTGGAACTTGATGGAGCTTGATGTGTCAAGTTGGATCATAACAGATATCGTCTTTATTAATTATCAAGATTAGGTTGACTGCAATCCAGTTTGGGTCAACAGATATCATATTAGATTGATTTAAATCTTAGATGAGGATTAATTAGACTCCAAATCTAGGATAAAATTCTAAGATTTATTCGGCTGTATCCGAGCAAGCAAAGCGGCATGCGCAAGCAAATCGGCATGCGCCATGTGTCACGTCCTTAGGTTATGTTGATAACCACCAGATATCTCGATAAAATCTCGATGTTCGCCACATGTCAGCACCACAGAAGCCCGTAGCGTGCAATGATAGCAGATTATTTCATATCTCAGGAACCCTAATGCACATCGCATAAGCGCTTAGTTCACTATAAATAGAAGTTCTCCTTCAACTTAAAGAGAGAAACAACCTTCATCTAAGAAGGAACGATCCACCAACCAACCAACAGAGGGACAACCTCCACCAAAGGATCTTATCCTCCAGATAGCCTCTTGATCGGTGACCCTAGAGTTTCATCAAAGGTGCCAGAGAGCCAGAGCAAGGCTGATTCGTCATCAGATCGTCAACGGAGTAAAGGACCCGCTGCAGTGCTCGATCTCCACCGTCACACTTTCCCAGAAACCTCTTCTCCAAATACTTAAAATATCCTGTTTAGGACTTCCTTCTTTGTACACAGATACCTTATACGTTCAATAAAGAAAAAAGTTTGTTCAACATTTTGTTATGTCGAACAGCGGTAAAGTGAACCTTCTCTGGCATCGATGGATGCTATGTGAAAATATAATCCACCCAGGCCTTGACGTATGGCGAAGCCTGCGCCCCACCCATGCACGTGCATGCTTGGTGATGGCAAAACAACTCCTTATACACAGACATCACATCGGGATGTTAGTTCTCTAATACCAAGAATTCTTTCTTACAAAGGGTATGTTCCTCGTATGGAACGTCCCCCCATGGCAACTTTAAGATGGCACGCATCTTTTGAAGGGCCAAACCCAACTCCCCACAAGGGGTAAGGAATGTCCCGGTATGGTGGTTAAATAACTCCAACAAAGCTATGAACAAAGGTGGTTCATCTCTATCCCGTGCTTGGTGGCCCTGTGTCACAACCCGCTCTCGAATTATCGGACACGAGTCGGATACGCCCAGCCTTTGTCGTTAGACAAGACGAAGTAAGCTGTACCAAGCTAAGGAAACCTAACCAGATAAACATAAATGTGCACAATTATAGCATCTATAAAACGTTTCCAGAATGATCACCATAATCTACCGATCATAATATCATATAAGTACTATTTACAACAAGAAGAAAAATACTATGAACTCACAACATACAATATCTAGAGGAAGAGCTAAAACAATCTAAACCTAAAACCTCAAGCTAAGTCATGACTCTATCCTGCTCATCTAAGATCCCGGGTTCTGGCCCATGAGGAAGAACAATATCCTGCAAGTACACCTACAACATATCCAGTCAGGAGCAGAGCAAAGTACAATTCTAGGTAATGAACAAGAACATCCTGATATGGAAATGAGTACAGGAGAACATAAAATATAAAGTACAGAAAATGAGAACACGAATGCTGAAAAATAAATACAAGAAATACAGAAAACATGAAATGAAGCTTGAACATGAAATGTACAAGGAACCTGGCATGTGTAATATATCGAAATACATCCAGAGCGTGTGATCAGCTTGGGTAGAACATGGAACATGAATAATGGTACGGCTTAGGTCCCGCGTGCACGGTGCAAGGCCTGAGCTATTCACATGAATTGTAACTCGGGTCTGATCACATATTTGTAGTATTTTCCCTCCCCAGACACAAGTAAAGTACATGGAACATGAATCAAGAGTGCAAGTCCATATCGTGCAATATCGTATCCAAGATGAAAAGTGCAAGACATGAACGTAAATGCACAAGATCATAGAATGTACTTGCCTTGCTCAGTGTGGTCAATGGTAGGAAGATAGAAATCTCTGAGTCTTCCTGAATGATATAAGTTGGGTTAGGTTCTAAACAATATGTTTCCTATTAAACTCTTTAATTAATATCCTGATTTAACTACATACTTGCTATTTATATATCTATAGATATCAATAATTAATCCTATAGAACTAGTTAATAAACAAACTAAACATTAGATTATAGTAAAATATTATACTAGAATTTTACATAAATTGGTTAACAAAATATTTACAAGGAAAATAGTTCACTTGAATTACTCCTCAAATATATATTTAACCACTCTCAAATAAAGAATGAAAGAATAATACAACTTTGAGGTAACAACATTATGCTTAGAGCCATCCTTACAATAGGCTCAGCCAAAGTTAGAAGTTTTAAGTAAAACTTATATTATCCAATCTAAATTTAATAACACCTAATTAGCCCCACCTAATTAGCCCAGGTCTTCACATCCATCCCTTGGAGTTCACTGAATTTGAAATTGATCTCTGTCCGTGGTTATCATCCAAAAGCCCAGCATCAAAACTTATTAGGCAACTGCAGAACCATAGCTACAGAACAACTTCACATGTAGGAATTTTGAATTTACTACTAACGGCTACTCAGCAAAAGCATAGACACTTTTAAAACAAAATTTTAAATTCTAACCATGCCTTTGTTTCCTTCGAACTCAATTCTCAGCTTAACAGAGCAATTTATTCCCAGGACTGAATTATTTCAACTACACACAATGGAACCATACTTCAATATTAGCCATTGCTACTCCTCTTATTCCTAATACTGTATGGGCCTGACCATTGGTCCCAAACTCAAGCAAAACCTGACATTTCTTCAAACCTCCCCTGCCACAAACAACACAGAGCACGTCTAAAACTCAGATTGCAAGAATTTCTCCACTGCAGATTAATCCATACTAGGATTTCAACAAAATAAGAAAATAGATCAAGCAAAGGAATTATAACAGAACACCAATCTCAGAAAATATATAATACAAACTTAATCAAAACATCAATGAAATCCCTCAAATTAGACTCTCAAAAACCAAAATTTAAACAAAGAGAAAGAATATATATACTCAAGGAATATACAGCCATATTGAATAGGGATTCAACTGATACTAGGATAGAGATCATATTCATTGTTAAACTCCAAAATCTTCTACTTCACTGGACAACAGGTGTTCCCAACCTGGCTCCATCAAGAACACACACACACAATATGGACACGCACGCGCAATTTGGATACGATCGATCATCATTTGGTCACGCTACGAAACTGCACCTAAAAACTGGTACTCATGAACACCAATCTCAGTCTGACACTAACAGCATTGGACACGCACACTCGACACCATCCTGGACACACCCATACAAACACAGCGACGCTACTACTACCCTGTAAAATATTGCAACCATTCAAACTTAAAACAACAATATTAAAATAGCAAAATTGGGACAATACCTGAGAGAAAAATTGCAGACACTTCTCAACTGATCGAACACTTCTTCTCACACAAATATTGTTCGATAGTTCAACAGGCATTGCATCAACAGGTACCGAGCAAGAACAGAAACGAATCCATAAGACAGTCCAATAGGTTCCACCAAAATATGAAGTACTCTACGAATTAAGAAATTTAATCAGATGCTCACCGTGTCGTCATCATCAATTTGCCGCGGATTCGATGGTCCATACGTTGAACAGAACAAATCGTCGAAGAAGTGGATGGACCGGTCACTCCCGATCCAGATCTGGACTCAGAAATTGAATCGCCGATTGATCCGGATTAGAGAAGAACAAACTCTTCTCAGAAAATCGAGGTTAAACTCACGTCGACGTCGCTGGAGGAGGATGGCGAGGTCGTTGGAGATCTGTCAGTCGCTGGAGATGAACATTGTTGTGATGGCCGTGCTCTATCGAGGATCGCGCATCATCGGAGAAGTCTGCTGTCGCCATCCGCAACGCATGGTTTACCCCCGTGAGAAGCTCGACGCCGGTGGTGGTACTGCTACAGGCGACTCAGTCGCCAGCGAAGAATGCTCACGGTGGTGGATCTCCATACTGACGCTAGGACCTCTAGTCGCCGATGGATCTGGTGGTCGCCGACTTCTCCATGGTCGGCTTCCGCTAGGGTTAGGGTTTCGGTTGAATTGGAGGAAAAGAAAAATAGGGAAGGAGCTCAGTTTCTCTAGAAGGAAGCAGAGAGAAAAATGAGTCTCGCTCCTCACTTCAGTGATTAAATAGCAGTGAGTAAAAGAAAAAGAAAATTGCAAGAATCCCTACCAAATTTTCTAATTTACAAACAAACCCAAAGTTAGTTAGAGGTTTGTAGAAATTTGTTAAAAAGTCATTTAGGAAAACTTGTTACAATTCTTGAAGGACACTCTAGGTTGGTTGCTAGATTTTTTTTCCTCAAATCCTGAAATAACAATTATTCTTTAAATAGAATATAATGAAACTGGTAATAACCAAGAAATTAATGTTTATCAAGGTAAATCAAAAATAATAATTTCTAAAGTTCGACAATATCAGGGAATAATCAAAATTTTAAAAAAATTCGGGAAGCGCGGTTACAAATCTCCCCCCTTAAAAAATTTCGTCCTTGAAATTTCAAAGAGTATGGCATGGTACATGAATGACACAAGGTCCAAAATAGGTTGGCACGAAGGTGAATACGCTCAATGACTGGGTATGAAAATTGTAACAGATTTGAAATGACTTAGCATGATGGAATAAAAATAGATATATACAATTAGAGACAAAGTAAAATGAATTCAGTTAAAACCAAGCACAGTAATTCATACAGGGAGTCGAAACAACATGATATAGCAATGATCGGAAATTCAGCAAAATAGGAGAATCACGATTGGATAGGTGTGATTAAATTTTTGAAAAAACACGTTCAAGATTCAAGTATGATTAATAGAAAATATGGGGAACGGAATCAAAATACAGCAATCGATACTTTATTGAGAAACCAATTGATTCACCAATAAAATATAAGAAGGAGAAACTGCAAGGATTGACTAGAAAGACGTATAGAGTCTACCAAGAAGATATTAGCATCAAATCAAGGCGAAGAGTTCATGGATTCGTGATTCAAGGAAAATCAATAATCGTATGAAGTAGATATAGTCCCCAAGGTACCTAAGAACATATAGGTATTTGAAATCACTTTACCTAGAATCCCCCTTGCCAGTGTACATCTAACTATAGCGAACTTTCAGTTCTATGACTCAAATAATGATATGTTATCGAACACCCTATCAACTTATCCCTTTTCAAACAAAACGACTCAAGAGATCAAAATATGAAGATTTTTGGACAAAGTCTCGATAATACCCGAAAATCGACAAATACCTGAAATTATTTCAACTTAAAGTTCCTGCCTTGCCAGTTCGTTGCTGGCTACAGTAAACTTGCAGTCTCTGTAATCCAGGTAATGGCCGCAGCACGCAACTGCTACGTCCTAGTAGGTCATCGAATAGTCTCTCAACCTTATCCATAGGAATTTCAAAAAGATTTGAATAATCCAAGTCATAATAAAGGTGAGGTTACCTGTTTGTTAGGATACAAAGAGTTTTATTAGGTGCCGAGAAGCAACAAGGATCTATCAAGGAAGTCGGTATAAAAGGGACAAACAAGGAAATTTTAAATCGCAAACAGGGAACGAAGTTTCGGATTGTAACCGAAATCTCAATGAAATCTAGAATGATAACAAATTCTGTATAGGGAAACCTAATCCTGGATATAGAGTTTTCGTTGATGGCATAGAAGCAAGGTATCAGATTAAGGACAAAGTCTCGGAATAACGACTAGAAACATTGTACAGGAATCAAAGTATAACAGAATCTCAAATGACAACAAAGTCTCGAACAAATACCTCGAATGGAAAATTTTCAATAGAAAACAAATCTTGAATTGGAGATCAAACATCGAAAAAGCTGCGAATATGAAACAAAATCTTGAATAGAAATCTTGAATAGAAAGCAAGGTTATGAAGAGTGAATAGAGAACAGGGTATCAATCCATGAATAGAAAACATGTATCGAATCGTGCATATGAAACAGAATAAAAATCTCAAATAATAACAAGATCGAAACAAAGTTGTGAACAGAAACAAATTCTCGAAGAGAAAACAAGTCACGAAGAGGAAACAAAATTTCATATAAGGAACGAGTCAAAATCTCTAGTAGAAAAAAAAATCTTCAAGCAATGTCTTGAATGGTGAAGAGAAACAATTATCGAATAGGAATCAAATTTCAACAAGCCTCGAATAGAAACTGAACTTTGAGTAGGAAACAAAATTTACTAATTGTAACAAGTTCTGAATAGGAACGAAATTTTCGAATAGACGCCAAATTGGAGACATGGTCATGCATAATGAACAGGGTATCTAATAGTGAACATGAAACAAACCTCAAACGAAAAAACAGAACCTTGAATAGAAGCTGGGGTTTCGAATAGGAAATAAGATCTTTAGAATAGAAAACTTTATCTCGAATATGGGCAGAGTTATGAACAAGATTCTAGAATAGAAAACCATATCTAGAAATAGATATATCAAATAGCAACCAAGGTTCTAGAATAGAAAACAAAGTCTAACAATCTTTGAATAGGAAACAAAGGAGTTTTAGGTGCTAAGAGAAAAATCCAAAGGAGATTGGATTGCGAAACATGATGTATGATTTTCCTCCAACCATGAAAGAGATTCCTTCGGTCTTCAGTCGGACTAAAGTATTCCTCCGAGACTGGAATCACTTCAACTTCTTCAACTGTCCTGTCGTAGGCTGGTCCCTGCGGTAGTGCTCCATGTGGTTGCTGAATCTGGAGAGACGATCCTTCTGCTGCGGTATTGGTGCTCCTCGTGCTCGTCCTTGGACAGTGTGATCAACAGTCTCTAGGTAATCCTTGAATTGATGGGCAGGCGATCCACATAATTAGTATAGCCTCCGTCTCTTGCGGCATTCTTTGTAGTGATATCCTGGGTGACGGCATAATTTGTAAGTGATCGTCGTCTGAATATGAGTCTGGATCTCCTGCTGGAGTGGCCGATGTGCAGGGACTCTGAAAAGAATATATGGCGGCTGGCGTGCTGGCTGCTGAGATCCTGATGCTCCTTGGCCTTTGTGATCCGTAACTTGCTGGCAATCTTTTATTCGGTGGACAGAAGATCTATAGGATAGGCAGAGTCCAAGTCTCCTGCGGCACTCCTCGAAGTGATGTACTGGATGGCGACAGAAAGCACTACTGGCCGTTGTCTGAATCTGATGATGCGGCTGAAGAAGCGATGTCTGAGTATGGCGACGCTTTACGGGTCCAGGGTAGTTGCTGTCTTCGTCATAAGTCTTTATGTCTCTCATGTGCTTCAGTTTCCCATCTCGTTCTATTATCTGAGCTGCATTCTGGATCAGAGGAGTCGGATCCTCAGAGGCTTGGATGATCTTCAGTGGCGGTTCTCGGTGTAAGATATGTGCTCGATGTCGAAGAAGTCAAAAGGTCTGAGAGTCTGGAAGTCAAAAGTCCTTCCTGGCTTGGAGAGTGCATCAACAAGTCTGGCTTGAAAAAGTACGGCTTGCTCCCTTTGGGCATGGAGGAACTCTTGACATCTCTCCATCAACAGCGTACTACCCATGGGGATAGTAGGGATGACCTGCGGGGGTGGAAGCTCGGAAACCTCAAGTGTAAGTGGATCAACCGTTCTGGAGTTGCGAGTTTGACCTATCTGAAAAATAGAAAACTGTTAAAATATCCTAAACCTAAAAGCAACAAGTGTTTATAGAATATCAATATATCCGATGTACCCGATTTTCTATGTTGTGATCAAGTTTTCCTAGTTTAAATCAAGTCCTCCAATAGTATACTAATACCTAGGTACCATTAGGATAGACCTGCATGGGCCACCACTAAAAATATGTCACAACCTGCTCCCGAATAATCAGACACGAGTCGAACATGCCAAGCCTTCGTCGTTAGAAATGACGAAGTAAGCTGTACCAAGCTAGGAAAATCTAACCAGATAAACATGAATGTGCACAATCACAATATCAATAAAACGTTCCCAGAATGATCACCATAATCCAATGATCATAATATCATGAAAGTACTAGAGACAACAAGAAGAAAAACACTATGAACTGACAACATACAATATCTAGAGGAAGAGCTAAAATAATTTAAACCTGAAACCTCAAGCTAAGTCATGAATCCATCCTGCTCTTCTAAGATCCTGGGCTCTGGCCCATAAGGAAGAACAATATCCTGCAAGTACACCTGCAACATATCCAGTCAGTAGCAGAGCAAAGTATAATTCTAGGTAATGAACAAGAACATCATGACATGGAAATGAGTACAGGAGAACATAAAATATAAAGTACAGAAAATGAGAACACGAATGCTGAAAAGTAAATACAGGAAATACAGGGAACATGAAATAAAGCCTGAATATGAAATGTACAAGGAACCTGATGTGTGCAATATATCGAAATACATCCAGAGTGTGTGATCGGCTTGGGTAGAACATGGAACATGAATAACGGTACGGTTTAGGTCCCGCGTGCACGGTGCGAGGCCTAAGCTATTCACATGAATTATAACTCGGGTTTGATCACACATCTGTAGTATTTCCCCTCCCCAGACACAAGTAAAGTACATGAAACATGAATCAAGAGTACAAGACCATATCGTGTAATATCGTGTCCAAGATAAAAAGTACAAGACATGAATGTAAATGCACAAGACCATAGAATGTACTTGCCTTGCTCAGTGTGGTCAATGGTAGGAAGATAGAAATCTCTGAGTCCTCCTGAATGATATAAGTTGGGTTAGGTTCTAAACAATATGTTTCCTATTAAACTCTTTAATTAATATCCTGATTTAACTATATACTTGCTATTTATCTATCTATAGATATCAATAATTAATCCTATAGAACTAGTTAATAAACTAACTAGACATTAGATTATAGTAAAATATTATACTAGAATTTTACATAAATTGGTTAACAAAGTATTTACAAGGAAAATAGTTCACTTGAATTACTCCTCAAATATATATTTAACCACTCTTAAATAAAGAATGAAAGAATAATACAACTATGAGGTACAACATTACGCTTAGAGCCCATCCTTACAAAAGGCTCAGCCCAAGTTAGAAGTTTTAATAAAACTTATATTATCCATTCTAAATTTAATAACACCTAATTAGCCCAGGTCTTCACATCCATCCCTTGGAGTTTACTGAATTTGAAATTGATCTCTGCTTGTGGTTATCATCCAAAAGCCCGGCATCAAAACTTATTAGGCAACTGCAGACCCATAGCTACAAAATGTCCACAGAGCAACTTCACATATAGTAATTTTGAATTTACTACTAACGGCTACTCAGCAAAAGCATAGACACTTTTAAAACAAAATTTTAAATTCTAACCATGCCTTTGTTTCCTTTGAACTCAATTCTCAGCTTAACAGAGCAATTTATTCCCAGGACTGAATTATTTCAACTACACAAAATGGAACCACACTTCAATATTGGCCATTGCTACTCCTGTGATTCCCTATACTGTATGGGCCTGACCATTGGTCCCAAACTCAAGCAAAACCTGACATTACTTCAAACCTCCCCTGCCACAAACAACACAGAGCACGTCTAAAACTCAGATTGCAAGAATTTCTCCACTGCAGATTAATCCATACTAGAATTTCAGCAAAATAGGAAAATAGATCAAGCAAAGGAATTATAACAGAACACTAATCTCAAAAAATATATAATACAAACTTAATCAACACATCAATGAACTCCCTAAAATTAGACTCTCATAAAACCAAAATTTAAACAAAGAGAAAGAATATATACTCAAGGAATATACAACCATATTGAATAGGGATTCAGCTGATACTAGGATAGAGATCATGTTCATTGTCAAACTCCCAAATCTCCTACTTCACTGGATAACAGGTGTTCCAAACCTGGCTCCATCAAGAACACACGCACACAATCCGGACATGCATGCACAATTTGGACACGATCAATCATCACTTGGTCACGCTACTAAACTGCACCTAAAAACTGGTACTCATGAACACCAATCTCAGTCTGACACTAACAGCATTGGACACGCACACTCGACACCATCATGGACGCACCCATACGAACACAACTACGCCACTACTACCCTGTACAATATTGCAACCGTTTAAACTTAAAACAAGAACATTAAAATAGCAAAATTGAGTCAATACCTGAGAGAAAAATTGCAGACACTTCTCAACTGATCGGACACTTCTTCTCACACAGATATTGTTCGATAGTTCAACAGGCATTGCATCAACAGGTATCGAGCAAGAACAGAAACGAATCCATAAGACAGTCCAACATGTTCCACCAAAATATGAAGAACTCTACGAATCAAGAAATTTAATCAGATGCTCACCGTATTGCCATCATCAATTTATCGTGGATCCGATGGTCCATACATTGAACAAACAAATCGTCGGAGAAGTGGATGGACCGGTCACTCCCGATCCAGATCTGGACTCAGAAATTGAATCCCTGATCGATCAGGATTAGAGAAGAACAAACTCTTCTCAGAAAATCGAGGGTAAACTCACCTCATTATCGCTGAAAGAGGATAGTGTGGTCGTCGGAGATCTGTCAGTCACTGGAGATGAACATTGTTGTGATGGTCGTGCTCCGCCGAGGATCGTGCGTCATCGGAGAAGTCTGCTGTCGTCGTCCGCCACTCATGGTTCGCTGCCGTGAGAAGCTCGACTCCGGGTGGTTGTACTGCTACAGGTGACTCAGTCGCCAGCGAAGAATGCTCGCGGTGGTGGATCTCCGCGTTGACGCCAAGGACCTCTAGTCGCGAATGGAAGTGATGGTCTCCGACTCCCCTATGGCCGGCTTCCGCTAGGTTAGGGTTTCCGTTGAATTGGGGGAAAAGAAAATTGGGGAAGGATCTCGGTTTCTCTGGAAGTAAGCAGAGAGAAAAATGAGTCTCGCTCCTCACTTCAGTGATTAAATAGCAGTGAGTAAAAGAAAAATAAAATTGCAAGAATCCCCACCAAATTTTCTAATTTACAAACAAACCCAAAGTTAGTTAGAGGTTTGTAGTAATTTGTTAAAAAGTCATTTAGAAAAACTTGTTACAATTCTTGAAGGACACTCTAGGTTGGTTGCTAGAGTTTTTCTTCTCAAATCCTGAAATAACAATTATTCTTTAAATAGAATATAATAAAACTGGTAATAACCAAGAAATTAATGTTTATCAAGGTAAATCAAAAATAATAATTTCTAAAATTCTACAATATCAGGGAATAATCAAAATTTTAAAAAATTTCGGGAAGCACGGTTACACCCTGATAGCACGACGAAGGCCCGTACCTATCAAATCTCTCTTGAACCTACCCACCGCCCACTGGGTTAGCTCACTCCAATCAGACTTGGGATAAATCCAATCTGTGACACGAAAGGCACCTTACGGATAGGTATGGCCTGTGGCCAATAGCCTGTTAGCAAAAAGAGGTGCTCGGAACGGATGCACTTCATTGGTAAATTCAACGAGCAGGCGACCATAGAGTAACACCCGCAGCGTAGATGATGGATCATCGGGCACACTCTTGAAGGAGTCCCTCTAATTATAGAACCCTTCCAATTTAATATGATCCATCATTAAACCCCTTGCTTCGGGGTCAGTTCCTACTTCAAGAAACACTTCTCAGCCAAACAAAAGAAAGTCAAGAGCGGAAGATGACGGTTGACAGAAGGAACGCACAAAGGAATACCATAGTTCTCGAAATACCAATCTTCGGTTATCTCCAAGAGCTTGGTATTTACTAAAACCAACCGATCACCTAAAAGAAAAAAAGGTTTCAACATCTTGACGGCATCAGACGGAAAGACAGCTTGCCACGATTAATCATACAACGAAAGTATATGGGCTATTCATTCCAAATCATTGTTAGTCTACCTCTCGGTTGACCATAGGTAATCAATTATTTAGTAGAGTGGGTGAGTGCCTCGTCGACGTCGTTGCCCATAATACAGCCCGTTAGTACGAAAAGAATATCCTCGAAGAGAGAGAAGGACACAGGAATGTTTGCCATTGATTGTAAAAGTACAGAACAATTATCCGAGGACTGAACTTAGACTCACAATACAAACTCGCTCGTACAAAGAAAACCTAGGAACGAAAACCTAGGTACAGCAGTCTAAGTACGATTATTTATTTTAGATTCTGGGTGGTGACGATAGAGGCTCGGGAAAGCGACGACCGCTCTGCCTTACTCCTTGGACGATCGGTACGCAGCCTTGAATCGGGGAAGATCTGCTTGGTCGTTGACGAAGAAATGTCTTCTTGCTCTCTCTCTGATTGCTCTCCTGGCTCTCTCTCTGTGTATATTCTCTCTCTGACTATGGGGGAAGTCTCTCTATGTATACGTATTCTTCTCTGGTTTTTTTTTGTATATCTCTCTATATATTACAAGGGAATGGCACCTTGCTATTTATAATAGTGGGATGTGATCACTAGGGTTGCCAATGATTAGCTCTTGGAGATGGCGACGGCCTGGGGATTGATCAATCCAGGCCGTTCGTTTCTGATTGTGACGAATCAGAACCATTAAGGGTAGATTACACCAAATCCCCATTAGCAATTAATGCTGATTGGCATAAATCTTCCTTATAATGATTCTCTAATATCTGCGAATAAATCAAATTTATTCTCCTGCCACGTGCCCCCAGATCATTGGGATTCGACCCGATCTTGGATTGCCATAAATCTGGGAGATTGATCGGCTGAGGACACGTGTCCTGAGAGCCAATGGTGAGACTGGAACCGCATGCAGATTAGGCCGCATGAGATTTGGGCCGCATGAATTTTGGGCCGCATAAGACTTGGGACACGTGTCAGGGCTGTCTGGGCAGTGGCCCCCTCCTTCAGACTTCTGAACCATATGATGAGCCGCATGAACCGTATAATGGTGTGTCTGCTTGAGCCGCATGGGCATGATCTTCTTGAGCCGTATAGGGATGATTCCACTCGAGCCGTATGGGACAGCTTCACTCTGAACCGCATGGGAAGTCTTCACTTCGAGCCGCATAAACATACCCACTTGGCAGGGCCACGTGGCATTTTGTTGCTCTCGGGGGATCGTGTCAGAGATTTCTTTCTCTTTTCTAGAGATTCATCATCATGACAGAGTTATAATTACCTGCTTTGGTGTCAGGTCTGTCAACTTTTCAGAGGGGTCAGCCGTCAAAGTAATTAATGCAGCATGGATCGGAGGGGAGCACTGTCACGCCACATGTCTTCTGAGCCGCATGGAATACCTCTGGCCGCATAGCTCCTTATGCCGCATGACTCCCTGAGCCGCATGCATTTTCTGAGCCGCATGGGTCTTTCTCTTGTATTTTCCATGCTTCTACAGGACCCCCTTCAAAGTTTTCAATTTACAAAATTGAAATACTTTGAATAAGAAGCATGGCTGGATATTCTTCTGGCCGCGCATGGATATCTTGGCCGCATGGAAAGTTCTGCCGCAGGGGCGTCTCAGCCGCATGGATGGCCCAGCCGCATAGAAATTTCTGTCTCCCGACCATCTGAGTCGCATAGTTGCTATCAGCCGCATGGTCATTTGAACCGCATAAGCTCTTTGCCATGTCATTATGCCATGCGTGTGGATCTTTCTGGGACAGGATCCCAAGAGCTCAGTCTTTAAATGGCTGGTTTGGCTCAATAACCGAAGAGCTGATCGCGTTTGTACGAGGCGTCGGTCCACAGTTCTCCGTCAATAAATAGAAGGGCATTTGGACGGTTCTCTCTTAGACTATTCTTGACTCAGATTTTTGTCGTATTTTCTTCCTATGTTCATCAGACAACAATGGCGCCCAGGGCTTCTAAGGCTGTAAAGAAGGCTGTGGCGAGGAGTAAGAAATCGGCTTCGCCCTCGACTGTCGTACCCCTCGTTTGTTTTGATGTTCATATTGCCATCGAAGGTAAGGATTAGGTAGTCGATTTGAAACCCTAGCAGAGCCTGCTTCACTGCATGCTTTATGTACATGACTTTGACGTGAACTTCTCAAACTACATGGTCCGCATACGCGTCCCATGACTGAGCCGCATGAGACTTGTCTAAAACGAGCCGCATGAATATTTCTGACTGTTTTCATTTTCTTCGTCTTTGGTTCTCGCAGTATCTCTACCGAATGTTGAGACTGCGGCGTCAGAGGAGCCGCAGCCTCCTGTCATCAGCCAGGGATCTTCCTCTGTTAAGGAGGAAGTGAAGAAAGAAGAACCTGCGCCTGAGGGGAACGGCAACTCTCCAAATATCGAGACTGTTGAGGGTGGCAGTGCTGGGAACCCTGTTTCTCCTATTCTGGACGAGGATGCTCTTCACTTGCATCCTTCATATGTGAGATGGTTGAGGGAATGGTACATGCGCTCCTGTAACTAGGATGTAGGGGCTTCTCGTGGATGTTTGTCTGTAGTCTTTTATTTTGTTTCGCCTTTCTTCTTGTCTTCATGAAGAACTCTTTTGACTTGCTTGCAATCGTGTGGATGTAACCGATTTCTGAATGAATGGAATATATATATTTGCTTCACTCTTTTTCTTTGTAATAATCCTCTTATTGGGACATTTTGTGTGGACCCATTATCCCTAACGTACCCTGGTTTTGGATACGGACAACAAGTTTAAAAAGAAAGGAACCAATCATACTGACTCAGAGGTGCTGAGGACATGGTGAGCATGAGGGTTTCTTTAATGGGGGGTATATAGAATAACTCAGAGGTAATGAGGACATGGAAATTCTATGTAGGGGTGATTTGTTTTTGGCAGAAATGGGACGACTCAGAGGTGATGAGGACATGGTCGTCTTGGAAATTTGTGGATCAGTTACCTTTGTTGTGTACTGGGAGTGCAGGTATTAGATCATGAGGGAGGATCTCTTGTAGGAAGAAAGTTCAGCGGTATGATTATACATGACTTTCTTTCAAAAGAGTGACCGGGATGTAAGTTCAGGGGTACCGATGGACACATAACTCGACAATCCATGAATATTGGAATCAAAGTGTAAGTTCAGAGGTACCAGTAGGTACATGACTTAGGAATTTAGGATATGAGTTCAGCGGTACAAGAGGGTACGTGACTCGATAAGTTGGAAAATTAGGGGGTTGAGTTCAGTAGTACCAGCGGGCACATAACTCGACAATCCATGAATGTTGGAATCAAAGTGTAAGTTCAGAGGTACCAACAGGTACATGACTTGGGAATTTGGGATATGAGTTCAGCGGTACAAGAGGGTACGTGACTCGATAAGTTAAAAAATTAGGGGGTTGAGTTCAGTGGTACCAGCGGGCACATAACTCGAAACTCTGGAAAATGTTGTTTAAATATAGTATTTCTTCAGGAACTTGCCGTTGACGGGCAACATGAGCAAGTCTCCGTTCTGCTTGGCGAGGCGGTAAGCACCATTGGAGAACACGGCCTCGATGATAAATGGACCTTCCCATTTTGGCTGGAACTTGCCGGTGGTCTTGTGAGTCATGACCATTGGCCTCCTGACTGCCAAAACAAGATAGCCCACTTGGAATGTTCTGACTTTGGCCTTTTTGTTGAAGGCTCCTGAGAAGCGTGCTTGGTATAATTCGATCCTTTGCTGAGCTAGGAGGCGTTTTTCATCTAAGACGTCTAACTCTTGTAGTCGACGTCGGTAGTTATCATCCGTTGTCAATTGATAAGTGAGGGCGACTCGGAGTGAGGGAATCTGAGTCTCTAATAGGAGAACTGCCTCACTTCCGTACACCAGAGAGAATGGTGTATTCCTGGTGGCTGTTCGAACCGTGGTGCGATAAGCCCATAAGCACTCGTCGAGCTTCTCGTTCCAGTCGCATTTGTTGGAGGAGACAAATTTCTTGAGGAGTTTGATGATTGTTTTGTTGAATGCCTCTGCTAACCCGTTTGCTGTCGGGTTGTATGGTGTCGAAGCGACATTCTGAATGCGGTGTTTGTCGCAGAATCGGTAGAATGTGTGGCTTATAAACTGCGGACCATTATCAAGGATGATCCTTCGGGGCAGTCCAAAGCGGTAGATGATGTGGTGCTTCAGGAAGCTGATTACGTTCGAAGTCTTGACTTCGGCGAGTGGGACAGCTTCTGCCCACGTTGAGAAGTAATCAGTGATCGCAAGTATAAAGCGATGTGCTCGGGAGGAAGGTGGGGTGATTGGACCAATGATATCCATTTCCCATGCTTCGAATGGCCAGGACGCCACTGTCGGATGTAGAAATTCGAATGGTTGGTGAATGAAGTCTGCGTGGACTTGGCAGGCCTTGCATTTTTGGGCATAATCCATTGCATCAGCCACCATCGTGGGCCAGTAGTAGCCCATCCGGCGAAGGCGGTCTTGCAGCTTAGGGCCAGGCTGATGGGCCCCGCAGACACCGTCATGAGCCTCTCGTACGGCTTCTTTGGCTTCTGCGTTCGACAAGCACCGAAGTAGTAATCCGTCGTAGGAGCGGCGATACAGTATTTTTGTCTCTGTATCGTAGAAGAATCTGAGAGAACGCCGTCTGATAGAAGTAGCCTCCTTCGGGTTCTCGGGTAGGGTGTCGTAGACCACGAAGTCTATGAATGGTTGTCTCCAGTCTGGCGCTTCGTCGATCATCTGAGCCGAATAACTCGCCATGGCTTGAACGTTGTTCTTGGGGCAGACCAGCTCATGGCCGATTACATCGACCGAATGATGAGAGTGGTTTGGCACTGCTAGGGAAGCAGCCAGGCCTGTTAGGGCATCAGCTTCGATATTTTAGAGTCTGGGGACGTGTTCGATGAAGAATCCCTCGAATGATGAGATAATGTTGATCGCTATTTGGTGGTAGGGGATCATGTCTTCTTGGCGGACTTCGTACGTCCCCCGAATCTGGTTGACGATTAATTGCGAATCGCCGTATGCTTCAAGGTATTCTACCCCCAGTTCTCTTGCGAGTTGGAGGCTAATGACCAAAGCGTTGTACTCGGCCACATTGTTAGAGCAGGGTTCCGTGAGAGAGTAGGCGCGATTGATCACTAGCCCGGTAGGAGAGACCAATACTACTCCGACTCCGACGACGATGTTTCCCTTGGGTCCGGTTCTTGAAGCGCCATCGAAGAACATCTGCCATATGTTATCGTGGGTGGTTGTATTTGAATCGGCGACATCATCTGGGATTTCTTCGTATATTCTGGATAATTCCGATCCTCGATGGGCCGCCAAAAAGTCTGCCAGGGCTTGACCTTTGACAGCCTTCTGCGGGACGAAGATCATATGATAGGGGGACATCAATATCGCCCATGTAGCAAGGCGGGAGCTGAGTGCCCCTGGTTTGGTCATGAGGACCCTGAGAGGGTTGATTCGTGAGATCACATGTATGGTTTGCCCCGTGACATAGTGCCGCGTCTTTTGAATGGCGAATACCAGGGCGAGGCATTCTTTCTCTACAGCGGTGTATCGGTGTTCGGGCCCGACCATCATTCGGCTGAGATAGTAAATGGCCTGCTCGTGGCCTGCATCGTTGTTTTGTGCCAGTAGGGCACCGAGGGAGTGTTCCATTGCTCGTACATAGAGCAGGAATGGTTTTCCAGGGCCGGGGCCACCAGGACTGGAGGATTTGATAAATATTCTTTGATGTCATCGAAAGCGCGCTGGCATTCCTCGTCCCATACGAATGAGACACCCTTCTTCATGAGGTGGGTGAACGGTCGGCATCGCCCGGAGAGGTTGGAAATGAACCTCCTGATATAAGCTAGCCTCCCTTGGAGGCCTCTAAGTTCACGGAGATTTCTCGGGGGACCCATCTCCATGATTGCCCTCGTTTTCTCGGGGTCTACATGGATACCCCGTGCAGTGATGATGAAGCCCAAGAACTTCCCGCTGGATACGCCCAAGAACGATTTTGTAGGGTTCATCTTCAGATTGTGGGCTCGCATTAAGTTGAACACCGTTCTCAGGTCTTGCAGATGATCTTCCTTACGGCGACTCTTGACAGCGATGTCGTCGACATAGCATTCCACTGTCTTGCGCAAATGTTCTCTGAAAATGATACTCATGGCTCACTGATATATAGCGCCAGCATTCTTTAGACCGAATGGCATGACTATGTAGCAGTATGTGCCAATCGGGGTTCGGAATGAGGTGTGCTTTTCGTCGTCGGAAGACATCTTGATTTGATTGTACCCCGAGAATCCATCCATGAATGACATACGTTCAAAGTCGCATGTATTGTCGATCATGATGTCTGTGATAGGAAGGGGAAATTCATCTTTGGGGCATGCCTCGTTTAGGTTGCGGAAGTCGATACAGATTCAAATCTTCCCATTCTTCTTGAGGACGGGTACTATATCGGTGACCCAATCAGGATGTTGCTCTTCACGAATGAAGCCGCTGGCTATTAGCTTGTTGACTTCGGCTTCGATCGTGTCCATGACGCCTGGGCGGAAGCGTCGTTGTTGCTGCTTGACTGGCTTTGTATCTGGACGTATATTGAGTTTGTGGAGAGCGATGTCAGGATTTAACCCCGGCATGTCTTTATAGCTCCAGGCGAACACATCAATGTATTCTCTGACAAGTTCTAACAGCGACTCTCGTTCTTCGTCAATTAGGCTTTTACTGATAAAGATCGATTTTGGAGAAGATTCGCTGCCGAGATCCACTTGTATGACATCATCTTCAGTAGGAGGTTCTCTCAGTTCGAACTGCTTTTCCCATTGTGCGTCTAATTGCTGGGCCCATGGCTCTAGCTCAAGGATTTCGGGGATGTCTTCGTCTTCCTCGTAAGCGTCGGTGAATGCCATGTTGACTGATATGACTTGTCTGAACACATCTCCGATGCTGGTATCTGAGTCGGAAGTCGGCGATCCGGTTGAATGTGACTGCCAGTCGCATTCTTCATCTGAGCTTTCAGGGTTCGTAGTAGGCGTTACATACCCTAAACCGCATCGAGTTTTGTTATAGTAGTTCCGTGGTTTGCCCGTCGGGGCTGGCGTCTCCAAAGGTAATCGTCGTCAAGTGCCGTAGTTCAGTCCTGGCGTTGTCTCTAGATCATACCCCTGTTTCTGCATGAGATATTTGGATTGAGGGCTATAGAGATACAGAGGCAGTCTTCCAGCATCTGACCCGAAGTCGACTTCTTCCATGGCGAGGGGATGCGGGTTGTTCGTCCGGCCGAAGATGATTGGGTGGTCCCCTCCCTCGATTATTCGGTAAGCATGTTTTACTGGAGTAAGTTGGATAGCGGTGTACACATTTGTCACCTGTGTATGTAGGTGAGTGCCTATACCGTGTTCCATAGCATACATTGTACATAGCTTATTGAGCTCGGTGTAGTTCAAAGATAACCCTTTATTGATGAAGTAAGGTATCTTTTTTAGAGGGATTACATCATCTGCAGAGGGAGCGTCAGTGCGGGCAGCCACGTACTTGGCTAGCTCTGGTTCCTCTTCGGCTACCCCCTGTGTGAATGAAGATTAAGAGGGCGTCCTAGTCAGCTTGATCTTCAGAGGTTCAGCTGACGGAACGGAGCGTGGGGTTGTCGGTAGACTAGCAACCCCCAGTCTGGCACTTGATGTGGAGCGAGGGGTGGCTGGTTCGCTTGAAGTGTCAGACCTCGCATCAGGGTGACGACCTTTCTTAGGCAGGCATATCGTCAGAGGTCTATCGAAGGGATTGAGCTTCTCTGTTTGGGATTGACCGACTCTCGGCAATCTGAGGGTAAGTGGCCCTGTCGTGGGTCTCGGTACCTGGCCGAACCTTGGCAGCCGGATTCTCAACTGCTCTTCCTGTGCCGAGAGGCTGATCGCGTCCTTACGCAGCGTGGCCGTAAGGGGTACGGAATTGCCTGGTTTGCGAGCCTGGAGGTGGATTGTCAGAGGTTCTTCTGATCCCGTGGTTGCTTCAACATTAGTTTGTTTATTTCCTCCTTCAAGGTGCCTCTTCGACTTTTCGTATAGGAAGGAGTCCGAGTAATAAGATTCGACCCCTTTGAAGGGATCGATGTCAGTAAATTCTGTCCTCACGAAGCCGTACTTGTCGACATATTTGAAGCATTGGTGTAGCGTGGAAGGCACGATCATGTAATCGTGTATCCAAGGGCGCCCCAAAAGGATGTTGTATGAAGTGTCGGCATCTATGACGTAGCAAGTGACTTCTGATTGGAGATCGCCAATCTGATATTTCAGACGGATCTTCCCGATTGGGTAGCTCCTGCCCGAATTGAACCCGCTGATGGCAGTGTTTATAGGGGTCAGACGATGCATCGGGATGCGAAGATGATGCAGTAGTCCTTTTGGAATGATGCTTATGGAAGACCCAGGGTCAATGTGCATCCGGTCCACCTTTATGTCGTCGATGTAGCCTGTGTAGTATAATAGGCGATCGTGTAGATTAGTCTTGATGAGCATGTCTTGTGGAGTGAAGACGATGTTGGGCATTGCTCCCGTACAGGCACTGTCTTGGAGGTCTGCGGGCTGATTTTCTCCCGTGAGGTTGACCTGAGCCAGGTACGCATCGACATTTTGAAGTGCATCGCTCAAAGCTGTGGGAACATCCTTCGAGAGCCTCAGGAGTTCATAAAGGACAATTTGGCCGATGTATTGGCCAATTGCGCCAAGATGTCGAAGTTGTAGGGCCTCTCAAGCCCCTGAGATGTTTCCTTTCGGAGGGATTTGTCGAAGCGAGTCTCCTTCGGCCTAGGCTTGTCGGTCGTCGAAGGCTGAGCCGGTCCCGGAGCATCCGTGGTAGTGGGCGGATGATCATCAGTCGAGTTTTCAGCCATAGGTTGAGATTGTGCTCCGGATCGAGTAACAATGGCCGTGACTTCCTCTTCATCTGCTGAGGTGGTACGACAGGATCTGACTTTTCCACTTTTCTTTTTAGAAGATGGAATAGACTGAGTTAGCTCGTAGACTAGGTCCGGATGGACCCACATGATTTCCCCTCGTGATGTGGTGAGGGGTACTAGACCAGCAGCTTGAGCAGGCGGGAGATTAGTAATCTCCATCGTTGCCAGAGGGATGGGTATAACCCCGTCCTGGGTTTCTGTTGGAGGGAAGCTGCCGAATTATACGGACACCATGTTGGCTGCCACGGTTACCTCCTCGAAATCGATGGCCAGAGCGTTCGAATCGATGAGGTTTTGGATATATCGTTTCAGTTGGTAGCAGTCGTGCGTAGCATGGTGGACGTAGCGGTGGTAATGGCAGAACTTTGGGTTCTCCAGATCAGCCGGCCGAGGCTCCCGTCTTGGTGGAGGAAGCTGAATCCTATCTCCTTGTATGAGCATGTCCAAGATAGGCTTGACGTGACCGTCTTCAAAAGAGTAAGTGATTTGAGGCCATTGTTTGTCCGCAGGTTGCGACTCAGGCTTCTGGGCTGTATCGGCCACCATAGCCTGCTTGCCTCTGTTGTCCCGGTTGTCGGAGGAGCTACCCCCATTGTCGTTGGTGGTGCTGGGACGCTTGCCCTTGTTCTCTCCCTCTGAGATATGTAATCCCAGTTGGCGAGCCTTCTTTAATCGTTCTTCGGCACTTGTAGCACTAATGATAAAAGCCTTCCAGTCCTTGAATTGACTCTCGCCCATCCAGAGACTGATTGTTGGGAGTAGTCTCTTCTGGCAAATTTTGATCAAGGAAGAGTCCGGGTTGCCAGATGGTAACTTTATTGCGGTTTGACGAAACCGCTCAATGTAATTCCTCGTCAGCTCTTTCTCTCCTTGAATGACGTCCATGAGGGTAGACATCGTGACGTCCTGCCCTACCTCATAGAACCTCTCTAAGAACAGGCGTTTGAAGCCAGCGAAGGAATGGATGCAATTGTCCGGCAGGTTGCGGTACCAATCGAAGGTGACTCCTTCCAATGCCCCAATGAATAACCGCGTGAGGATAGCATCATCATGGAGCAGATGGTCGGTAGTGACCTCAAAGTAAGTGATGTACCGACTTGCTAAAGTCTTGCCATCATATGGGTTGATATTGAACGGCTTATATCTTGGTGGAAAGGGAACATCCCACCATTCAGCAGGATATGGTTGCCGTATCCTGAGGTCTTGAGAGTTTTCTCGGGCATGGAACATTGCTCGGAGCTCCTGAACCTCTCTTCTTACTTTTCGGGCCTCATCTGTCGCGGTAGGGGCCGTTATCTCGGGAGGATTGTTGCCCGGGTTCGGTGCCGCTGAATTTGAATCTACGTTGATTGCGGGACCCGTGCTTGACTGGCCATGTGTCACCCCCTGCAGATTAGGAAGCGCCGTTTTGATCTCGTTTACAGACT
This sequence comes from Iris pallida, assembly GCA_029216955.1. Taxonomy (NCBI): domain Eukaryota; kingdom Viridiplantae; phylum Streptophyta; class Magnoliopsida; order Asparagales; family Iridaceae; genus Iris; species Iris pallida. The sequence goes on along the minus strand of JANAVB010024599.1, from coordinate 4,493,635 downwards.
TGACCAAGGCGTGCAATATGGCCTCCAAAGTGTCGATGCGCTGGCGATCACTGGAACCGCCTTGATTGCTGTCTGTCATGAACACCGTCTTCACATGAGGAGTGACGGAAGGAGTGGTAGAGGATGTACCCTCCGAGTCATACCCGTGCATCGAGAAATCATCAGGATATATGGGGATGTTCTCTTCAGGTTCGGACTCGGAAGGAACACTACCCCCAGCTTTGGAGCTTGCTTCGTCTAGGATGTCCTTGGGGACGTCGGTATCTGTTGTATCCGTCGGAGGATTTGCTTCCTCCAGTTCGTATTCCTGGAATGTCGGATTGTCGTGGATGTTTGGAGGAATGCTACCCCCAGTTCCGACAACCCCCAATGTTGCAGACGACGAACTTCCTACTGCAGCAGTTTTCGTCTTCGAACGGGTGTGTTGAAATACTCCAGTGGAGGATAACCCTTTAGACGACGGTTTCTTAGCTGCAGTAGTTGACACCTTTGGGCTGGAGATGCTCATTTTCTTCCCTCATTCCTTGGCGAAAACTTTCTGCACGGACTTGCAGAAGACAACAGGAGGTGCCTCGTCTTCTGAGCTCGGGTGATGTAGTCTTTGGAAGACGGATGGCCGATCTTCCGTCATCGCCGCGTTGCTGCAACAGCAGTTGACGATGATCTGGGTGCATTGATGTCCGTGTGAGGGCTCTTTATACCCCGAAGCTCCTTCTCTTTCCTTGCATTTGTGGAGGATAACCTCACGCAGGTCAGAGGAACCACTTTGTCTGTTTGCTGCCGGGGGCTGGACTTGAGTGGTTCTATACAACTTCCCATCAGAGGCCCGCGTGATAATCAGCGGGATGCCCCAATAGACAGAGGTTGGGGCAGCCGTCTGGACTAGATGAGCCCGTGCTGCCCTAGACTTCCTCCTTTTAGCACCTGTGGGTGCGTAATAGGAGGAGTCTAAGTCGAATACCACAGAGTCTGGATTATCATCCAGAGAATGATCAGAGTCAGGACCGCATGAGAGCCGGTCGAAGACTGATCGAGAGAAGCGTGGGACGGACGCTATACAGCTAGTATTGGGTACCGTGCAGGCTGTCTGCATGCGGCTGTCTTTTGTTGTAGGATGAGTCTTTATGCGGCTAGGAGTCTCGACCGTGCAGGCTGACCGCATGCGGTTGGCATCTGTGGCCGCATGGGTTTTCTACAAGCGATTGACTTTAATAGCCGTATGAGTCTCATCCGTGCGGTTGGCAACTGTAGCCGCATAAGTTATGCGGCTGACAGATTTGGCCGCATGAGTTTTCCTTATGCGGTCGGCGGTTGTAGCCGCATGGGCTTTCTCCCTGCGGCTAATACTCTTCTGCGGCTCGGATCGCGTAGAGTTCCTCTTTGCCCCTGCAAGTCCAGCATCATAGTGTTTTCTTCTGCCGGACTTAGGGACAGCAGAGTTGTCTACGGTCTGAAGTGGGGCCGCAGGGGAGTCTTTCTCGCCATCTTGAGCAATAGAGAGCACCCCATCAAGGGCTTGCGAAGGAGCAACTGATTTTGGCCTCCACTCTTTGCGAGCCTTTATGGTGCGGGTGCGCTTCTGGACCGGGCCAGTGCTACCTTCAAAGGGCATCTCTTCGAACGCCTGTTGGTCGAAGCGTACGACCAACTTCTGTTGTGTAGAGCCAAGTTTGGCTGCATCCGATTGCGTCACCAACTCCTCAGCCGTGGAGAAGTTAGTCCCCAGCAGAGTCGCCATCGTGTTTGCCATTGATTGTAAAAGTACAGAACAATTATCGGAGGACTGAACTTAGACTCACAATACAAACTCGCTCGTACAAAGAAAGCCTAGGGACGAAAATCTAGGTACAGCAGTCTAAGTACGATTGTTTATTTTAGATTCTGGGGGGTGACGATAGAGGCTCGGAAAAGCGACGGCCGCTCTGCCTTACTCCTTGGACGATCGGTACGCAGCCTTGACTCGGAGAAGATCTGCTTGGTCGTTGACGAAGAAATGCCTTCTTGCTCTCTCTCTGATTGCTCTCCTGGCTTCTCTCTCTCTGTGTATATTCTCTCTCTGACTATGGGGGAAGTCACTCTGTGTATACGTATTCTTCTCCAGTTTTTTTTTGTATATCTCTCTATATATTACAAGGGAATGGCACCTTGCTATTTATAATAGTGGGATGTGATCACTAGGGTTGCCAATGATTAGCTCTTGGAGATGGCGGTGGCCTGGGGATTGATCAATCCAGGCCGTTCGTTTCTGATTGTGACGAATCAGAACCATTAAGGGTAGATTACACCAAATCCCCATTAGCAATTAATGCTGATTGGCATAAATCTTTCTTATAATGATTCTCTAATATCTGCGAATAAATCAAATTTATTCTCCTGCCACGTGCCCCCAGATCATTGGGATTCGACCCGATCTTGGATTGCCATAAATCTGGGAGATTGATCGGCTGAGGACACGTGTCCTGAGAGCCAATGGTGAGACTGGAACCGCATATAGATTGGGCCGCATTTGGGCCGCATGAATTTTGGGCCGCATAAGACTTGGGACACGTGTCAGGGCTGTCTGGGCAGTGGCCCCCTCCTTCAGACTTCTGAACCATATGATGAGCCGCATGAACCGCATAATGGTGTGTCTGCTTGAGCCGCATGGGCATGATCTTCTTGAGCCATATAGGGATGATTCCACTCGAGCCGCATGGGACAGCTTCACTCTGAACCGCATGGGAAGTCTTCACTTCGAGCCGCATAAACACACCCACGTGGCAGGGCCACGTGGCATTTTGTTGCACTCGGGGGATCGTGTCAGAGATTTCTTTCTCTTCCCTAGAGATTCATCATCATGACAGAGTCATAATTACCTGCTTTGGTGTCAGGTCTGTCAACTTTTCAGAGGGGTCAGCTGTCAAAGGAATTAATGCAGCATGGATCGGAGGGGAGCACTGTCACGCCACATGTCTTCTGAGCCGCATGGAATACCTCCGGCCGCATAGCTCCTTATGCCGCATGACTCCCTGAGCCGCATGCGTTTTCTGAGCCGCATGGGTCTTTCTCTAGTATTTTCCATGCTTCTACAAGGAACTACACACAAACAAAAATGTGTCTGGAAAATAAAAGCACTGTGTCATAAAAAGAAGGCATCTAAGTGGCCCTTGCAGGGAGCATTCGCACAGGCACTAGCAAAGTGTACCGTACATCGGCTAACATACATCCGCACGGGTACTTCATAGAAGATACTGTGCGTCGACATTGACTGTGTGAAGCTTCCGCGTCTAGCCTATACTTTGTGAAAAGTAGCAACTAAGTGCGTCAGTCGACGGAGCTTTAGCACATCTTCAGAACACCACCCTGAGAGATGTGTCCATACGCATCAACAATAAAAAAGTATCAGCATATCTTCGAGGCGACGCTCCTAAGAGTCGACACTCATATGCATTAGAAAACCAAGAAGTCAATAACAATCAAATGTCTACCAGCAACGTGTGGCTGCACATCCCCTACAATAGGTGTTTGCTCAACGACAACAGCTTCAGAGGCCAACTGCTTCCCTTTTGCCTTACGAGTGGCCTCCCCAGCTTGTCTCGTCGACGACATCCTAGTCTGCCTCACTGTCCCTACAGTCGGTCGGGGGCTAGCTGCTGCCCCACTAGTCTTCTTGGAGCTCGTCGCGGGAGCTTTCGGGATTCTTGATTTCTTGGGAGCCATGGCAGGAAAAGTTAGGGTTTGAAAGAAGAAGAAAACTCTGACAAAAAGCTTCTGTGGGAAGATAAGCGAAAGCAAGAAAGTTTTCTCTCTTCCAACAAACCCTACTTATAGGGAATGTCCACATCAGTAGAAGAAGATGAAACGCTTCGTGATCAAGGTAACTCTTCGAACAACGTGGGAACGAAAAGTTGGGATCATGATGACCGTTCCTAGAAACGAGGAATTAAGATCATGGCTAAAAGGATCTATTACATACTCTACATAATTATATGAAAAAAACTAAAAACTCTTAAAGATCTACAAAAGGATTAATCTTCACAGTGTGATCGTCATGGACAAACAAAAAAAATGCCTCAGGGGACCATTGATAGAAGATGTGAATACAGTCGCGATCAAACTCTACTCCCACATAGCCCCTGACGCACAGCCTCGCCCGAGAAAACCACTTCGTAGACAGACACGGAGGAACTCTAATATGGCTAATAAAGCAGTTATTGTTCCGAGCAAGAAATTAGTCCACAATACGACGGCTGGATCTTTTCAAAAGGACATCAGCTTCTTTTGGGACACAAGTCCTAACCTCGTAGTTTGGAACTCGAAGACCTCCAAGACGTCGCCCAGGTTCAAACTCCTAATGGTGGACATCCGGGTACTTCTCAAGACCAGTTAGGTGTTCTTCTACAAAGACATAACCTCGTTGAACGAAGGGATCCACAACCATTAGCCGACTTGTGCAAGGCCAATGGCCGTTCGAAGCTAAGTCAGGATCAAGCATAACGTTTTGAGAGGAAGACGACGCTTCAAAAAAACTCATCTTTATATAGGGAAAGTGTAGTCCAACCAACATGCCACGTGGCCGTCGGTCAAAGTGCCCAGATTAATGGGATGAACCTAGAACTCATCATAACGAACCTCATTTAATAGGTTAATTCTATTGAGTCCTAGTCCACTAACTTCTCGAATTCCCCCAAGTAACGGCGGCAATTAAAAAGGAGGATGACAGACTCAGCCATCAAGGAGAACAGTCATTAAATGAACCTAAAAAAGACTTTGATGGAAACTAGCTCCTTCGACTCAGAAGCACAGCCAAGTACCTGCGTCCCCTCTTCGACTCAGAAGTGCAGCCAAGTACCTGCACCCCCTCTTCGACTCGGAACCGGAGATAGCCGATTTCTCCACACGACACCCTCCCTCAAAAACGTAGAGCCTCCGCTTCAATCCAGAAGATCGGCCCATTCTACGGCCCCCTTCATCTGATACCTTGGGGACACCATTGCCTGAGGCAAAGCCTACTCGTCGCCCCAAAAGTGTAGAGGCTCCATTGTCTTCGAAATACAGCCTACTCGTCGCAGAAAAGCACAGTGGCTCCGTTATCTTCGTAACATAGCCTACTCGTCGCCCAGAAGCACAAAGGCTCCGTCGTCTTTGAAACACAGCTTACTCGTCGCCCAAAAGAACAGAGGCTCCGTCATCTTCAGAAGAACGATCTACTCATTTCCTAGAAGCGTAGCAGCACTGAAGCTTCGCCAGATGCATAGATAGCATGGTACCACCCAATCGGTTTGTTTAAACCATCGCACTTATAGATAAGACAAAGGTTGAATCTGTTGATAAGAGCAATATCTTATCAGTTGGTTTAAAATCATGGATAAGGACAAAGTTTGTTCTTATAGATGAAGGTCATATCCAATCTGTTTGTTTAAACCAATGGCCTCCTAAGATAAGACAAAATCTAACTCTGTAGTGGAATCCAAGATCTACTCGGCTTTATCTGAATAGAAGAATTCGAGCAGTGGACACGTGCCGCATGTCTTTTTCTTCGGTTATTTTGATAACCACATGAGATCTCGATAGAGGGGAATCTCAATGTCCGCCACATGTCAGCTCAACAGTCGCTCTCATCATGCAATGACAGCAGATTCTTTCATATCTCAAATCCTAATGCACATCGCATATATGCCCCCTTTCCTATAAATAGAAGAAGTTTTTCTTCAATAAAGAGGCTTCAAAATCTTCAACTTCGGCATCCTCTTGATTGGTAACCCTAGAGTTTCAGTTACCAGCACGAGAAAGCTAAAGCAAGTTCAACTCGTCGTCAGATCGTCAACGGAGTAAAGGAGCCGCTGCAGTGCTTGATCTCTACCGCCACACTTTTTCAGAAATTTTGTACTTAGATCTCCTATTTAGGAATCGATTGTACTCTTTTTATGTTTAAAATACAAAAAAGTTGTATAACATTTTGTCATGGAAAACAAGATGGCGACTCTGCTGGGGACTTCCTTCTCCTCCAACAAGAAGGTAGTGGCCCAAACTGACGATAACTTACTGGAATCTTTCCAGAAGACATTGGTTGTACGTTTCGACCAACAAGCTTTTGAGGATATCCTTTCTGAGGAGAATTCGAGTCCTTCAAAGTGGTTCGTAAAACCGAAGAAGACTCGACGCACATGGGTACCGAAGGTGGCTGTGACGACCAGCACGACGGAGGGGACTGTGCTCCAGAACACTCTGACCGACGAAGCCCTGAAAAAGATTTCTGCTACTGCCGCCACGCTGCCTCGCTCAATTCCTACTCCAGAAAAGTACGACGAAGAGTGCGGCTCTCCTATGACAGGCCTAACAAAGGTACAACACCAAAGGAAGTATACAGTAGCTTAACCGTTTATGGAGGGAGCGGTGTCGACGAGAAGATCTATCTTTGACAGAATTGCCTACCCATTGGGTAAGGCTATATTGGACTATGAACGTTACGCAACTCCTATAGGTAACTTAAAAAGATCCAAGGTAGCACGTGCCTTGTGCAACCAACGTGCTATGCCAATAGTCGACCAAAGGCTCATGTTGACAGTCACGTGCGCAGCTAATGAACAGCTATACAAAGCTGGTCCGAGTGCCTCAACACCTCGATTGATAAAACTCTGCTGTCGCTTGAGCACTCATGTGCACAATTCGAGCTAGAGGGTACACTCTACTGAGAAAGACTCACGCGAACAGTATTCCTATAAGCACGAAAAGTGTCTACCTCATCAGCAACTTTCTGATCAGGACCTGAGCATACTTCACGTACAGAAACTCTGAGGAGGGAAGCTATCTCCGTATCCTCACTCCTGCGTACAGCTTCCCTACGCATGTAATGGGAGTGCAGGAATGATGACCCCAACGCTTTCTTACAAGCATAAAGTAGAAGAGGGGCCTGCGGCACAAGGAATAACTAAACCAAGGCATACTTGCACCCAGATCACCATCAACTATTACTGTCACCCGGCAGCCACATCGCCACCGAGGAGAAAGTTCGTCTTCCAAAGACTGTGACCAATGGCAGCTGTACATCATGGACTCGACCGGGGGTGGACGAGCGAGGAAGAAGAGAAACTCAGTGTTGCTCCATAAAACACGGTGCGGGGTTCTCCATCTCTCAAGCTGCTATCCAAAAATCATCCCACCTTGGCCAATAAGCCCAATAGGCGGTCTGGTAGTAGCAAGGCGAAAGTGCCCAGCACAGGTGCGTTCCAACACACGTATGCCATGTCTGGCTCCTTGCCGCAAGTGGATGCCAAGTCAGATGCTAGGGGTGGCCAGTCCTCCACCATTAATGACAATCCCGTATTCTAATCCAACAACGGATTGTATGACACTGATGCCTCTACGGGCACAGCTAGCGAATAAACTGGGGGTAGCAACTACAATAAGTCTGAGGATGATTACAACCTTCCAGTCTATGCTAAAGATGACTCAGGCGTCCAAGTCGGAGAGCGAGAGATCCACTATCCCTTCAACTCATCCACACATGATATCCGTGTTCATGGTCGACGACGACAACGTAGGAAGCAGCGAAGGCTCTAGTCTGCTGAAATGTATAGAAGCTCTTGAGACGAGCCTAAATACGTTGAATACTACTATGCAGTATTTGTTGCAGAAGAATTCTAATATGATTAGTCATACCATTCTATCGTAGGTATAGTATTATCAACCAATTTAATGATACCCGTCAGTTCTCTCCTAGAAGTTTCTCCTAATAGGCTCTATGAATCCGATATATCCTGGCACTCATACTCGACTCATAATTTTACTAGGATCTATCTGTAAGAAACTTATTACTGCACCAAAAGAGGTGATTGCCAACAGTTATTACCGTGACGAAATTTTTTTTGTCCCGGTAATAACTGTGGCCGTTTGGGCGTGACAAAATTTTCGTAATGCTTTTTGTCACGGTTTCAACCGTGGAAAATTTTTATTTTTGTAACGGATATTATCACGGTTATAATTGTGGTAAATAGTTTACTTATGTAACAGTTATAACCGTGACAAAAACTTTTATTTTAGGAATTCTTTTGGCTATATTTACCATAATCCTATATTCAATCAGCTTCCTATCAAACCTAGTTTAATAGGCCTCCTTCATCGTAACATTGGAGGATTAGTAAATGTCCTATAGAATGCATAAATATATGATATTCAATTATGCTTCCAAAGAAATATAATTTGATGAATATAAATAACAACTCTTCCATAAAAAAAAATTGCATACACAATTCACAACAAAACTATAGTAAATAAATCATTTTATACAAATTTCATATTCCATTATCACATAATAATCTAAAACAATATTTATAGATTGCAATATACCCTTCAGTTCGTGTATTAAAATCTCTAAGATAAATAGTTATTCTCAGCAGTTGTGCAGGCAAACTTGGCCATGTTGCCAGTCGAGAGTTTTGCACCATTGTCTATTAATAGGTTCTCCAGCTCGTCGTCTTCTCCGAATATTGCCTTCCATAGAGGGGTACTTCCATATCTGTTCACGATTACAACATGTAACTTAATTAGAAATAATCTTGACAATTTGAGGTGGTAGATACAAAGCCTACGTGTATTTTCTGAACAATCTTTTATAAACGTGCTATTGGGATCTGCCCCAGAATCCAGCAATAGAACTCTAATTATTACTTCATACATACACCAAAGGCAAAGGAAACCTTGACACAAAATCTAATTCAAGCTAACGGATACCACCAAGTAGAGAGTATTTGGCCAAAATACAGCACTCCCATGCTGACAATATACAAAAATATCAAAACTTTGATGCTTCCTTCAAATATCAAAATGGAGCACGTCACTTTGAGGCTTCACAACTATAGTGACCTCCCCTATTATGATGCTGTCCTCAAGAATACCAAAAAGACAAAAAAACATCATCCAAACCTCTGGAAGGAAGGTCTTCTATTCTTCACCTCTTGTGATGAAACCTCACCTTCAACAGAAATTGCATCTTAACCTGTCAAAGTGCCAGCCAGCATGAGGACCTCAACAAATTTTATACTTCATAAACTAAATCCAAAGAGGTGTGATGATCAAAATTGGCACACAAGTATTCATTGAACTGTAGTGAGATAAACAAAACCAACCTGAGCTGTATTATAAACAATGTACTCATTGTACATCAGCTCTGTTGCCCGAACAGATGATGACACTAGTTTGCCACAAGGAACAACCACATCCCTCCACTTACCAAACTCGGATTCTAGCGGTATCGTCTTACCAAGGCGTTTAGTTGAATGCTTGCCTCTTGGTGGCTTATCCATATACTGTGATGTTGAGAGGAACATTAAATAGATTACTCATAACATATATGGTGCATAAAGATGGATGATACTACACTATATATCAAAAGCATAAACTAAAGGAATTGAATCGAGACATTATTCAACCAAAAATCTACATAAAACATGACCAATAGCAGCAAAAATTACATTCAAAAATTTTAAAAAATCAAGATACATGAATATACATGCTACTTACGGATATCATAATAATTGCAACTGCCAAACCTTCTATAATAGCAATAAATAATATTGGTACTTATAAAATAAAAAGTATCCAAAGTAGCTGGTACATAAAACCTAGAGTAATCTATAAATATAAACTGATGATCAACTGCATATGCAGCTCCTGTCTTGGTGATGATCAATCTTTAATAACCTGTATAAATTAATAAAGATATTGTTTAGAATATTGTGTAAGCATATATGTATAAGAAAAAAATTATCAAGAATTTCTACAATAGAAGCAATAAGAATAGAGAAAATGAGACAAATGTTTGCAGTCTAGTTCAAAAGCTAGAAGTAATGTGTCTTTATAATTACTTGATAAATAGAAATATCATGTATCTTGTTTTCGAACACTTACCAGAGTTTGTAGCTCTTGTATTTGTAGGAACTGAAATATCTGCAGACTGCGACGAAGAGCCAAAAAAGGCAGCCATTCGTGCTTGGAACATGGCATTAAACTGACCTTGAATTTGCAACGTAAGATCATTCTTGATGTTGTCTTCCACACTTTTCCTAATTTCAGCTCTGAGTTCATCACTAACATTTGCTCTCATTTCTTCTTATAAATTCTTCATCACGTTAGCCTTCACACTTTCAATCATGGATTCTCTAGCCGACTCAACAGCCTTTTGTACTTCTTCCTGCATGTTATCTAGATATCTTGTCTTTTTTGTTGGTGGCCTAATTCCAGCTCATTTACCCCAAAAATAACCAGACTTCTGACCAAGAACTTGAAGCAACATCTCATCATTTGTAAGTTGAGATTCAGGATCAACTTCTTCTTGTTGAATGACAAGGTCATGAAGTTTTTTCTACACATGAATCACGATCAAAATGTTTAACTCAAAGTTTACATATAAAAGAAATTCACATATACAATCTCATGATAATATATAAGTACACGTACATGAACTTCCTTTGATATCGGATAAGACCACTGTAATTCTCCTTCTTTACTTTCTTGGTATGTTGTTTAAGCCAAATCTCATCTGGTGGTGGCTTTTCACCAGAGATCGGATCTCTCTATCAGAGGACCAAGACATTAAAAGTACAAATAAATGAAATACATAAAAACTTGACAAAGAGGTCGAATGTATTTACCATTTACTCCTCTACTTCAGCAAAAGATCTTGTACCGCAAGTATGTTTTGTCAAAAGCTTAGCTCTATTTGCTGCATTTCTTTGACTAATTTTCTGAAGACAATTTGTAGTGTATGAATGACAAGCAAAAGGCAATATAAAAGATCAAAACAGCAAGTCAAATTTAAAACAACAATTGTATAGTGCTAAAGATGTAGCAAGAATATTAATGAATAAAAATATGTCTTTTAAAAAGTTATACATTACAGTAAATACCTGAAAATTATCTGTACCGAAGTACTCTATCAAAAACTTCCAATCTTCGGGCTTTACATCCTTGGGAGCATATTCTAGCCTTTCTTCATATGTCTGAAACTTCTTATAAGTCTCATATAGTCTATGCTTCCAATTACTATACAAGCGTCGCATAGTATCTATAACAAATGCTTGAAATCTGTGTTGCTTGCATTCCGCCACTGTGAACTTCTTCTAATATAAGGCAAAAAAAAATATACAAACAAAATAATTCACTAAATGGTTCATATTTTAAAACATTAATGCAAACACATATATAAATATAATATATTACCTTCACTTGCATCCACATTTGTTCTCCCATAGCACCTACAATATCTACCCACTTGGTATCCACCAATTTCCCCTCTTTTTCCACAAACAAAGGGGCTATATTTCTAACTATATACCCACAAAAATTGACTACATCTCTTGTATTGTCTCCGACGGCTCTTTGAATATCGTTAGGCATAACAATTTGTAATTTTCCAGCTTTGGTTTTCAACTCTAAATTCAAACATTTGTATTTTCCTCTTACAGTCTTTCGGATGTTATTGCACGATGCTGTAAAGATCGATACATTAAAATAATTAGCATATTGAAACACAAACACACACATACAAGATCTTCATTCTGGATATGTTTTTTCTTCGATTTTCTCTCTCTCTCTCTCTCTCTCTTCTCTCTGTGTATTTGATTTCTCTCATTTTGATTTTTGAACTTGATCTGATATTTTTTACCGATATCAGATAAAATTATCTGTAGCGGATACGGGAGCCAAAGCTCCCATCCGATCGGATATCAGATGGATCGGATGTATCCGATAGCTATCAGTTCGGATGTGGTAATGCCAATATCCGACCGATAAACTACATTGATAGGCCTGACCAAACATCATATTTTTAGTCAACTATCACAATTTAGTTCTGTAAGGCTGTGTTTGATTGGGTTTTTTTTCATGGAAAATATTTCCATCACAAAATTTCCACCAATTGTAGTGTTTGATAGCTTATATTTTCATGTAATTATTTTCCAAAAAACTATAATTTTCTATATTTTCTTCTAAAATGGTAGAAAATGGAACGCGTTCAACCCATAGGAAAATTTTCATTTTCCATGAAAAATAACTATTTTTCGTCGAAAATAATGACAATCAAACACCCAAATTAAGTCTCCATGGAGTTTTTTTCCTAGGAAAATAATTCCATGGAATTAATTTCTTTTCCACGTATTTTCCACATTGCAATCAAACGCACTCTAAGATTAATTCAGTTATCTTCTTTTTCTGTCAATTTATTTTATTTAGAGCAAAGAGGTGTCAAGATATGGTTGGATAAACAAAAAAGCAACACGCATTCATGAAATTTGATCCCGGGGACTTGGGATCTCACTCATGATGAAATGATAAATCTGATAGTAAAGAAAGCAAATGTTAGATTTGATACGAAAAGAAACCTAAAATTCATTGGATTTGTTCTAGGAAAAATTAACTAAATCAAACACAAACCTTAATTAAACCCTAAAAAGCACCAATCAAATCCAACAACATGATCTAGCAAATCAGAATGTTCCAAGCAGCAGATCTAGCCAATAAAAATATTAGTAGAGGAGGAAGGACGAACTTGAGGATTGTAACACCCAATTTTCCAAATGAGGGTATTTTGGTCATTTTCAAAATTTTAGAATTTAATTTGAATTATTATTATTATTTATAATTAATGTGATTTTTGAGTGATTTTTTTAGAATAATTATTTTTGGTGTTTTAGAGACTTTGACTTAAGTTGACCATGTAGACTAACCTAGTGGAAAACCTAGGTCTTGACTTAGTGATTAGGATTTGAAAACCTAGGTTGACTTAAGTTCATGAGGATGAACTCATTGGGATTAATTTGGTGAAATTAGGAATTAGTTTGGTCTAAGAATGGCTTGTGAAGTCACAAGTCATAATCATGACTTAAACCAATTAGGACTCAACCAACTAGGCAAAAACCCTAGTCCTAGGCCCTATGGCCAGCCAAGAGACAGCCCTCCCCTCTATAAATATTCTCCTAAATTTTAGGGCTAGCCTCTTTCTTAAGGTTTATCCAAGTTTTTAGAAAGGGGTAAGTTCCATCTTCAAAAATTCAGAGTTAATTTATTTTAAGTCCTTTTTCCCTCAATTAAAATTGCAATAGGCTCTAAATCCTGTGTTCTTGCTGTTGGTAATAATTTTTGACAGGGAGAAAACAATTTGGAGAGCTTTTGGTAGTTTGAAGGATCCTTCTCTTTGGAGCTTTTTGGGAGATTGAACACCTATAGGTATAATCCTAATTAATGCCCTTAAATTCTGGTAAAAATCATTTTTAGGAAGCCCTAGCCCTCAACCAACTATAGGGTAGGCTAACCCTAGGTTTTGGACTCTTTTCGTGTCCGTATCGGACACGTATCAGAGGATTAGGTAGGTGTTCGACGAAATGTCCCAAAGAACATTTCAGTCGAGTTTTCGAAATCCTTTTGAATAAGAAGTTAGTCCTAGGTGTCGTTTAGGGTTTTCATGTGTCGTGTGCTGTATTTCGTGTCGTATCGAGTCGTGGGGAACACGGGACACGCGTGTGCGGGTGTGCGCACGCGGTTCTGTAGCTCCCCTGCTACTCGGGGGCTACTGCACGCTGGACACGCGACTTCGACATGAGATTTTTGGCATAGGGTTTGTGTCAATGACTGACACGAGGCTCGTAAAGTTTCACGAGTCCTCGTGTCGTGTCGGACACGTTATTTAGTGTGCACGGGGCAAACACTGGGCGTGCGTGTGCTGTGTGTATGTTCTGTTGGTTAAATCGATTTTAAATATTTTAATTTATGTTTAAATGATTAAATAGATCTTAATTATCATGTTTAAACCCCTGTGTATTTAGTTACACATTAGTTTTAGGTTTAATGTTGTATTATTGAATTTGAACATGAGAAAATGGGATTTGTTCTGATACCTTCACTGATACTGGTTTTCCAGTTTTCCAAACAGTTTAAATTTCCTTTTCCTGTTATGTTTTATCAATTAAATTGAACCCACATATCATGTTACATGTTAACTAGGTGTGTGGCATGGAAGTTTGGCTTTGGGTCGTGTAGGGGGATTTTGGGAGTTTGGTTTGATTCAAACAAGTTGTGAACTATGAGTTTCCTGTGTGAAGAACATGATTAATCCCTTGTGTTATGTTCTTTCCCATTTGATAATTTTTCCATGTTACATTCCAAAGTTGTTCTTTCACTGTTAAATCCTAGTCTAATTGCTTTTTGATTCATTCCATTATTTTCCTGTTCATTTTACTGATTAACTATTAACTGGGTTTGAGTTAAGGTTTAAATTGATTTTTATGTTCCCTTCATTGCTTTCCTATGTTGGGTAAACCTGGGTTGTATTCTACATAAACCTGAGAACAATACCTGAGATGCCACTGTACTTTATTCCCTTCAATTTTCGAAATTCTGAGTTTACCTTGCTTGATGTCAATGTTGTTCCTGAAATTGATTTCCTTTTTGTTCACAAAATTCTGAGTTAAGGAGGCTTGGTGGGTTAGTAAACTAATTACTTTCCCTTCCTTACTGTCTCCTTTACACACATCCTTTTGCACATAAATACATTGTCCTTCCTTTTGACTGAGCTGAATTATAGATGTGATTATAGGTCTTAACTGTATTCCTGAAATTCCTCACTGTTTTCTCAATGTCTGAACACACACACACCCACAGTATTTCTCATTATTTCATTGTAAATAGCTCAATGGTTTTACCTTATATTGCTCACTGTCCTTTCCATTCCCTGTTACACTACACTAATGTTTTCCCATTTCATGTTTTTCCCCATGAACACAATGCCACTGTCTTCACATGTTTTCCTCACTGTTTTTAGATATCACTCACTTATACACACACATGTCTCAAGTCACTCATCACACACCACTCTCCCTATTACACTGTCACATATCACACACTAGCCTAGCACTCACTGTTCACACAATCTCACACACACACATACACATATGCACATATTTATAGATTAACATATAGTTGTATTGTATTCATATGGATAACCTATAGGGATAAATTTCTATATTAGAATACATTGATATAGTAATATGTGTACTATTTAGGTATAGGTATAATCTTGTAGATGTGATTTATGGTTGTGTGATTTCCTATATTAGAGTTTATAATCATATTGTACATATGTATTGTTTAGATATAGAATTGAATATGGTATTGCCTATTGGCATATGGTATAGTCTATTGGCCTATGGCCTATGGTTGTGTCTGTTTAGCTAGTGAGTCTAGTTTAGACTTGTTTAGTCTTATTAGACCTAGAATGGACTAGTTAGCCTAGTGTAGCCTAGTTCGACTTAGGTTTGACTTGGTTGACCTAATTTGACTTCTAGGGTTGACCAGAGTTGACCAAGAGTTGACTTTGGTCTAGATTGACCTAGATTCATGTAGAACGCATTGTAGTGCATCTTATTACCATTCTGGACTTGTTGTAACTTGTGCTGTTCTAATAGGAGCCAGACACCACTCCTCGGACAGTATTTTTATCTCGGACTTTCAGTTAGCAGGCGAGTACATTCTCTGATCATATCATATCTTGTTTAGGATTATATTTCTGCTTTAGATTACTTTACATGATGCTGACATGTTGGAAACACGGATTAGTACAATATGGATCTGGTTGTGCGATGTTATCCCCTTAGCGGATACATCGGGTATTCGTGTTCGTGTACTTTATCGGGAACGTCGTGTACTCTTTGTATTTGTTACATTCGTGTACAAAACGTGTGAATCGTGTATAATTATATATTCACATGACCTTCATGTACAATAACATAACGTAGCTGGATCCTTGTGTATTGATTGGGGCGGGGGAGTAGAAGTGGTTATGTATTCAATCTAGTAGATTACTCGTGTACAAACCTCTGTAGATTACTCGTGTACAACATTCGTGCCGTCTACATAACCATCTTGTGCTCTGAATCACTAGCACTGTTAGTTCTCTATATATTGTAGCTATTTACTTACAGTTTCTCTCTTTTTATCATATTATTTCTTCAGATCCTGTATCTTACTCTCTAGCATGTTTATATTTCCTAACCAGTTATGATTTTGTTGAGATGTACTATACTCGTTCCTGTAACTGGACCTGTTAAAAATTTTACAGTGAATGATGAGGCTCTGGTGTCTATCCCTCTTGGTGCAGCATTAGACATCATTAGTGACTTGGACCTGCTAGCAGTGGATGATACTTCTCTAGATTAGGGTTGTCTTTACTTTCTGGATCACTGTAGTTAGATTCTGGGATATTTTTGAGCTATGTTTTTATTTTAGTCACTTAGAATTCTAGATTTGTATCTCAGTGATGTTACTTTCATGGTTGTTATCTATCTTTATCTTCTATCTCATTCCTGTTCTACCTTAGCTGTGATTGAGTTATATTTGTGTTATGTCACCCCATTCGGGGAGTATAACTGTATATTACCCTTATCTGTTAGATGTTATGACCTAGGACAGCGTTCTACCGCCGATACTACGGCGTAGGCTGGACGTACCCACGTCACGTGCCCTTATTCTAGGGTGCGGGTCGTGACACGTTTTTAGTGGTGGCCCATGCAGGTCGAGTTTATGTAGTGGTATTCGAACTAGAGTATCACTACAGCCTGCAGTAGGATTAGGATATGCTTGAGGGTACTCAATCACAGTTAGGATTCCTTGAGAGATTCCTGGGATGACCCTTGAGAATCTTATTTAAATTTCAATTTGAATCATTTTCCTTGTTTTGTTGCTCTCACTCCTTGATTACTGAATTTGATTTTGATGAATCGTTGTTGATTTTGATTTTTCTATCGAGATAAATTTTATAGCCTGAGTTACGATATTTTCTGATAACATATATTGACGGGAATACAGGGATGGTAAAATGTCTACATGATTATGGAACCTGTAGTTTATCGTAGCCATATTAGCTGGCGTGGCAGAAACATGGAGACCTGGCTTCGGATGTACGTATCTTGGTTATGAGATTTGGAAATTCTCGCAGCTATACTAGTCGGCATAGCTAGATTTCCAGACGACATGATTGTAGAGGTGCATACCCTAGTTATGGAATCTATCGTTATTCGCAGCCTTGCTTACTGGCATGGCAAGGACTCTGAGTAACATGATTTTGGACAGACTCATATGATTATCAGATTGTATTTTGAGAAGGTTTTTAAACATATCATCTCTATCATACCATTCTGTTGTATAAATTGTACCCCATTATCAAATAACTTAGGAGTAGGAGTATGAGTAGGAGTAGCTTAGCTATTATTATAAGATTGTGTAACTTCTTGCTATAATTTCTTCCTAATGCAATGAATCGATGATTTTGCTAGACCTTAACTTGGATTTGATATTATAGCTCTGGTTTCAAATGGTTCCTTCTTTTTAACAGATAGGCAGAACAGATTTTATCATTATTTTCTTCTTGCCAATGATTCTGGTATTACCCTAATATATATAGTAGACACAGATACTTGCCTGACACGTATGCATACTACACTTGTTTACCAACCTATCTAAATGCATGTTAATATGATTAATATTAAGTTCTCAAAATCCTAGTATTCTAATATAGTGCAGTATCAGTGACTAGTTCTATGTTTCTCCATATTAAATTCGTAATTTAAATTTAAATTTCATGTTATTAGTCTTGCTTACATCATTACACATGTATGTTATATACAGGGCTTTATTTCAAAAACATTTGGTTGAGTTTTGTGTTGAATTGTCAAATCTGAGATTGCGTACATAGTAAACCCTTAACCTTGGATTCTAAGAGTTTAGTTCAAATTGCAGTTTTAAATTGTAATATTTTGAGCCGTATACATGGTTGTGTGCAGGTATATAATGTTAGGTTCATACTCTTACATGTTAGGTTGTGGTTGTGGTAAATATTGAGTTGGTTTTGATGTTCGAATTCTCCAAAATTTTGAAAACTGAATTCATGTTAACATTTTTACACTGCTATCAATATATGTAGTTCAATTTTAGATCTAATATGTAATGATAAGCTAAACTGAATGATTGAACCCCTTTATTTCAAGTTTTAACCCATGTACACTTAACACTCTACACTAATGTTCACAACTGCCATGAAAACCTAACCCTTCATCTCTATGTTATGTTCATGTAGCCATATAGATATACTTATATATATGGTTAGCCATGCATGTTATGAGTAAATAGCTTGTGCCTAGTATACTGCTTAACCAATATGCCATGAATAGTGTAACTTGATAGCTACTGTTGAGACTCAAATCCTCCTATGCACTTTCATGTATATTTCATACTAACCATATCACCTTTACATAATGATAGCTTTTCCCCCTAACACTCTCTCTTCTATATATATTAGATTGTGATTGGATTCAATGCTATTGACTTTCGTTCCTTAAACTTTTGGTTTTGATTTTTCTTAAATAGTACCCTTTATAGATGATTGGTAGTTGTCTTATTTTATTTTCTTGATAAATACCAGTTTTACAGATAGGATGGTAGACTGCTGTACAGCCTTAATAATGGTTGTGTTTATCCTTTCCAGTATGGCACCCATGACCCGAGCCTGTCGCCTGAGAACAGCTGCAGCTACTGACAGTGTGCTTCCATCTCCTATTGCTTAGGAGGTAGTGACCCCTCAGGCTGACCCAAAGGTAGTGGCACCTCCCGCCATCGAGGACGTGTTAGCATCCTCACCAGAGAAATCCCCTCCACTACCTGTTACTCAGGAGAGAGTGGCAGTCTCATCTGAGACCAAGAGTTCTTCCCCATCTCCTCCTCTGCCTCCAGGAGTAGTACCCCATACCATACCCTCGACAGGTTTGTTTCCTGACGGAGCTCAGATATCCAGACTTCTCCGGGTTGTGTTGTAGACACAGAAAGTTCAGGCTGAGATCTTGAAGGAGCAGGACCGTGGAATCCAACTGCTGTGGGATTTGGTACATTCAGGAGGAGAGCCTAGTTCTAAGAGGCCGAGGAGAAGTGTATACCCAGAGCCCCGTGAGCACCCAGACTATCAGCCTAGACCAGCCTACCCAGTCCAGACTCATGTTCAGCAGAGGCCAGCTGAGAGAGTTCCTACCTGCGCCTTCTGTAAGAAGCCTGGACATGTGTGGGACATCTGTAGGAAGAGAAGAGGAGTGTGCCTGTTGTGTGGGTCAGCTGCACACAGGCTGCGAGACTGTCCTGCTGCACTTATCCCAGCCAGGACTCCACCTTCAGGAGGGAGTTCCAGCCACCAGACCTAGTTGGAGGTAAGTCTTGACCTATATCTTAGCCAGTCTTTGAAATTGATGCACCCTACCATATTGTTGTATGTTTTGATACCTTGTGATTGCCTAGTACTGTAGCATGTTGGTGTAACTAGATGAGACCCCAGACTGATATTACATGCCATGACCCCATAGGTTACGTTTTCCAACTGAATGATTTAAATAGGTTTCTGAGACTTTGATTGTGGGGGTTTGACCTAGAAGGGGTACGATCATCTTAATTTCGAGGACGAAATTTTTCTAAGGTGGGTAGGATTGTAACACCCAATTTTCCAAATAAGGGTATTTTGGTCATTTTCAAAATTTTAGAATTTTATTTGAATTATTATTATTATTTATAATTAATGTGATTTTTGAGTAATTTTTTTAGAATAATTGTTTTTGGTGTTTTAGAGACTTTGACTTAAGTTGACCTTGTAGACTAACCTAGTGGAAAACCTAGGTCTTGACTTAGTGATTAGGATTTGAAAACCTAGGTTGACTTAAGCTCATGAGGATGAACTCATTGGGATTAATTTGGTGAAATTAGGAATTAGTTTGGTCTAAGAATGGCTTGTGAAGTCACAAGTCATAATCATGACTTAAACCAATTAGGACTCAACCAACTAGGCAAAAACCCTAGTCCTAGGCCCTATGGCCAGCCAAAAGACAGCCCTCCCCTCTATAAATATTCTCCCAAATTTTAGGGCTAGCCTCTATCTTAAGGTTTATCCAAGTTTTTAGAAAGGGGTAAGTTCCATCTTCAAAAATTCATAGTTAATTCATTTTAAGTCCTTTTTCCCTCAAACAAATTGCAATAGGCTCTAAATCCTATGTTCTTGCGGTTGGTAATAGTTTTTGACAGGGAGAAAACAATTTGGAGAGCTTTTGGTGGTTTGAAGGATCCTTCTCTTTGGAGCTTTTTGGGAGATTGAACACCTATAGGTATAATCCTAATTAATGCCATTAAATTCTGGTAAAAATCATTTTTAGGAAGCCCTAGCCCTCACCCAACTGTAGGGTAGGCTAACCCAAGGTTTTGGACTCTTTTCATGTCCGTATCGGACACGTATCAGAGGATTAGGTAGGTGTTCGACGAAATGTCCCAAAGAATATTTCAGTCGAGTTTTCGAAATCCTTTTGAATAGGAAGTTAGTCCTAGGTGTCGTTTAGGGTTTTCATGTGTCGTGTGCTGTATTTCGTGTCGTGTCGAGTCGTGGGGAACACGGGACACGCGTGTGCGGGTGTGCGCGTGCGGCACTGTAGCTCCCCTGCTACTCGGGGGCTACTGCGCTGGACACGCGACTTCGACACGAGATTTTTGGCATAGGGTTTGTGTCAATGACTGACACGAGGCTCGTAAAGTTTGATGAGTCCTCGTGTCGTGTCGGACACGTTATTTAGTGTGCACGGGGCAAACAATGGGCGTGCGTGTGCTGTGTGTATATTCTGTTGGTTAAATCGATTTTAAATGTTTTAATTTATGTTTAAATGATTAAATAGATCTTAATTATCATGTTTAAACCCCTATGCATTTAGTTACACATTAGTTTTAGGTTTAATGTTGTATTATTGAATTCGAACATGAGAAAATGGGATTTGTTCTGATACCTTCACTAATACTGGTTTTCCAGTTTTCCAAACAGTTTAAATTTTCTTTTCCTGTTATGTTTTATCAATTAAATTGAACCCACATATCATGTTACATGTTAAATAGGTGTGTGGCATGGAAGTTTGGCTTTGGGTCGTGTAGAGAGGATTTTGGGAGTTTGGTTTGATTCAAACAAGTTGTGAACTATGAGTTTCCTGTGTGAAGAACAGGATTAATCCCTTGTGTTATGTTCTTTCCCATTTGATAATTTTTCCATGTTACATTCCAAAGTTGTTCTTTTACTGTTAAATCCTAGTCTAATTGCTTTTTGATTCATTCCATTATTTCCCTGATCATTTTACTGATTAACTGTTAACTGGGTTTGAGTTAAGGTTTAAATTGATTTTTATGTTCCCTTCATTGCTTTCCTATGTTGGGTAAACCTGGGTTGTATTCTACATAAACCTGAGAATAATACCTGAGATGCCACTATACTTTATTCCCTTCAATTTTCGAAATTCTGAGTTTACCTTGTTTGATGTCAATGTTGTTCCTGAAATTGATTTCCTTTTTGTTCACAAAATTCTGAGTTAAGGAGGCTTGGTGGGTTAGTAAACTGATTACTTTTCCTTCCTTACTGTCTCCATTACACACATCCTTTTGCACATAAATACATTGTCCTTCCTTTTGACTGAGCTGAATTATAGATGTGACTATAGGCCTTAACTGTATTCCTGAAATTCCTCACTGTTTTCTCAATGTCTGAACACACACACCCACAGTATTTCTCATTGTTTCATTGTAAATAGCTCAATGGTTTTTCCTTATATTGCTCACTGTCCTTTCCATTCCCTGTTACACTACACTGATGTTTTCCTATTTCATGTTTTTCCCCATGAACACAATGCCACTGTCTTCACATGTTTTCCTCACTGTTTTCAGATATCACTCACTTATACACACACATGTCTCAAGTCACTCATCACACACCACTCTCCCTATTACACTGTCACATATCACACACTAGCCTAGCACTCACTGTTCACACAATCTCTCACACACACATACACATATGCACATATTTATAGATTAACATATAGTTGTATTGTATTCATATGGATAACCTATAGGGATAAATTTCTATATTAGAATACATTGATATAGTAATATGTGTACTATTTAGGTATAGGTATAATCTTGTAGATGTGATTTATGGTTGTGTGATTTCCTATATTAGAGTTTATAGTCATATTGTACATATGTATTGTTTAGATATAGAATTGAATATGGTATTGCCTATTGGCATATGGTATAGTCTATTGGCCTATGGCCTATGGTTATGTCTGTTTAGCTAGTGAGTCTAGTTTAGACTTGTTTAGTCTTATTAGACCTAGAATGGACTAGTTAGCCTAGTGTAGCCTAGTTCGACTTAGGTTTGACTTGGTTGACCTAGTTTGACTTTTAGGATTGACCAGAGTTGACCAAGGGTTGACTTTGGTCCAGATTGACCTAGATTCATGTAGAACGCATTGTAGTGCATCTTATTACCATTCTGGACTTGTTGTGACTTGTGCTGTTCTAAAAGGAGCCAGACACTACTCCTCGGACAGTCTTTTCATCTCGGACTTTCAGTTAGCAGGCGAGTACATTCTCTGATCATATCATATCTTGTTTAAGATTATATTCCTGCTTTAGATTACTTTACATTATGCTGACATATTGGAAACACGGATTAGTACTATATGGATCTGGTTGTGCGATGTTATCCCCTTAGCGGATACATCGGGTATTCGTGTTCGTGTACTTTATCGGAAACATCGTGTACTCTTTGTATTTGTTACATTCGTGTATGAAACGTGTGAATCGTGTATAATCATGTATTCACATGTCCTTCGTGTACAATAACATAACGTAGCTGGATCCTTGTGTATTGATTGGGGCGGGGGAGTAGAAGTGGTTATGTATTCAATCTAGTAGATTACTCGTGTACAAACCTCTGTAGATTACTCGTGTACAACATACGTGCCGTCTACATAACCATCTTGTGCTCTGAATCACTAGCACTATTAGTTCTCTATATATTGTAGCTATTTACTTACAGTCTCTCTCTTTTTATCATATTATTTCTTCAGATCCTGTATCTTACTCTCTAGCATGTTTATATTTTCTAACCAGTTATGATTTTGTTGAGATGTACTGTACTCGTTTCTGTCCTGACTGGACCTGTTGAAAATTTTTCAGTAAATGATGAGGCTCTGGTGTCTATCCCTCTTGGTGCAGCATTAGACATCATTAGTGACTTGGACCTGCTAGCAGTAGATGATACTTCTCTAGATTAGGGTTGTCTTTACTTTCTGGATCACTGTAGTTAGATTCTGGGATATTTCTGAGCTATGTTTTTATTTTAGTCACTTAGAATTCTGGATTTATATCTCAGTGATGTTACTTTCCTGGTTGTTATCTATCTTTATCTTCTATCTCATTCCTGTTCTACCTTAGCTGTGATTGAGTTATATTTGTGTTGTGTCACCCCATTCGGGGAGTATAACTGTATATTACCCTTATCTGTTAGATGTTATGACCTAGGACAGCGTTCTACCGCCGATACTGCGGCGTAGGCTGGACGTACCCACGTCACGTGCCCTTATTCTAGGGTGCGGGTCGTGACAAGGAAAGTTTTCGCTTTGAGTCCAGATTCTTCCGTCGTGTTTGAAGATTGTGGCGGTGGGATTGCTTAAGAGGATGTAGGAGGCAGGTCGCGGGAACACCGATGACGACATTGGTTTGTCGTGGTGAGACCCGGCCTCAGAGGAAAGGTTTTGTGTTCAGCCGTGAAGGTTGGTTCAAAAAATAGAGCAAGTCGGAGAAGAAGGTTGTGGATGAGGAGAAATAGAGATTTTAAAATTTTATCGGAAGAAGTTCCCGGAAGTGGGGGTTTTAAGGTTTTTTGTCCGGTTAAGTTATAAGAGAGAAAAAAGATAGTGTATCCTAAAATATAGGAGCATGTTAAGGTAATTTTAAAATTTAAATTTAGAAGTTTTGAAAGATATTTTTATCATGAGAGAAATATGATTTCATATATAATAAACTATGCAAACTCTATAATTCAAATATCAGATCAAGAACAAAATTAGGATATATTTTTTATTTAACTTTTTTAAATTTATTTAAAGTTTTTGTAACAAGAAAAAAATTTCTTCTTAATACTTTCGTGTGACGTACAATTATTTGGTAACTAAAAGAAACTTTTTAGTAACAAGAATAAAATTTTAATCTTGTGGCTAATAGTTTTATGTGACAATAATATTTTCTTGCAACTACAACCAAAAATTTTAGTGACAACTATTTTCCTTATCACACATAACTTGTCTCTAAAATCATAATTTTATTTCAGTGACCACATTAAGTGACGACCAATAAAAACATGGTCAATAAATGTTTTAATTATGTGACGGACAATATCAGTTGGCACAGAAACAAATTATGAGTGACAACAAAATTTATTTGTCACAGAAATATCCCTTTCAGTGACAAGTTGTACACTTGTCACAGATTACTTGTCACGAAAACCCAAATTTCTTGTAGTGAATATTGCAACACAGACAGCCAAAGAAGCAGTTTGTGGATTGTCAGCACCCAATTCATTTGCTACACGTGTGCTGCAAGATAATATATGGTAAGAGTTTATAAGAAACTCAATCAATTTGTCATAGGGAAAGAATAAGGGAAATTTTTTAACTCAAATGACCTTACAGCAGCACCAAGACACTTGCTAATCATGTATACAAGTGCAAGAGTATTGAGGCTGAAGCAGAAAGAAGAAAATGTTCTTTGATTTTTAACTTAGAATAAACCACTATTGTCAACCTAACTAAATTAAGGCGTAATGTATATGCATTAGTTGATGTCTTTTAATTGCTTCTACTTCAGTGGAATCTGTATATACTAACTGATGTAGCTCTATCGTGTAATGTGTATCATATGATACAGTAACTCTAGGAATTTTAGGTATATACTTCTAAATCTATATAGGAACATGATTTAATATAATTTTCTTATAGGAACATGGTTTAATATAAATTTTATCATAAATTTTTTACTTGTTTAATCTTTATAGGCCTATATAGTTGCAGAATTCGGATTCTATACATTGCTGACTCAAGTAAAACTACCTATCAGTCTATCTGTATCATGTTAGATCAAGCGATACATAACAAAATGGTAGTATATCGTACTGTATTATATCATAAGATTAAGATTTGTATTCTGTATTGTAAGATACTAACAACATAGTACAGATGATTTAATCTTAGATTAGAACAAGGACATACTAGTTTTGTGCTGTTCGGTTTGGCTTAACTATGTTAAATGTATGTGTGATGTGTGACATAGGCACATAAAAGGACACAGTAGTTATATCTTCAATTTTTATTTCATGGTCTTCATATGTAGGAAATACTATGAGTGACCGAGATAGACCTGGTGATTAACCTGAAGCTAAAGGAAGATATACTCCTTGAGAAGTTTCATGGAAGAAGGATATGCAGCCAATGTGGAGGAAATTTCAATAATGCCAACATCAACATTAAAGGGGAAAATGGTAGACCTGGCATATCTATGGCTCCCCTCTTGCCTCTCCCGCAATGTGCATTAAAACGCATTACTTAATCTGATGATACTGAAGAAGTTGTGAAAAGGCGACTAAGGATAACCATGAGAAGGTACTGCTTTATGTCATTCTCAGTTACTATTTTATTCTTTATGTCTAGATATCTTTTCTTGAATTTGTCAAGAGTTCTAACTGTTACTCTATGAAATGTGCTTTGTTCTTAACATTTTTGTTGTCCTTTTATCTGTCTAGAGTTACTAAATTAGTGTTTCCTATAATAATTTGCACTCAATCTTATTTGTATGCCTGATAAGTACTATTATGGTTGGACAATTCATCTTGTGGTAATTTATATGTACAAGCCTAGAAATTAATGTATAAAACATTTGTATGATCAAAAGTGAAAAGGTTTGACCCATGTTCTAAGGAAATAGTTCTCATAAGTTTTTGCTGGTTATGCGAGTTTGATTAACCCCTTCTTTAATCCTGTTTTGCCTAATTGTCTATCCTTTGGTCTAGTGTCACTGTTGTAATTCTTTTAGGAGTTTTATTAACATAACTATAATGACAAGTAGTAATAATAATGATAATAATAATAATAATAGTAATAATATTTATAAAAAGAAATTTGGTTCGAGGGCTCACATACATATTCATAGGGATTTGTTAGAAAAATAAACTAGAATTTATCCTAAATATTAGAGATACGATTTGAGATATTAGGCTATTTGTCAAGCCCTAGTACCAGAATATAGGAGCGGACGTAGGCCAGCTACACTGTATAAGCTATGAACGCGTTATACGGCGATGACAGCTGTCAATCTAGTTGGGTATCCTAGCATGCAATCAATCTATGGCCTAAATTCGATCTCATATCCACAGGCAATAATAATAAAATCATAAGAAAGAGAGAGAATCATATAGAAAGCAGAAAATAATCATATGATAATCAGGATATCTATAGTACAGGATAATAATGTAGACGAGTATACCTTCCCCCAGTTCCTAGTATGGTCTGGAACTGAAACACATCCTCCAAGTCAAGTCTGGAAGATCCACTGGATCGATCATAGGCAATCTGGGAACAATCCAAGATTGGTCAGGCCAACCGCAAAAAGTACCAGAAAGGAAGGCTCAAGGACGGGCGAAAAAAAGCCAGCAAGATAAATATATGACAGAAAAAGTAGATATGAACAGTAAATGAGGGTAAAAATCATGCGGTACCAACGCTCAATAACAATCCACAACTAATGTAGCTCAATAACCAATAATCATCACAATCCCCCTAACATCTAATAATACCTCCATGGCCAACTGGAACTCGATATCAGCCATCCTTACAAGCAACAAGCCAAATAATTTAAGAGAATATGCAGCCACTAAAATTCCTACAACTTTCTATGTTGAGGTTGGGTTACCCTAACATTACAAAATATAGGAATCCTTAAATCGTGCCGATCCAGCCTGGCTAGCGGGGCCAAATATAACAAGACTAGATAAGCACCGGTCCTTCGTAAGGCCACCGTGCGAGCCAGACAAGCATGTAGTAAATAGTACATAAAGTAGCCGGATACTGCCATCCTCTAATGCGGAAGGTAACAATATCTGTGGCAGCCAGCCAAAATAAATGGACTAGTACTGCACGACCTCGAGATTCCGTTCCCTTACAATACTTTTACCAGTTTAAGTTGCCTAGATTATCCATACATTTATCCGGAATCATATGTCGTGGTCACTTGATCATCCTCCTAGATGTCGTACCTCAGTACAGGAACGCTAAGTAAGAATCAACCTTGGCACCTATCGTCCCAGTTGTGATTCATTCTTAGTGTTATGCAATAAGCAAGCAAGCAATCCTGACCACGCTAAGATTACAGGCCAACTACCAAGGTACTTGGGTAGGTAATCATATCATATAGCTAGAATATCAAGATTGTACCGCAATACAATATAATCAAGGAGATAGCAACTCAAAGTGCCTGTAGACAGGTAGTACCTCAAAGTGCCAGTAGAATCAGGGCCAGTACCACAAAGGATAAACTGGAATCATAGCACGAATATGTATGGTCATGTTGGGAACAAGGTCAATCAATCAGTCACATAAAGTCATCTTCCCACATCGTGGCATGGATATCAAATCAGGTACATGGTCGGGATCTCTACTAGAATAGCATGTCAAGTACATATAGGAGCCTACAGCTCTAATCGTCAAGTCGGTCTATCCATCGAATCAATCTATCTGGAGTCTTCCATCTACGATAAAATAAATTTCATGTCAGGAAAGACGATCACCAAATACTAAGCTAATCATCATAATCAATGTCGGGCCCTCTGGCTCACAAGAATCCTCTTTATCAATGATTACAAGCTATCAGAAAACAAGCCTCTCAACTACCAAGATATAGCAATCATACCACATTTTGGGCGTTTGGAAAGTCGAGTAAAAATCACATAATGATACCCTTTATATTCTCTCCGTTCTTCGAAACACTTGCACAACCATCAAAATCCAGGAATCCACATAGTCATATTTGATCCAAATAAACATTATCTAAAAGAAAATGGCAATACTATCCAAGAATCCGCGTGAGTCTACCAAATCAATACCCCAGGATCACACTCCATATAATACCTAATCAAATATATATCCAAAGGTCACAAATCCTGATACATAGGACCACTGTCAGTCCTATCTAGCTAGACTAGGATAACTCCTAGAATGAATGGTCAGGGGACAAGAATATATTAATTAATGTCGTCGAAAAAATGGCAAGAATTACATGAACCGCTCTGGAGCAGATCCAGAACCCTTAAACCAAACAAGGACCAAGGTTACAGACCGTCCCCCGAGTGAAATTGTGCTCCTCATGCTATCCGATGGATAAGACAGGTCAAGTAGATAGGAGACTAATCTAGTCGTGAGTTGTCACGACCCGCACCCTGATTAGGGGCACGAGCACGTAGGTACATCCATCCTACGTCGCAGAATCGACGGTAGAACGCTGTATAGGTCTACTAGAAAGTATAGCATCTAGACACAATATATGTACCTATCATCTCCGCACGGAGGTATAAAATCTCAACTCAATCACAAGACATCTAACAAGATAGGCACGGATATCATAAAGATATGATGGAAATATATGAACTGAAAAAGGTGCGAAGTCGCAACACAGTTTAGAGTTAAAGATATAACACAAGAATCCAAAATATAACATATAACATAAGTCTCAATACTAGCCAGAACGCAGTCCAGTCAAACCTATCTAACAGTCTAAGCAGGAGGTAAATCCTCTACTGGCACCAAAGGTAATGTCTCACCAAAATTACTATCCTGGCCATACCCATAAAAGGTAAAGAAATCAGCCAACATGTCCTCTGTAAACATCAACAGTTATCATGTCAGAAAAATAAGCAAGTACACCTCCAACAACAGTTCTATAGTATTGATAAATATTGTAAGAGACAATCATAATGGGATACAAGATAATATATCAAGACTGTAAGTAAAACATGATATATGAACTGGAAATCATGTAAGGGTGTAACGTACAGGAAAGTAGAACAGTAAATGAATAACTGATGTATAATGTAAACATAAATGTGCCTTGAGATATTATAGCATTATGTGATCGGCTTGGGTCAATATCAGTCTGTTCCATTTGGCCCGACTATCACAGAAAAATCTCAAGAAGGGTCAAGCCGGCCAACATGAAAAGCGTGCACAAGAAATATAAGATCTTGCTACACCATACGTGCAGTGAGGGTGACGTAAGCACAAGATATAGTGACATGGGGGTATTGATCATATAACCTATAATAAATCCCCGTCTCCAAATAGTATATAGATCCGGACATAGCACATCATGACACGGAATTCTCAAAGAGGATAGCTAATCTCCCTCAGGAATCGGTGTCTATACAAGTACAAGAAACAAGATCGAACAATGTACCAATATACCAAGAAAGTCTAGGAATAACATCTCATGCCATGATTCAACGTATACTTGTGCGTGCACCATCGTGACAAGAATCAGGTAAAACACTATAACTAAATCGGATACAGAAGATATCAAGATAAGGAACTACTATCAGAGAATGTACTCGCCTGCTGTCCTGAGCTGTCAAGTAGGGTCGATGCTCAGAGTGATCTCACAGACCTTAAGATGAGATATTATAAGTTAATTAGGGTTTAACAGTGTTACACATGATTTTCTAAGGTATGATATACAATCTCGGTCAATCTCAGTCCAACTAAGTCAAACTAGGTCACACTGAGTCACATTAGGTCAAACTAGATCAAAGGAAGTCAAACCAAGTCAAACTAGGTCAAACTGGGTTAAAGGTTGACTTACAGTTGACTTTTGGTCAATTGGTCAACTCTAGTCAACTCTAGGCTAAACTAGGCTAATGTTGACTAACAGTTGACTTTTGGTCGACTGGTCAACTTTGGTCAAGTTCTAGACATCTCTTGGCCAAGTGTTGACAGATAATTGACTTTTGGTCAAAGCAGTCAAACTTGGTCAATCGAGGTCAAAACTAGCCTAAGCATACTATTCCTAATATTTATCTGCTAAAATACCCTATATCTTGGTCATATTGGTATCCCAATACCAATACCTTGTTTTGGGTCCAATACCTTAACTTAGGTAAATTATCTTAGCCTCTAACCAAAACCTTACCCTTATCTTGCCCTTATCCTATGCAACTCCAATACTTTGCTAAGGTATTCCAACACCTTACCTTGGTATCCTATTACCTTACCTTAATATTTTGATACCTTACCTTAGTATCTTGATACCATATCCTGGTCATAAGCTAAACTAATCATTTACCTTGAAGGTAAAGGTAATTTATATTTACCTTAAGATACTAACTTGGTATCATAAGATACCAAGATACCCCTCAAATATCTAACAAACTAACTATCTAAAGTACTAACATAGCATCTTAACTAATATCTAACATATAACCTATAGTATCTAGGTAAACCCCTTTACCTTGAAGGTAAACCCAATACCTTACCTTGTAGGTAAACCATTACCTTAAGGTAAAAGGTAATTCTAAGATACACTATCTACTCTAATTCTAACATCTTCTGGACACTAACTAACTAACCATCTAATCTACTAACTCTAATATATCATAGATACTAAGATATCTATATACACTAATTATCTTGACTTCTAAGATAACTCTAACATATCCCAACTAACTCTAATACTAATAATTGATACCAAATAGGGTACCTTACTTAAGTCCCAATACTCTCTTATCTTTACTCATTATATTTGAGTGTCACGATACCAATATCCTCATGGTACCCAAGTATCACACTAGTACCTTTAATTTCTAAAATTTTAATACCTTGACACATAACTTATCTATATTTGGCTTACTTGATAACCATTTGTATCAACATAAACGCACACTAACTAACATATATTACCTAATAATAATATATATATGTACTATATCATACATATTTTTGATAACCTATGATACCTACATTCACTTGATATCCATACTATATAGGCTCATAGGATACACAAAATGCATATGTCATATAGTTACTTTTCTACTTAAATCTAATACTGTACCAATCAAATATTCACTAAATTCTAGGATTAAAATTCTCATTCTGCCTGGATTTGGTATTATTAGTCATATTGTATCGACCTTTTTGGGAAAACTGGACTTCGTGTATCTAGAAATAGTTTATGCCATGATCAGTATAGGTGTCATGTCGTAGCCCTTCGTGTTAGCTTTCCGAAACTTCAAACGGATCGCATTTTCGTGTCCGAAAGCTCCCGGTATCGTGAAAACACCGAAACGCATTTGTCTTTCGGACAGCTGACACTCAAATAGTTTTACAGAAAGTTCTAGAACGATTTTGGCTTATTAAAATATATATTTGGAAAACTAACGTCGATACGATTCTTTAAAAAAGGGAGATTAATCGAAGTTTTGAGCTAAAAGTTATGGCATTTCTAAGTTGCTATGGCTACTAAAACGTGGATGAATATTATGACAAATTTGGATTATTTTGGACAAAAGAAACACATGTAGGCCAAGATACTTGGATACCAACATAGGTATCCAAATGAAACACATTCTAACCATCTTAACTAAGATCAATCCACTCTCTAATCATTCTAAAACTGAATTTAAAATATAATTAATCCTATTAGGCAATAAACAAAACACATATCTAAAATTCTCAAGAGAGCTCCAAATAGCCTCAAACTTGAATCTAAAGGGGGTACATGCATGGAGGTGGAACATATGGATTCAAAACTAACTAATATGCATAGGAAATCAATTTAGAAGGTTGGTATTAGCAATTTGGAGTGGAATCCCAATGATACTCTCAAGGACACGGCTCCGACATGAAGATCTTCCAAATAGGACACTCCTCTTTGCACTTTGCTCCAAATCTTTGCTAGCACCCTCCCTTGGTAGTATGAGAAGGTTGGATGAAAGTTTTGGTGGAGGGATGTAAGGATTTGGAGATCAAATTAAAGAGGGAAGCTCTCAATTTGGGGAAGAACACTTGTGAATGAAAATGGAGGCTTGATGGAATGAAATGAAAGGAAAGGCAACCCTCCTATATGTAGCTGCCATCTAACCCTATTTTGTCCTTGGGAAAAGCCCAATAAAGCCCCTACTAATCCCCATTGGTTGAATTTAAGTTAGGTTCATGTTTGGGATCAAAAGGGTTAAGTTTAAGCCTCTAACTTAACCAATCTAACAAGTGGGATTAATCTAAACTTACTAACTTAATTACTGGGATTTGTAGGCCATGACTAACTAATCTTGGGGTACCGTTTAGAGTCTAAGCTACCCGGGTCACGAACACAAGTCAGAACGAGACGAAACTCAAACCCGACTAAACAAATCCCATAAAATCAATATTAAATATATAAAATTCCCAAAATATTAAAATATAAGAAATGACCGAAACACCCTTAGCCTAAAAAGTGGTAATTAGCTAATATAATCACATGAGTTAGGCCTCCATGGTGATGGTTAGTCTCTAGGCTAAGCAGCTCTAAGGTTACACTAGCAAAAGGACAAAATCATAAAACACTAATTTAATGATATTAAAAATAATAAAAATTCACCAATAAATCAATAACCTGATTTAATCTTATTAATAAATGATTAATTTTACAAAAGTTCAAAATAACCCTTGTTTTAGAAAAGTGGTGGTTACATGAGTCTACCTAGCAGATACTGGAATCAGGTATACTATATTATGCTAAACGTGCATGAGTCTGGTTCAGCAAACCAAAGGAACGATGCAGCCTAAATCTTCGAACCAAATTCCCGATCGAGAATTCTGGAAAAATTTGGCAGAGTCTGTTTTGTATTCTGGATGGGAGCTTCCAGAGAATTTGGGGCTAAGTCCAGTCGCCCCAACCCGCCATAGAATCACAAACCGAGAAGACTAAGTCTTGGCCTCCAGAAGTACTACGATGCATACTGGGCGCCAAGCCAACACAAGCAACAAGAATCGCCACGCAGGGTGCATCACGGACCCATAGTCATATCCAAGCCACAAGCACAGTCATAGAAACAGTTAGCCAAGTCGTTACCCGACCGCGAGTCAGACATAGGACATATGGGGATAATCCATAGATGTGAGTCGTGCTCGTGTCCTCGGAGGTGTGTATGACTCGTCCGAATTGTCCGATACGGTCATAACCCGATATCGAACCAAGCTGTCCTAGGTTAACATCATGGCAGTTCTACTGCTAAGCTACACTAATCATTGTTATACATTTATATTTACAAATAAATTAAATATATTTAAATCCAGGTCGAGGGCAAGAGGCGACGATGAGCAATAGATACTTTCCTAGACGGCTCGGCTTGGTAAGCAAATCTTCGGCAATCATGATCCAGGATAGCACGTCCATTGAGGTCCTCAGAACACACAATAAATAATCATCAATATTAAATAATAAAATAATAACATAAATCACAGAGGATGGTGGGAGGCTATACCGCGTAGGTCCCGCAAGCAGTGCAAGGATCTGGGATGAAAACCGAGGCACACAGATTAATACAGACACACAAACCAAGACATACACGTATATCGAGATACACACGAGAATCAAGATAACACGAATATCGAGGCGAACAAAAAACATAACGGGCATGTAAATTGAGACATGCACACAGATCGATATGGGTACACAAACTGAGACATGTACGTATATCAAGATGACACAAGATACAATTTGGCATGCAAATCAATACGTTATGCAAATCGGCGTGCGCATGCAAAACCGAGCGACGTGGGTCACAAGGTTTGCACAAAGGCCGAGGCACGAAGATCGAAACAACACGTAAACCAAGATAGCACATCGTCTGAGGCAGCACGGGCCTCAAGGCATCCCACTGCCCAAGACAGAGCATGGGTCGAGGCACACACAGAACGAGAATGGACATATAATGAGGCACACAAATCGAGGCATACGCAGAACGAGGCACATGCAGAATGAGGTGCACACAAATCGAGCAACGTACTGCTCTTTACGTGTACCAAGGCATGCGGCCCAAGGACTACACAGCCCGAGGCCGGCTCGTTGCTCGAGCAGTATGGAGCCCAAGGGCATCCTACCGCTCGAGGCGGTGCTGGCCCCGTGTGCAGCAGCTGCACAGGCACTGTGGCCGGAGGGAACGAAAAAAGAGAGAGGGGGCAGCAGATCTGGGGGAGCCGTTGAGGAAGCTCGACAGAGTCGGTCGGCTCGTCGGCTAAGAAGGCAAACGACAACAGCGGTTGTAGGGCTCACCGTCATCGAGGAGGGAAGGAAGACGACGACGACAGGGATAGCAGTGGAAGTGGTGCTGTGTAGGAACAAATTCGTAAAATAGAATACTCTAGAGGGGGATGAATAGAGTAGGCAGCAGAATATTGTTAATTAAAAACTTGTTACCAGTAAGATCACGGAATTAAATCAATAATCACAAAATAATAACTGTAAAAGCAATAAGATTAGGAGGCAAATGTAAACACATCATTGTATACTGGTTTCCCTCTTGTGAGGACTAGTCCAGTCGGAAGAACTCTAGCTTCTAGTTGAATCCACTATTGGAAAATCTTGCAAGTTTTTGTACGAATTCCTTGCAACTTCTACAGACGTGAGCTTTGATAGAAGAACTCGACCAACTTCAATTTTGAAGAGTTTTTCTTCAATTAAGCCTCTGATTACAATTTCTCTGAAATCTTCTAGACCGTACCGTACGGGCAAATTGACTAGAGAATTGTAACTGGCTTGGGATTTGAAAATAAAAGCTTTTTAGAATTCTTTGGAAAAAAATGTAAGCTTAGAAGAGAAGAGATGAAAGTGAATGAGTGATTTTAAATGATCAAAATTCTTCTCTATTTATAGTTTTTCTAATGGCAGCACTTTGGCAGAATTCGGACAGAATTCGGACAGAACTCTATGTAACAATCTGTAACTGAAGGAAGACCAATTTTTTTAAACGTTCGAAAATTAAACGGTCACTAACCGAACTCTGGCTGAACTCTGGCCGAACTCGGGCCGAGTTCTGTCAGGGTTGGTCAGGTTTTTTCAAAAGTGATTTTTGGACTTTATAAAATCCTTTAGAAGCTTTTGTAAATAAGGGATGTTTTTCAAAAATATAGGTAATTTTAAGAAACGATTTTGGATAGCCTATTTGCCAGTATGACTCGGTGTACAATGTATTCCTAGACTCAATAAAAGTGAAAATTATATTGCATAAAGAAATACAGTCTCGAGTGGCAAACATAGCTTCGGTTTTGAACTGAGTAGATATCTGATCTTGATCAGTGTTCAAGTGTCCAAAACATCTTGAGTAAACATCTGAGTAGCTCCGTATATCGAGACAGAGTTTGATCAATTATTAAAATCAGGTTTGACCATGACCAATGGGCCAACAAACTCCCCCATTTTGATAATTGAAAAACCTTGACGGATATAATATCTTTGGTATCTTTGATAAGACAAAAATGAATTTTGGTAAAAAAAAATTGTTCCTGTAATTTTACAAAGAAAATATTTAGATGTTAGAACTTATTTCTCCCCCGTTGTCGCTTAGCAAAATAATTGCAAAAGAGAAAGCTCTCCCGTAATATATGCATAAGCAATAATCAGTAAAGATACAAAAATATAAAAAATAATTATAGTGTTCACAGGCATGGTATATTAAAAAAATATCGAAGAATGATACAGAGTGCTATAACGAGATATGCTAAATAGTACTAAACTGATATAAATCTCTAAAGTAGAGAATAGAAAACGATGTTTATCAAACAAACATCACAGAAAATGTCACAAAGTTCTAAAACTAGCACAAAGTAAAAGTACGAATACTAGCTTGGAATATCGGAGCATTTCCAAGTAAAAAAAAGATAATAAACAGTCACAATAGTACGATAAACTAGACAAAATTGTCTAAATCACATCTCATCCTCATCATCATCATCAATAGTAGTAGTAGTCCTAGCACGACCATCATATCCAGAGGGACCAGCACCAGATGTGCCAGCTCCAGAGGTGTGTGGAGTAGCACCCAAACCATGGTACCAATCATAAGTGTTCCCTGGCTAGAACAGAGAAAGCCTCATCCTTAATACGGTAACCAGATACAGCAGGGTCTCAAAAAAGATAACTCGCAAAATGACCCGTCTGAGCAAATCGGAGATCGGCAAACGAGTTGGCAATAGCCTGGAACCGAGTCACGTCACGGAACTCATGTTTCCAGAAAGTGTAAACAAAGAAAGTCTGTATATCCGAAAGGTGCTGAAGGATACCCTCAAAAGTCATAGGGTAGGTCTGAGAAGGAACAGGGGCAATAGGAGTAGGAGCATGAGGTGCAGGAGCAGCAAAAATGCTGCAACGAGAAAGCTGAAGATACTTAGGCTCAGGGTCCAGAGCGCAAGTGGATAAATCGATATCAAAACTCTGAAAGATTCGAGGGATAAGCATCACATAAGAGAGATTGCGGTCTCTTCCATGACATCTTTCCATCATCTGGATGATAGTCTTAGGGCCAGAAAAAGGAATCCCCTTAAGAATGTGATAGAGGACAGATAGCTCTGGTGCAGTGACATCAACTTTCGAAGTAGATTTCGGAAGAATAGTGGAATAGATAATGCAATATAACTCATAGTCAAATAAGTTCAAGTTATTGGCCTTGAACTTTTCAGGACGAGCACTTGCTGGTGCACAAAGCTCATTTTTGAAACTAACAAGAGTCGTGTCCTCGAGAAAGTCAAAGTCAGTGATGTCATCGAGCGGGGCACCTTCATTTGGAATACCAAGGATTTCTGCTAGCAATACATCATCGAACTCGATATCGATCCCGCCAACATGAGTTCTTGCGGTAAAAGTGTCTAACACGAAGTTACAGTAAAATAGTCAAAGGGCATTAGTAGCTATAAGGAATTGTTGGGTAACGAGACGGTGTAACCTTAATGCCTCAAACAAAGGATGATGGTCTGGAAATATATTCCATTTGATCGGAGCACCTGTACATATTGTACGCATAGCAAAGTCGGCATACCATAGCAAAGTTACGTCATGAGTTTTGAAGTAAAACTCAGCGGACACGCTGTCACCCGATTGGACCAGGGAAACGAGGAAATCTATATTCGGATCTGAAGATGATGCCTCTTTACTGGCATTAGTCTTCTTCCTCTTGGAAGGATTGAATCCCTTGGACATTCTTTTCCAGAACTAGATAACCCTACAAAATTGAAAGTAGAGGGAAGAGGGAGTTATACCTTATGAAATCCAAGTATGTTGTAGCGGGATGAATTCTCCACACGAATCCAATGTTTGGATTGATTTCTCCACGTAGATTGGAAGCAACAAAGTGGAGAAGAACTAGAGTTTTGGGGGACCTTGGGCGGCTGTTGCTGCGGTTTTAATAAAGTTTAGAAGAGATGAAGATGAGGGGGGCTGCGGGTTCTGACTAAAAAGCATATAAAACCAGCAGAACTCTGGCCGAATTCGGACCGAACTCGGGCCGAATTTGCCTAAGCTTCTCCCGAGTTAAAAAAAACTTGCGGGCCACATCCTTTTTATCAACTCATTTCAAATATTTAATTCAAAGTTTAGTAATTTTAAACTTCAAATAATATAATTAATATTATTTTATAAATTAACTTTCGTTACTCCGGGGAACAATTAAGTACCACTTCGCTTCGACCGTAGTCGTGGTGACAGACAGACTCTTTGTAGGCTTGTCTCAAAAATAATTATTGAGTATTAAAAAAATTAATTAATAAAACAAAATTAATTAATATTATTGACATCTAAAATTTCTAATTCTCGAAGTAAATAATTGAAACGAGCTTCCCTTAGAGATTTTAAGAAAATGTCAGCCAATTGATTCTGTGTGTCTATGTATACAAGGTGTATATCTCCATTTTGTTGATGATCTATAAGAAAATGATGTCGAATCTCGATATGCTTAGTACGAGAATGACATACTAGATTCTTAGTCAAATTAATAGAACTAGTGTTATCACAGAAAATGGATATGTGTGTGAAATGTAATCCAAAGTCTTCTAAAGTTTGCTTCATCCACAAAATTTTTATACAACAACGTCCTGCGGCGATATACTCGGCCTCATTTGTTGATAATGCGACAAAATTTTGCTTCTTGCTAAACCAAGAGACTAGGGCTTTTCCTATAAAATGACATGTGCCGCTGGTACTTTTTCTATCTACTTTGCATCCAGTAAAATTAGCATCTGAATAACCGATTAGGTCAAACAACGTGATTTTAGGATACCATGAGATGACAGAAGAAGTGCCTCTAAGGTATCCGAAGATACGCTTAACTATGCACATATGTGATTCCTTAGGTTTGGCTTGAAAACGTGCACACAAATAAACACTAAACATAATATCAGGTCGACTAGCAGTTAAATATAGTAAGCTATCGATCATATCTCGATAGTTACGTATGTCGACGAGTTTGCCTTGTTCATCAATATCAAGCTTGGTTGAAGTTGCCATTGGAGTGGTAAGTGGTTTGACTGCTTCCAGGTCGAAGTTCTTTAATAAATCTTTTGTGTACTTTGCTTGATTTATGAACGTCCCATTGTTGGTTTGTTTGATTTGTAGTCCGAGAAAGAATTTCAGCTCTCCCATCATGCTCATCTCAAACTAATTCTGCATACACTTTGAAAATTCTTGACAAAAAGATTCATCAGTGGATCCAAAAATAATATCATCTACATAGATTTGAATCAAAAGAAGATTGCTATTCAAAGATTTTATAAACAGTGCAGTGTCAACCTTTCCCTTTGAAAAACCGTTGTCAAGTAGAAAAGAGCTTAGATGATCGTACCAAGCACGAGGGGCTTGTTTCAAACCGTATAAGGCTTTCTTTAACTTGAAAACATATTCAGGATTTTTGAAATCAGTAAAACCTGGAGGTTGAGCTGCATAAACTTTTTCTTTTATAAAAGTATTTAAAAATGCACTTTTAACATCCATTTGAAATAATTTAAAATTATGAAAGCATGCAAATGCACATAACATACGAATGGATTCTAATCTCGCAACTGGATTATAAGTCTCATCGTAGTCGATATCTTCTACTTAATTATATCCTTGAGCTACGAGTCGAGCCTTATTACGAGTCACTAAACCATTCTCGTTCAATTTATTTTAGAATACCCAACGGGTGCCAATTATCGGATGATCAATAGGCTTGGGAACAAGTTCCCAAACTTGATTCCATTCGAATTGGTTTAATTCCTCTTGCACATAACATACGAATGGATTCTAATCTCGCAACTGGATTATAAGTCTCATCGTAGTCGATATCTTCTACTTAATTATATCCTTGAGCTACGAGTCGAGCCTTATTACGAGTCACTAAACCATTCTCGTTCAATTTATTTTAGAATACCCAACGGGTGCCAATTATCGGATGATCAATAGGCTTGGGAACAAGTTCCCAAACTTGATTCCATTCGAATTGGTTTAATTCCTCTTGCATAGCATCTAACCAAAAATTATCACTATATACTTCTTCAATGTTTTTGGGTTCAAGCTGTGAGATAAAAGCAACACAGGAGGCTATAACTTTATTAGAGGAACGAGTACTTACACCCTTGGTAATCTCACCAATTACCAAGTCCTTTGATGATCTGCCAAGAATCTTATCTATTTTGGCATATCCTTAGGATTGCTGGTTCTGGCTTCTGGTTCTGTATGTGATTTGCTTAAAGACTCAGCTGGTGCTTTGTGCGAAGGTTCTACATCTTTGTGTGAAGGTTTTGCAATAGCTGTACTTGGTGTACTTGCGTCTTCATTATCTTCATCGACTGAATGTTGCTTTAGTTCATCAAACTTGACATTAATTGATTCTTTGATGATCATAGGTCTCTTATTGAAGACTCTGTACCCTTTGCTCTTTGCCGTATAACCTAAAAAGATACCTTCATCGGCCTTTTCATCAAATTTACTCAGGTTGTCTTTAGTATTAAGAATAAAACATTTACAACCAAATATCTTGAAATATGAAACAGTGGGTGTTCTATCAAACCATAACTCATAGGGAGTCTTCTTCGATATAGGTCGAATCAGAACCCTCCCTATTGAGAATATAGCACGCTGTATTGACAGCTTTAGCCTAAAAGTATCTAGGTAGACTAAACTGGTTCAATATTACTCAAACCATTTCAGATAGAGTTCTGTTCTTACGTTCCACAACTCTATTCTTTTATGGAGTCCTAGGGCAGGAAAACTCATATAGATAATCGTGTGTGTCACAGAATTGCTTGAACTCTGCATTCTCAAATTTGTCGCCATAATCACTACGAATGCGAGTAATCATGAAACCTTTTTTATTCTGTACTTTGTTGCAAAAGGTGACGAATTCTGACAAAGCATCGTTTTTGCCTGCAAGAAAATATGCCCATGTGTATCTAGAGAAATCATCTACAATGACAAATGCATATAACTTACCACCTAGACTAGCAATTCTACTAGGTCCAAAAAAATCCATATGCAATAATTGTAGAGGTCTAGTGGTACTTACAATGTTCTTGGACTTAAAGACGGATCGCGTAGCTTTGTTCTTTTCACATTCGCTACATACCGTATTCTTCTTGAAAGATATGTCCGGTATGCCGCGTACCAACTTTTTTGTGGATAGTTTTGAAATTGTGTCCATATTTGCATGACCGAATCTCATATGACATAGTTGACTCTCAAGTCTCTTGGCCATCAATCATCTACCTGCTTTGTTAGCATCTTCTAACAGATAGAAAATATATATGTTGTCTTTCCTAATGCCTTCAAAAATAGTACTGCCAGTTGAGCTATCAACTATAGTACATTTATCTTTGACGAAGTTAATGCCATAACCATGATCAGCTAAATGGCTTATGCTGAGCAGATTATATTTTAACTTGGTAACTAGACAAACATCTTTAATCACAGGCTAGGGAGCCTTACCAATGTTACCGATACCGATTATGTACCCTCTTAAATTATTACCGAAGGAGACGTATCCTTCTTTATTCTTCTTCGACGGTATCGCAAATAATGATGCATCACCGGTCATGTGCCGTGAGCAACCGCTGTCAAGGATCCATTTGCTTCTAGCATGTGAAGGGCGTCCCACCTACAAAATAGTTTGTAGATGAAACTCTTGGTACCCATTTCTTGTAGGGTCCTGATATGTTAGTCTTTGGTATCCATGCATAAACATTTAAATCTACTAACTTTTTGATTCTATATGCAGAGGATATATGACAAATGAGGCCACAATAATGACATTTTGCATGTTGAGTGTTGAAAGTTGTGTGAGGTGCATGATTGGTAGTTTTGGTTTTCTAGTATAGAAAATGCATGCCTATTAGTCTTCTTGGGCATTGGTTTGGTATGGTTTGGTGTGACAGTGTTTGGTTTGGGTGTGTTCCGATGATTCGGTAATTGACACGTGTTAGAATAGGAAGCAGCAACTTCAGGCCATTTTTCTAAACTAATTTCCAACTTTTTGGAGGTGTCATTTAATCTAGTATAATCAGATGTAAGTGTTTCCATTCTGACTTGTGCACACTGGAGACTCTTTCTCTCCTTAGATAGGTCTTCCTTTAGCTGGATGATAGTTTGGTTTTTTTCTTCGGATAACTTGGTAGTCTCATGTAACAACAGCTTAATAGAAGAAAGCTCACCAGACTCAATTGAAGAAACATTATTTCTAACATCAGCTAGTTGATTGATAAGTCTTCCTATCTCACCTTTGTACACTTTAAGTACCTTCTTAGAGGTTTCATATTTAACACGCAGTTTCCTGTAGTCATTTAATAGGTCATTGAAAGCCTCTCATAGTTTTTCAAAGGTAAAATCATCATAAGGATCAAACAAAGGATTAGTTGTTACCTAATCGCAAGCCATCAAGCGTATATTTGCAGCATCATCCGATTGTTTGTCTTCTGAGTCGCTGGCTTCGCTCTCATGCCATATGCTTGTATTGGCGTACTTTCTTGATGTAGATCTCTTCAGGTAGCCTGTCATATTTGCTACTTTTTCTTGTTGATGATGATGTTATTGGACAATCTTTCTTCATATGTCCTTTCTTCTTACACCCGTAGCAAATAGGATCTTCCTCATTGTTGTTGTTGTTGCTGTCTTTTGTTCTTCTGTTGAATCTCATGAATTTCTTGAATTTTTTTACCAGAAGAGCTGGATCTTCAGAGTCAGAGTCGCTGTCGTCAGAATCATCTTTGACAGTTCTTCTATGTTGAGCCTTGAAAGTGATCGACTTCTCTGACTTCTACTTTGGTGTAGCATCTTCAAGGTCTTAAAGTTCCAACTCGTGAGTGAGTAGCTTACCCATGAGTATTTCCAAAGACATTATTGAGAGGTCGTTTTCTTCAATAATTGCTGTAGCCTTTGGATTCCAGTTCTTCGTAAAAGCTTGTAGAAGTTTGTGAATCTTCTCAAGGTTACTGTATTCCTTGCCTAATGAAGGCAAAGGATTTATAATATCCAGGAATCTCGTAAACATCTGAGTGACAGATTCATTTGGCTTCATCTTAAACGCCTTGTACTTTTGAGAAAGTTTGTTGATCTTTGACTCCTTGACTTGTGTTGTTCCTTCATAGGTTACTTCGAGAAGTTTCCACACTTCATTCGATGTTGGACAAGCCAACATCATGTTAAACTTAATTCTGTCTAAAACACAAAATAAAGCGTTAATAGCACGTGCGTCAAGACTGGCCTTTTTCTTGTCATCTTCAGTATATTTATCATGGGGTTTATCAACTAAAACTTCCTCAACAGTAATACGAAGAGGCTTTTTCTAGCCATCAATAACTATAGACCATAAGTCAAAATCAAGAGATTTTAAGAAGAAACTCATCCGTGTTTTCCAATAAGTGTAGTTTGTGCCATCAAACAGTGGAGGTCTGTTTGTGGCTTGGCCTTCACTTGTGAATTTTACAGTTGC
Organism: Iris pallida; assembly: GCA_029216955.1. Lineage (NCBI taxonomy): Eukaryota > Viridiplantae > Streptophyta > Magnoliopsida > Asparagales > Iridaceae > Iris > Iris pallida. The sequence continues at coordinate 4,450,743 of JANAVB010024599.1, read as the reverse complement.
CATGTGTTATACTGTAATTTATATAGCAATTAAGAATAATTGAATATAACTGCAATTTTACCTTGCTTTACCTGTATAACCCGCTCTGATACCAATTATAGGAACGAAGTCATAAAACAGAATATTCTAGAGAGGGGTGAATAGAGTAGGCAGTGGAATATTACTTATTAAAAACTTGTTAGCAGTAAGATCACAAAATTAAATCAATAATCATGAAACAATAACTATAAAAGAAATGAGATCGGAAGGCAAACGCAAATACAGCGATGTATACTAGTTTTCCTCTTGTGAGGACTAGTCCTATCGGAAGAACTCTAGCTTCCAGTTGAATCCACTATTGGAAAATCTCGCAAGTTTTCATACGAAGTCCTTGCAACTACTACAGACGCGAGCTTTGATACGAAGAACTCGACCAACTTCAATTTTGAAGAGTCTTTCTTCAATCAAGCCTCTGATTACAATTTCTCTGAAATCTTCTAGACCGTACCGTACCGGCAAATTGACTAGAGAATTCTAACTGGCTTGGGATTTAAAAATGAAAGCTTTTTAGAATTCTTTAGAAAGAAATGTAAGCTTAGAAGAGAAGATATGAAAATGAATGAGTGATTTTAAATGATTAGAATTCTTCTCTATTTATAGTTTTTCCAAAGGCAGAACTCTGACAGAATTCGAGCAGAATTCAGACAGAACTCTATGTAACAATTCGCAACTGAAGGGAGACCAAGTTTTTCAAACGTTCGAAAATCAAACGGTTACTAACCGAACTCTGGCTGAATCGGGCCGAGTTCTGTCAGGGTTGGTCAGGGTTATTCAAAAGTGATTTTTGGGCTTTTTAAAATCCTTCAGAAGCTTTTGTAAATAAGGGATGTTTTTCAAAAATATAGGTCATTTTTAAAAACAATTTTGGATAGCCTATTTTCCAGTACGATTCGGTGTACAATGTATTCCTAGACTCAATAAAAGTAAAAATTACATTACATAAAGAAATACAGCCTCGAGTGGCAAACATAGCTTCGATCTTGAACTAAGTAGATATCCGACCTTGATCAGTGTCCAAGTGTCCAAAATGCCTTGAGTAAACATCTAAGTAGCTTCGTATATCGAGACAGTATTTGATTAATTATTAAAATCAGGTTTTACCATGACCAATGGGCCAACATACTGGTGGCGGTCGCGGCTCCGGGAAGTGGGGCGGAGACGACTGCAGTGAGTGGGAGGCGGAGGAGAAGAAGTGGTGACGGTGGTACTGGCTATTAGAGGGTGGCGGCCGGACCTCGAAGACGAGAGGGAGAGATGATGAAGGTGGTGGCAGCTATAGTGGTGGATGGTGGAGGAGATGGCAACCGGGGGGAGCTCAGGGCGGAGGTTGCTATAGGAGTGGCGTCGATCATGGTGGTGGAGGTGGTCGTACGGCCGGAGACGGTAGTGCTGGCCGTGGAGATGGTGGTGGATTAAGATAACAACAAAGGTGGTGAGGGGAGCTTGAGAGAGGAAATAGCTCGAAGGAGAGCGAGTGAGTCAGGGAGAGAGAGAATGAGTGAGCTGGGGGGAGTAAAGAGAGAGAAAGGTGAGGGGTGGCAGTTGATCCGTAGGAGAGGGAAGAGAGAGTTAGAATTTAGGGTTTAGGTTAGGAAAAGAGGGTGTTAATATAGGTAACGAATTAGCTATAATAATAATAATAATAATAATAATAATAATAATAATAATAATAATAATAATAATAATAATAATAATAATAATAATAATGGTAATAGAAATAATAATCAAGAGTTAGGCCTTAACAGGCAAGGCAAATCACAATCCCAAAAATAATAATAAAATTAAATAAGTATAAAATTTGAAAACCCATCGAAATATGAAATACGTATATACATATTTTAGAAAATAGGGATATGACATTCTACCCACCTTACAAAAATTACGTCTTCGAAATTTTAAAATCATTTAATATAGGATTTTCAAAACTAGTAAATATATATGTCATGAAAACTCTACCCACCTTACAGAAATCAAGTAATACAACTAGAAGTGAACGAAATCTCAATATGAAAACATCAAAGAGAACAATGTCTACCTACACAAGTCAACTTTTAAGTCAATCCAAAACACCGAAAGAATTTCGAAAATTAAAATCTCACATGCACGAAATAACTCGTGAATCCAAACAAGTACAAAATATTGAAACCATATTAGAAAACCTGAAATCCCAACTGCATGAAAATCCACAAAAAATCATAAAATTTAGGATAGTTGTCTCAGACCGACAACCGTAGTTTCTTCATATCGGATCATAATGTGTGTCACGGTCATTCTCTGCCATGCCATCCGGAATGGCTGCAAAAGATTCACCATAGCACTATAATCGAGCAGCTGCAACTTTCGCTACCACGCCATCAAGATATACTAGGGTCACCCGGTCACTCTTAACAAATACCCAAAATGAATCAAATCCATAACCCAAATGTCCAAGTCACTAAAATCATAAAACATCTAACCATATAACAAGACAATTCTAGGAAAATAGTCAAAATCAAAAATCCAGGTGAACCATAATATACTTCCAAAAATACCTTTAACAAGATAGTTTTCTAGGAAAATACTCCAAATCCAAAATCCATGTCAAAATATATGTATAGAAAATATATCTATAATCAAAGTAATATCCGAAATAGATGATCATGATTGCGGAACTGTCTAGAATCAAAGGAGCTAAATTGATACAAGAATATCCACTGGATACTCAACAAATGTCAAAATATCCAATCTCAGAGTCCTGACAAAATCTTTATTCCGCAACAATCAAGACAATGCTCGAAGAAGGCGATAGTGACACTAAGTCAACACGAAGTTAACGCACGAAAGGGATAACAAGAAATCAACCAAGGCAAAACACCGGTCGAGAGTACAGAACCTAAGATAGATAATGCATCGTCTCATCTGATAAAGTGATTGACATAACCAATTATAGGATCATGTCTATCAAACAAGGAATAGAGATAGATAACAACGAATAAGACATGGCCAAGCAAGATAAGTCCAGGTAGAGATGAGGACCACTTCACAAGTTTAAGGGAACGAAGGCCAAGTGTAACAAGTTGGAATACGAAGGAATAGTGGACTGAGATCAATAATCATGTGATATCCAATAATATCTCAAAATAAGACCTGCATGGGCCACAACTAGAATCGTGTCACACCACAGTACCGGAATACGGGGATGGGCATAGGCCAGCTAAACCGTATAAGGTACGAAGATGTTATACGACAATGACGGCTGTCAATCAAGTTAGGTATCCTAGCATGCAATCAATCTATGGCCTAAATTCGATCTCATATCCACAGGCAATAATAATAAAATCATAAGCAAGAGAGAATCAGATGGAAAACTGGAAATAATCAAATGATAATCAGAAAATCTACAGTACAGGATAATAATATAGACAAGTATACCTTCCTATAGTTCCTAGCATGGTCTGGAACTGAAGCACATCCTCCAAGTCAAGTCTGAAAGATCTACAAGATTGGTCATAAGCAATCTGGGAACAATCCAGGATTGGTCAAGCCAACCGCAGTAAGTACCAGAAAGGAAGGCTCAAGGACGGGCGAAGAAAAGCCAGCAGGATAAATATATGACAGGAAACGCAGATATAAATAGTAAATGAGGGTAAGAATCATGCGGTACCAATGCACGATAATAATCCACAACTAATGTAGCTAAATAATTAATAATTATCACAATCTCCCTTATATCCAATAATACCTGCATGGCTAACTGGAACTCGATATTAGCCAGCCTTGCAAGCAACAAGCCAAACAATTTATAGGAAAATAAACGGCCACTGAAATACCTACAACTTTCTATAAAGAGGTTAGGTTATCCCAAAAATACAAAATATAGAAATTCTCAAATCGTGCCGATCCAGCCTGGCTAGCAGGGCCAAATATAACAAGACTAAATAAGCATCGATCCCTCATAAGGCCACCGTACGAGCAAGACAAGCATGTAGTACATAGTACATAAAGTAGCCGGATACTGCCATCCTCTAATGCGTACGGTAAGAATATCCGTGGCGGCCAGCCAAAATAAATGGACTAGTACTGCACGACCTTAAGATTCCATTCCCTTCCAATGCTTCTACCAGTTTAAGATACCTAAATTATCAATACATTTATCAGGAATCACATGCCATGGTCACATGATCATCCTCCTAGATATCGTACCTCAGTATGGAAATGCTAAGTAAGAATCAACCTCGGCACCTATTGTCCTAGTTGTGATTCATTCTTAGTGTTATACAACAAGCAAGCAAGCAATCCTGACCACACTAAGATTATAAGCCAACTACCAAGGTACCCGTGCAGGTAATCATATCATATAGCTAGAATATCAAGATTGTACCGAAGTACAATATAATCAAGTAGATAGCACCTGAAAGTGCCAGTAGACAAGTAGCACCTAAAAGTGCCAGTAGACAGGTAGCACCTAAAAGTTCCAGTAGATAGGTAACACCTCAAAGTGCCAGTAGAATCAGAGCCAAAACCATAAAAGGTAAGCTGGAATCATAAAACAGATATACGTGGTCATGTTAGGAACAAGGATAATCAATCAGTCACATGAAGTCATCCGCCCACATCGTGGCATGAATATCAGATCAGGTACATGGTCAGAATCTATAGTAGAATAGCATCTCAAGTACACATGGGAGCCTACAGCTCTCATCATCAAGTCGGTCTATCCATCAAATCAATCTATCAGGAGTCTCCCATCTACGATGGAATAAATATCATGTGAGTAAAGTTGATTACCAAATACTAAGCTAATCATCATAATCAATGTCAGGCCCTGTGGCTCACAAGAATCCTTTGAATCAATGATCAAAAGCTGTCAGAAAATAAGCCTCTCAACTACCAAGATATAGCAATCGTACCAGATTTTGGGCGCTTGGGAAGTCAAGTAAAAATTACATAATGATACCCTTGATATTCTCCTCGTTCTATGAAACACTGGCACAATTATCAAAATCTAGGAATCTACATAGTCATATCTAATCCAAATAAACATCATCTAAAAGGAAACGATAACACTATCCAAGAATCCACGTGAGCCTGCCAAATCAATATCCTGGGATCATACTCCATATAATATCCAATCCTCATATATATCTAAAGGACACAAATCTCGATACATAGGACAACTGTCAGCCCTATCTAGCTAGACTAGGATAACTCCTAGAATGAATGGTCAGGGGACAAGAATATATTAATTAATATCGTCAAAAAAATGGCAAGGATTACATGAACCTCTCTGGAGCAGATCCACAACCCTTAAATCAAATAAGGACTAGGGTTGCAGACCGTCCCCTGAGTGGAACCGCACTCCTCACACTATCCGACGGACAAGACAGGTCAAGTAGCTATACGACTAATCTAGTCATGAAGTCTACCTAGCAGATACTGGAATTAGGTATACTATACTACGATAAACGTGCATGAGTCTGGTTCAGCAAACCAAAGGAACGGTTCTGCCGCTGCCGCTGCTCTGGGACCTTCTATCGCGGCATCTCCGAAGACCCCTGTGTGTTTGGCTGACAATGCGTACTATGCCAACCTTATCTTGGGTACCATTCGATATGTCTTGAAGGATGGCATAGAGGGTGTCTTGCGAGATAACAAATCGCTTAGACGGGCTCGGTCCGCAGTAAGGGCCCAATTAGTGGCATTGCACGAATATCCAGAGTATGAGGCGAACGTGGATATGATAGAGGCTCTTCTGAAATAATTGGAAGCTACTGTCTCAGAGATTAAAGATCTTGAGTGCGATATTTGTCCCTAGCGGCCGTAGAGCTAAAGAAAATGGCTACTGAACTTTTCTAGCACGAGCAGAGACGTCAGGCTCTAACTCACAGACTTGCCGAGGTTGAGGCCAAAATTAAAGAGGTGACCGATGCCGAAGAGGTTCAGGTCTGCCATCGAACAACTTTGGAGGAACAGTATGAGACCCTTCGGTAGCAGATTCGGCAGCTAGAAGAGGCATTGGCCTTCACTGAGAGTGAGATGGAAAAGTCAAAAGACTAGCAATAGGTCCTTCGCGAACGGTTCGAGACCCTAGCTCGGGAGAGGAAAAGTATTGGCGTTCGTCAGGCAGAACTAGACCTTGCACGACAGAACTTCTCCCAGCTTGAGGATGAGGCCGCCGGACGATAAGAGGCTGAGCACCAAGCCAAAGAGTTGGTCGGGCCCAGATCGCCCTTTTGAGGAGCCATCTTGAAGAACTTATGCGTCAGTCATCGCAATGTTGATGACTTTCGTCTTTTTGTTCCTCACTTTTTGGCTTTTATAATGAAGAAAGACAAACTTTTCTTTTCGTGAATGAACAGATTTAGTTTTGCTTCTTTACTTGCCCATTTACTGTGAATATTCTTGTACAACAATGAGGATTCCCTCAAAGGTAATATAACATGAAGGGATGGAAGTAACTCCTCTGGGGGTAGGGTATTTACTTAGAGGTAATATGAACATGGTAAACACAAAATTTTTGTGGTACAATTTTCCTTACAGGTTATATGGACATGGCAATGATATATTCTACAGGTGTATATAACAACTCAGAGGTAATATGGACATGAAATGTTCTATAAATAATCATGACAATACGGGATTTGTCATGGAAGAAATGTCTACTTAGAGGTAATATGCACATGGTAGGCATGAACTTCGTTGGGGAATAGAAAAACAACTCAGAGGTAATATGGACATAGAGTGTTTTCTATTGGAGAAATAGAAAATGGGTGAACTCATTAATAGAATTCATCAACATTCATAAGGAATATGGAAATATATGCTAATTTTTGCTTCAGACATTATATTTCTTTAGAAATTTATCATTGATCGGCATCATTAGCAAATCACCGTTAGGTTTGGCCAGCCGGTAAGCACCATTGGAATAGACTGTCTCTACGATGAATGGTCCTTCCCACTTCGGCTCAAACTTTTCAGCTGTCTTGTGGGTCATCACCATCGGTCTTCGAACTGAGGTCACCTATTTGGAATGTTCTTTCACGGAACTTTTTGTTGAAGGCCCCGAAAATCTAAGCTTGATAGAGTTCGTACATTATTGAGCCAGTAGGTGTCTTTCGTCCAATGCTTCCAACTCCTGTAGCCGACGACGTTGATTTTTTTCGACGATCAGCTAGTTGGTGACAACTACCCGTAGAGATGGAATCTGGATTCTAGGGTAAGTATCGCCTTGCTTCCGTAGATAGAGGATAATGGCGTGTTGCCCGTAGGTGTCCGAACGGTCGTACGGTAAGCCCATAGACATTCGTCGAGTTTTTCATTCCAGTCGCACTTGTTGGAAGACACAAATTTCTTGAGCAGCTTCACGATTGTTTTGTTGAATGCTTCAGCTAGTCCATTCACTGCAGGATTGTAAGCTATTGACGCTACATTCTGTATCCAATTTTTGTCACAAAATCGATGGAACGCATGGCTCACAAATAAGGGCATTGTCATGGATAATCCTTCGAAGAATTTCGAAGCAGTATATGAAGTGATGCTTAACAAAGTTAATCATGTTAGAGGTTTTCACCTCTACCAGAGGTACTGCTTCCACCCACTTGGAAAAGTAGTTGGTGATGGCAAGAATGAACTGGTGCCCTTTGGAGGATGGCAAGAATGTTCGAGGTTTTCTGAAAGTTTGGGTTGCTTTGGAACCGACAGTGACTTGAAGAGGATTGGGATTCTTGCAAGTGCTCTAGATGCTGGGGTGGTTGAGGTGTTCAAGAAGTGGGGGCTTCGAGAGTACCGTTCGTGTGTTTTGAATGAATAAACGATCCTTCTATTTATAGGCAGCAAAATGATGTACTTATGCGTGCATATGTGATATGCGCCTGGAGAGCTTGCACGTAGGGACGCCACATGGCTGATTCTATTGGGCGCATGGATGATATACCCTACAGTCGGAGCTGAATCTGTTCGAAATGTACTATTGGGCTGCAGTGGAGCTGACACGTGGCAGTTGTGGAAATTCAATTATTGCTGAGATCTTGGATGGTTTGCACCCATTCATAGGTAGAACGGGGTCAAATGACATGTGGTGCGTGTCCATTGCTCAAAGATCTCAAATTTGATGGAGAGTAATCTGTAGGATGCGCTAGGATATGGCGCATGAGAAGACTTGGTCCATGACTTTTAAGGGTCAAAAACAAGTCTGGGCGCATGCAAAGTTTTGGGCGCATGGTTTTGGAAGCACATGCGGGGTCTTGGGCGCATGGCTGTGAAGAAGCATGCGGGTGATCAGTCGGTCACGTGGTGGAGTATAGTCATAACCGACGAAAGAGCGATGATTACGTCTCTTCGTCTTCTGTAATTTCTGACTTCGAGACGTATGCTGCTGTCGTTTTAGTCACTCCAGCATTAAATACTTTGATAGGTGGTGAGCTTTATGTGGGTGTATCTCTGTGCATCACTTGGCGCATCTGACTGTGCCCCATTGGGTGTATTTGTCTCTGCTCCATAGGGTACGTTGGTATGGAGAGCATCATGCTAACGAGGGCATCTTCTGCGTGGTGTATCCTCATTGGTCAGTCTTTGTTGCCACTTAGCGCATGGGTTTGATTTGCTCTAATTTCGAGGAAGTTGCCACTTGGCGCATGGGTTTGATTTGTCCTGGCCTATAAATAGTTTCATGAAGAGAAATTTGCTTCTTATTTCACTTTTTTTCTCAAATGGAGGTAAACTCGACCGATCCTTCTCCTTGGCGAGACGCTGCACTGTGGGTTGCAGATCTCTTTGTTCGAAGAAGCTTTGACAATGAACCCTTTCAGAAGACTGAGATGCGCCGAGTTTGTTATGGACACAACAGCTTATGTTCGAATCCCTTGTCGACAGTATTTTCTACGAGATAGCGTTTAGTACATGTTGCATCCAAAGATCGGGGTCGTCGTGCCCCGACTTCCGTTATGCTGGAAGAGCCACCGGGTTTGGATTGATTGCCAACCCGCATTCTGCTCAATAAATGCTTTATTGGTCGAAGCACTCGAGGAAGTGGTTCTCTCCGACAAGGAAGAGTGATGCACCTATACTGAGATATCAACGTGATGCGCCTGCGAAGTGCTACACCAAGTTGCAGTTTCGGCTTTCTTCTTTGTAGTAGACTTTTATTGTATTTGGACATGTAATAGACTTTTTATATGGAATAAAAAATCAATTTTCATGTGCTTCTTCTACTTATTGACTTCTGAAATGATGTGCCAACATTCTGTCTTTGAATTCTTTGGCGTATGATGTGTTGGAACGCATGGCATTTTAGGGCGATTAGGGGTTCTGACTTTTAGATGCGCCTGAAATTCCATGCTTCTACAAGACCCCCTTCAAAGTTTTTAAAACTTTCTGCTGAGATTTGGAATATTTTGAACCAAGAAACATGGTCAGTAGATACTCTAGGTGCATGCCTCGTCTTGGCACATGGCTGCTCCGCGCATGGGCGTGTTGGTGCATACTCTTCCGGATTAAATCTCAAAAAGATAACGCCTCGTTTTGCGAGTGATAAAAATAATCTTTTGGAAGATATGGAATCATCGGTTTCACGAGACCTGAAATGTCAGTTGCTGATGTCATGTCTCATTGGTTCATGCATGTGGCAGAGTCTATAAATAGGTGCTTGGTGAAAGAGAGAGTTTTCTACTACCTTCTCTTCTTCTTCTTCTTCTTCTTCTTCTTCTTCTTCTTCCTTGAGAGTTTCTTCAAAAAACCCTAGCTTTCTTGAGAGATGGCCCCTAAGACTCCTCGCAGTGGTACGGACCAAGGTAGAAGGAGAGGTTAGAAGACTGTCGAGGTTGACATCGAAGACTCGCCGGTCGTCGAGACGATGTACGCCGATGTGCAGCCGGAGGTGATCGATGGGTGAACTGCTACCTTGCGAGCTTTTACACAGTCACTTTGTTTACATGCTTCAAACTTCCCTGTTGAAGTGCATAGGTGCAGCTTTATGAGCTCTAACCTGAGGATGTGCCTAGGCTCTTGTTGACGCGCATGGATTCCAATCCTTATGATGCGCCAAAACTTTTGCCACTAACTCGCATGGACTTTAGTCCTGATGATGCGCCGAAGCTTTTCTGCTGATGAGCATAGACTTTGGTCCTAACGAGCTATCCTTCCAACGTACGTGGACTTCGGTCCTGTGTATGCGACTTGGTAGCATTGAGTTTGTGCGCATAGACTTTTATCCAGATGATGCGCCCAGAATTTTGATGTGCTGTTGCTTTGTATACGCCGATGCTGAGTTATGCGTGAGTTCTAAGGGACTGAGCCCTTCATTTTTTGCTGAGGCTTTATTTTATTGATTAGTCATAGTGTCTAAAACGGAGGTGGTCATAAAGGAGGAGATACTGTCCCTTTTTGTCAAAAGAGAACTGATGACCGTTAAGGAGGAGATAATTCCAAAAGTTGAAGTTGTCATTAAGGAAGAGCCCATACCGGAAGGTAGCAGTACCGAAAGTTCTGGTCCTCCTGCTCCTTCAGAAGACCTTAATTAGATAGAACCTTCATATACAAAATGGCTGAGGGAGTGGTCTATGCCTCAACGTAACTATCATCCTTGGCTGTAGGGTTTCGTCGTCTGTAGCTGCCATTCTCGAAAAATAAAAGCGGAAGCCAATTTCTTTTTCTTGCCTTAGTGTTTCGTTCTTTTTTGATGTCTTGAGATATAGTTTGCTTTTGTTTCTTTTTGATGCAAATATAGTCCTTTAATCTAATTGGATAAAGAAATAAAGAACTTTTATTTGTTCAATTTTGTCATGAACTTGATTATTGTAGACCTATTATCTTTTGGCGCACCTTGGTTTCTAGGTACAGGTAATAAATTGAGAGAGTGAACCAGCATATCTACGCAGAGGTAATATGGACGTGGTAAATATGGGGTTAATGGTAGATTTTTCCTACTCAGAGGTAATATGGACGTGGTAGGAATAAACTTGGTAGGGATACACAGAATAATTCAGAGGTGATATGGACGTGGATGTTCTTATGTTTAAGGTGTAACAACGCAAGGGTGGTTGGATAGAATGTTTACTCAGAGGTAATATGGACGTAGTAAACATAGATTTTAGCGTGATCTTACGGAATGTAAGATTTAACTATGTGGGGATGTAAAGAAACAACTCAGAGGTGATATGGACTTGAATGTTTTCTGCTGGGGAGAGAATGCAATAGAACAACTGGGCTCTAGAGGCATATGATTATGAAAGAAGGGAAGTAAACCCTATGGTTAAGTTCATAAGTTCTTCTGCTGGGGAGATGGAAGCACATGTTGAGGGATCTCAAGTATAATACTCCTTTAGGAACTTGCCGTTAATTGGCATCATGAACAAGTCCCCATTTGGTTTTGCGAGTCGATAGGTACTGTTAGAGTACACCTTCTCTATGATGAAGAGGCCTTCCTATTTGGATTTGAATTTCCCTGGTGTCTTATGAGTCATCACCATCAGTCTTCTGACTGACCATACGAGATTGCCGACTTGGAAAGTCCTTTGTTTGACCTTCTTATTGAAGGCTTGTGAAATACGAGCTTGGCAGAGCTCGATGCGCTGTTGAGCCAAGAGATGTTTTTCGTCCAGCGCCTCCAACTCTTGTAGATGGCGACGTTGATTGTCTTCCTCCGTCAGCTAGTTCGTGATAGCCACTCGAAGTAAAGGGATACGGATTTCCAAAGGCAGTATTGCTTCGCTCCCATAGACCAGGGAGAATGGTGTGTTGCCCGTCGGAGTCTGTACCGTTGTACGGTAGGCCCAAAGGCATTTTTCTAGCTTCTCGCTCCAGTCGTGTTTGTTAGATGACATGACCTTTTTGAGTAGCTTAACAATTATTTTGTTGAAAACTTCGGCTAATCCGTTTGGTGCCAGATTGTAAGCGGTTGATATCACGTTCTTAATATGATTCTTGTCACAGAATCTACTGAACGCATAGATTATGAATTACGGACCATTATCGTGGATAATCCTTTGGAGTACCCTGAAATGGTAGATGACGTGATATTTGATCAAACTGATCACCTTTGAGCTATTCACCTCTGTCAGTGGTACTGTTTCCGCCCACTTAGAGACGTAGTCGGTGATTGCCAAGATGAAACAATGCCCTTTGGATGACGACAGGGTCGTTGGTCCCACTATAGCCCTACTCCAGGCTTCGAATGGCCAGGAAGCAACTGTAAGGTGTAGAGGTTCCGAAGGTCGATGGATGAAGTCAGCATGGAGCTGACAAACATGACACTTCTTGGCGCACTCAACAGCGTCGACCATCATAGTGGGCCAGTAATATAGCCCATACGTCGGAGTCGGTCCCTTAGCTTAGAACCGGGTTGATGAGTTCCGCAGATCCCATCATGAGCCTCTCTGAGGGCTTCGACTGCCTCCTTATTCGATAGACATCGGAGGAGAAGTTCGTCGTAGGAGCGTCGATAAAATATTTTGGTTGCTATATCATAGTATAATCGGAAAGAACGCCTCTTGACGGAGACTGTTTCCTTCGGGTCGTCTAGAAGGATTCCGTAGACTACGAAATCAATGAATGGGAACCGCCAGTCTCTGACATTGACACTGGTGTCTGCAGGTATAGCATGGTTCAACCACATACACAGATTATTTTTGGGGCATGCCAAATCCCGGCCCACCACTATAATAAAGTATTGTGTCCCGATGGGTGCCGCCAATGTGGCAATGATGCCAGCTAGAGCATCAGCCCCCAGATTTTATAGCCGACATATATGTTCTATAAAGAACGTAGTGAAGGTTGAGATGATGTCTAAGGACGCCTTATGATATGGGACAAGGTCCTCGTGGCACATTTTGTATTGTTGTCGAACTTGATTGATGACGAGTTTTGAATCACCGTAAGATTCGAGGTATTCTACCCTGACTATTTTACTAACAGGAGTCCTATGATGAGGACATTGTACTCTGCTACATTATTGGAGCATGGCTCCATGAGGGTGTAGGCACGCTGGATGACCAGCTTCTCAGAAGAGATCAAGACTACCCCCACTCCTACGATGATCTGACCTTTGGGGCCTATTCTTGAAGCGTCATCGAAGAACATCCACCAGACGGAGTTTTCTTTGGCATTATTGGATTCTGTATCTCATCCGGAATGTCTTCATGGAGTTTGGATGACTCCGAAATAGGATCTACGGCTAAAAATTTGGCCAGTGCTTGGCCCTTGACAGCTTTTTGTAGGACAAATATCATATTATATGGTGTTAATAGTATTGCCAATGTAGCTAGTCGATAGTTTAGGGCTCATGGCTTTGTCATGAGGACTCTGAACGGATTGAACTGGGAAATGACATGGATCGTCTGACCCGAGACATAATGACGAGTCTTCTGGATGGCAAATACCAGAGCTAGGCATTCTTTCTCGATGGATTGTACTGGTGTTCGGCCCCGATCATTGTCCTGCTGAGGTAGTAGATAGCTTGCTCGTAGCCAGCATCATTGTTCTGAGCCAATAGAACGTTGAGAGAATGATCTATTGTGCGGACGTAGAGTAGGAAGGGTTTAACGGCGACCGGTGCCACCAGGAGTGGGAGACCTGTGAGGTAAGCCTTGATGTCGTCAAACGCCTTCTGACATTCCTTCGTCCAGTCATAGGATGCTCCTATCTTCATGAGTTTAGTAAAGGGCTGGCATTTTCCGGAAAGGTTTGTGATAAACCTTCGGATGTATGCGAGATGTCCTTGTAGGCTTCGAAGTTCTTTAAGGTTCATCGGAGGGTCCATGTCAAGGATATCTTTGGCCTTCTCAGGATCAACCTGGATGCCTTTTGTAGTGATGATAAAGCCCAAAAATTTGTCACTGGAAACCCCAAGAAAGGATTTAGTGGGGTTTATTTTGAGCTAGTGTGCCCGCATGAGATAGAAGACCGTCCTCAGATCTCGTAAGTGATCACTTCGTAGACGGCTTTTGACAGTGATGTCATCAACGTAGCATTCGACTATCTTACGGAGGTATTGGCAGAAGATGGTGCTTATGGCTCGTTGGTATATGGCAACTGCATTCTTCAGGCCGAATGGCATGACTGTGTAGCAGTAAACCCCCTTTGGAGTCCAAAATAACGTGTATTTCTCGTCGTTCGGGAACATCTTGATCTGATTGTAGCCTAAATATCCATCCATGAAGGACACACATTCAAAGCTACATATGTTGTCGATCATTACGTTGGTGATTGGGAGTGGGAATTAGTCTTTCGGGCAAACGAAATTGAAGTCCCAGAAGTCGATGCAGACTCGGATCTTTCCATTCTTTTTAGTGACAGAAACGACATTAGCCACCTAATCTAGATGTTGTTCCTCGCGAATAAATCCACTATCTAAGAGCTTATCGATTTCTTTGTCAATGGCGTCTATGATGTTAGGACGGAAACGTTGATGTTGCTGCTTAATGGGCTTAGCGTTACATAAGATGTTAAGCTTGTGTATTGTGACTTGCGGGTCAAGGCCCGACATGTCTTTATAGTTTCAAACAAAAATGTCGATATATTCTTTGACCAGTTGAATTAAGGATTTTCGATCTTTTTCTGCCAGGCTTTTGCTGATGAAGATGGGTTTAGGCGATGATTCAGCCCCTAAGTCGATCTGTTCGACTTCATCTTCAGTAGGTGGTTCCTACAGCTTGAAATGAGATTCCTATTGCTTGCCTAGGCGTTGGGCCCAAGGTTTCTCTTCCAAGAACTCTACCTCTTGATCATCGTCTTCTTCATCCGAAGGATATACGGATGTCATATTGACTGACAGTACTTTCCTGAAGATAGGACCGATGCTGGTGTCGGAGTCCTAAGTTGAAGTTTAAGATGAATGAGAGTGTATAGCCTCATCTGCTTCTCAACTCTCGGGAGTTATCGGAGGTGTGATGTAGCTTACCCCCCGTCTCGTACGACGGTAGTAGTCTTGCATCATCTTTTTTGGAATTGGGAGTCATAAAAGAAGGCGTCGGCACTTGCCATAGTTTAGACCCTGGCTGCTTTTCAGATCATAAACCATCTTTTTGATGAGGTACTTTGCTTGATCGGTGTACCGATATACTTGTATTCTACCGGTATCGGGTTCTGGCTCGACTGGAGGGAGGACTTAATGACGCTCGACTTTGTCGAAGATGATAGATTTCTCGTCTTAGTTCTGGGGTGAAACTATACGACAGACTCTTTGGTATAGGATGACTTGATTTACATGATTGACAGTCATTATTTGTATTTGCAATGATTGTAAGACATTATCTAGAGTATACATAGCATTCCAATATGGAAAACTAGAATAATTCAAAGACAGCCTTTTATTGATAAAATATGGGATCTTGTCCTAGGGAATTACATCATCGAGAGATGGCGCGTCAATACTGCCCCAATTCTTCGTCAGTGAGAACCGGAGTAGCCTTGGGCGATTCTGGAGAGTTCATCGGGAGTTTGACCCGTACCAGCTCTTGAGCCTGTGTTGAGAGAGATGTTGGGGTCTTCCCTTGTAGCTTGACCACGAGGGGAGCCGATGATTGGGGACGTTTCCTTTTGTGTCACACTTTTAAAGGTGCCTCTACTGGCACCTCGGAGAATGGTGCTTTCCCACGTATCTTAGCCACGAGAGGAGCCGACACTTGAGGAGGTCTCCCCTTGAGCCGTATCTTCAAAGGGGCTTCGGTGGTTGTTCCGACCAGAGAGGTTGGTGCCTTTCCGCGAAGCTTTACTATGATAGGGGCTAATGCCTGAGAAGGTTTTCCCTTAAGTTGCACCTTCAGAGGGACGTCAACTGTCATTTCTGTTTCAGTATCAGCCTCTGCTTCGTCATCGGCATCGTTAGCTTCATCGTCTAGATGAATTAATTTGTAGAGATCGGAGTCAGTGAAGAAGGCTTCAATTTTTCTAAAGGGATCGACGTCAGTAAACTCCGTCCTGACTATGCCATTGGCGGATACGTATTTCATGCATTGGTAGAGAGTAGATGGCACCACCATGTATTCACGTATCCATTGATGCCCCAACAGGATGTTGTAATTAACGTCCATGTCCACAATATAGCAAGTCACCTGTCTGGAGATCACCCATATGATATTTCAGGCAGATTTTTTTTCCAGCGGTTCACCCTTGCTAGCGTTGAAGCCGCAGATTATAGTGTGGAATGTCGTCAGACGATACATCGGGATCCCCAATGTTTAGAGCAGAGTGCAGGGGTTAATGCTAAGGGAAGATCCAGGGTCGATCTGGATCTGATCCACCTTGATGGTACCGACATATCCTGTGTAATACAATGGTCTATTATGTCGATTATTCTTGAGTAGCATATCTTGTTCAGTGAATATGATATTGGGGATGATTTCCCCCACACTATGGCAGTACGGACATGCCGTTGTATCTTCTTCAGGCTGTTTGACCTGGCTAATCGAAGACTCAGCATCCTTCGAGGCTTCGCATAGAACCTCCCGAGTATCTTTGGATAGTCGAAGAAGCTCGAACAGGGATAGCCAAACTGGAGTACTGGCGAGTGTGCCAGTATGTTGAAGTTGTGCGATTTAGTAAACTGCGGAGCCTTGTCTTTTCATAGAGGCCTGCCAAAACGGGGTTCTTTATGCTTCTGTTTGTCGGCTACTGGAGGTTGGGATAGACCTTCCCCTTGGGCAGCCGTAGTGGTGACAAGAGGCGTCACTTCGACCGGAGCCTCCTCTTGCTGAGCGTTCTGCTGTAAACGCGTTTATATATGTAGGGCTTCCTCAGGGGAGGAAGTTACCATCCAGCAAGACTTGGTTTTCTTGCCTTTGGCTTTGGAGGTAGAATGTACCCCCGGTTGAGTCAGTTTTGGAGCAAGATCTGGATACACCCACGTGATCTCTCCCCGGGATGTCGTGAGTGGTATTAATCCACTCACATTGTCACGAGTTGGTGGAAGATTGATTACTTCCACTGTCGCCTTTGAGATGGGAACGATGCCATTTTGAGCTTCAGTAGGTGGCAAGGTGCCAAACTGGATTGACACCATATTGACCAAGACAATCTTCTCTTAATAATCAAGCTAGAGGACGTTCGCATTGATCATGTGTTGTATATAGTTCTTCAAGATGTAGCAGTCTCGAGTCAGATGTCCGAAGAACCGATGGTAGTGATAGTACCTCGGGTCGCCTACCCTGTCCACTTCGTCAGGATGCTTTGGATCAGGCAGCTTGATTTTGTCGCTCTATTTTAGCATCTCAAAGAGTTGCAAGGTGTCTTCGTCATTGAAGGAGTATACCTCCTTCAGTGTGGGTGGCAATTTTTGAGCGGGCCCTTGTGTGCTTTTGGAGGAATTCACAGTTACTGCTCGCTTGCTCTTCGCCTCATGCCCGTTGTTGTTGTTGGCGGCACATTTTTCGTTGTCGTCGAATGCAGGAAAACTAACCCCTAGAAATCGGGCGTTGTGTGCATTTTTCTCAGCAGCTTCGACCCCGATGATCAACAAACTCCAATATGGAGGCTGGGCAGAGTCGAGCCAAAGCTTGATTGCCGACGACATATTCATTTTGCTGGAGTCGATCAGCATATGTTTTGGTTTGCCAAAAGGTAACCTTAAGCATGCATGTCAAAAACGTTTGATGAAAGCTCGAATAGTCTCTTTCTCTGTTTGGACCACTTCTATTAGAGATGACATGATTATGTCTTTTTTCCTCGTAGAATCGGTCGAGAAAGAGATGCGTCAAGTCGTCGAAGGAAGATATGGAGTTGTCAGGGAGACTGCAGTACCAGTCGTAAGCAACTCCTTTTAATGCCCCAACGAACAAGCTTGTAAGTAGAGCGTCTTCCTTTGGAAGATTCCCCATCACCGATTGGAAGTAAGTCAAGGTTCGACGAAGGGAATACTTGTCGTCGTATGGCGTCAATGTTTGTGGTTTATATTTGGGAGGATAAACCACCTTATTCCATTCATGAGGGCAAGGTTGTAGAATCTCCAGCTTCTAGCGTTCTTCCTGTTTATTTTGTGCTTCGAAGCGATTGTGCAAATCTCTGACCATCTCAACTAGCTCCTCTGTAGAGCTAGGAGCCGGTGAGGGAGGTAAAGTGTGAAGCTCGACACCTGAAGGAGCTGACGTTCGAGGTACAACATGATAATTTGTTCCTAAAGATGCCCATTGAGGGGGTATACTTGATTCTCCATTAGCCCCGAGATCAGGACTGGTAAATATGGGTGCCCTCGCTATAGATTGAGGAGCCAGAGTATTTCGGATCTCAAACACTACTTGAGTCAAGGATTGCATAGTGGTGGAGAGGGTCTTGAGGCCGTCCTCAAAGGTGTCATGCACCGTACGATATTCGGAGCTGAAGCGTCTGCTTCCTCTTCGTTGCCACCCCGTACCATATAGACGGGCATGACATGGGTAGAAGTGGATGGATCGGTCGATGCGTCGCTTTTGTCCATGATTTCCTGGGGAAGAGTTTTTTCTTCTGACGTCTCATACTGGCTACCCCCAGCTACATCAGTGTCAGTTCCTTGGTAGATGCCCTCATCTTAGAACGAGGGGTTGTTGTAGATAATAGGAGTCTAATCATCCCCAGCATGCATCGTTGTTGGAGCCTTCATCCTCAACCGAGTACCTGGAATACCATAGTTGAAGGGATGATTGACTTGCTTTTCTTCGGCCGACTCGAGGCCGAGGAGTTGGTCATGTTAATTTTTTTCCCTGATGAGTAGGAATTGGAGACAACATGGCATGAAGCGACCAAGGGTTCTGTTTCATCTTTTATTGGCACCCTCTTTTCATGACGATGTCGGGCAGGTGCAGCTGGTTGCAGTCGCAGGAGTACAAATCGCCTTAGTAGTACGGCTGTTGTTATACAACAACAGCAATTGATGGTAACCATTGTACAAGTATGCCCCACTAGGGGCACATCGTTTGTAGAGGTCGTCCCTTCCAATCCACGTATGTGTGTGATCACATTACGTAGATCGTGAAGGGAGAGTTTCACATTCATACCATATTTAGGCACATACCAAGGCCACGAGCCGGGGTGATTATATGAATGTTGTGCCCCCTGATCCAGTTCATACACAAGAGATTCGCCTAGATCATTGGTGGGAGAGCAACAAGTATTGTGTCACGACCCGCACCCGATGAAGGGGCAGGAGACCATGGGTACATCCAGCCTACGTCGCAGTGTCTATGGTAGAACGCTATCCTAGGTCTCAAACATCTAACATAGTATAAATGTACCTGTACATAATATACTCTCCAAACGGAGGACATCTCAGAAGATACAACTCAATCATAAAAACTAGAGGTAGATAAACAGTACGATAAGATAGATATGAAATCACAGAGTGAGACACAGCCAGAAATAAAATAAGTTTAAGTGTTATCAACACCACAACATAATATCTGACTAATACAATCTCAAAGAGAACAGAAATAAGATTAATAAAACCCTAGCAGTCTAGCCTAGTAACTATGGTAGTCTCCTCAGTATAAACTAGATCCTTCTGAGGGTTCGCAAGTGTCATTTATGTCAGCTCCATAGTCGGTAGTGCCAAAGTCCTCCAGGTTATCTTTAATATTTTTGTCAACGGGTCCAATCAGGACAGGAACGAGCACATATCTCTGAAAGCAGTTCCATAATATGGTAGGAAATATAGAACGAGCAGTAGCATAAAATACATGAAATGCTGTAAAGAGATGTACATGAGCAGTAAAAATAGACAAATCTGAGTACAGGAAAGTTGTATAGAAAATAAGAACTATAAGTAAATATAAGTGATTTAGAGCACAAGATGGTTTTGTAATCGGCTTAAGTTTGCACATGTTTATTCTAAGGTATCTCCATTATACGTGAGAGTATAACAGACATGCACAGTTTTATACTACTTGGGAAATTAATTACATAACCACTTCTACTCACCCCTACCCCAATCAATACATAAGGATCTTGTCAAATTACGTTATGTACATGATTGTTAGTTTACATGGAGCACAAGTGAGCACATGAGAGTACATGAGAGCACATGTGTGTACATAAAGAAATATGAGTACAAGGAGTACATGATGCACATGACAAAGTACATGAACATAAAATACCCGATGCACCCGATGAGGGGATAACATCTCATAAAAAGATCCATATAATACCAATCAGTGTTAACAATGTGTCAGCATCGAGTAAAGTAGTCTAAAGCAGGCAATATAGATACTATCATGAATGAAAACTAACAGAGAGTGTACTCGCCTGATACCCTGAGAAACTGATATGTATAGATATCTAAACTTGAGTCACAGAGTCCTATTTAGAGCAATACAAGTTATAATGAGTTCAATATTGAATAATTAAAGTTTACAATACAATCTACATGATTCTAGGTCAAAGTTAACTCTAAGTCAACTCTGGTCAATCTTTAGTCAAACTATGTCAACATCTAAGCTAAATTGGTCAACTGTCTAGGGTTGGGTCAATCTCTAGTTAACAAGGTTATATAGGCCTAGTGGGTCCATTCTAGGTCATTCTATAGGGTATCTCAAAGTATAGGCTAAGATACCGAATCACATATACATATTTAATACAACACACACACACACACACACACACACACACACACACACACACACACACATATATATATATATAAATATATATATTTTTTTTTATATACATATATATATATATATATATATATATATTTTTTTTTTTTCCCAAAAAAAACCCCCTTTTTATTAAAATCTAGGCTCAAAAGCGGACGCCTGAACCGCATACAAGACAAAAGTATACCACAAAAGGAAAGGCAGGTGGGGGTAGCGGGCGCAGCCGCCCAAAACTAAGAAAAGAACAGCTGATCGAAAGCCGGGGAAAGGTGCGAGCAAAGGGTGCTCCGTTTGCGACATTGCCGGTGAATTCCCGAAGAAGCTGAACGTCCGAGTATTGGTAGCCCTCGTATCTCGCTTTGTTGCGATTTTTCTAGATTGTCCAGGTTGCGGCCGCTGCAACGATCTGGTGGCCGTGGGAGGCAGCTCCCCAGTGGGCCAGAAGATCGATAAAGCGCCCGTCTCCATGGGAGGTGTTGAAGTTGTGGTTGAGGATGTTCCAGATTTTGTCCGTATATATATATATATATATATATATATATATATATATATATATATATATATATATATATATATATATATATATATATGTCATACATCCTTAGCCTCATATATAGATATACCCCCATATACTCATACATATATATAGGTCTAACATTTATCCTAACATATATATCATATACATACCCTCATATATGGTATCTAGCAAAACCTCACTTATATAGGTATGTCCTCTTACCTAGTAAATCCTAAGAACAGATCTATGTGAAACTTACATTCACATATTTATTCAAATATCTAACCCCATATATATTAGCATGCATACATATATAGACCCTATATATTTAACATAGCAAAATCCTCACAACTCTAATCTATATACATAACATGATACCTACATAGCCTCTCAATAACACGTACATGCAAATCCTATATCAAAACCTATACCCATATCATGATACCTATATTCATATATGTACTAATCCTCAAAACATGTTAATACCCACATATCCATTATCCCCAACTGCAGAATACAACAAATAGTAAGTAAGTGAACTCCTAACCCATACATATATGTAATGTATATATATATATATATATAAATAAATATATATATATATATATATATATATATATATATATATATATATATATATTTTACTCATTATGTAAACTATAAATAGACAGGGGGTCTGTTATACAGATATCAGAGTATCCAGAGTGCAGTATCAAACGAGTGCAAGTGTATCAGATATGGTGTCAACATGTGTGTGTGTGAGCGAGTATCAGAAGTGTGTGCAGCTAGAGTGTAGTGATGTGAGAGTGTAACAAATATTGTGATCTAATGTGTGTGTTAAGAGTATGTATCAAGGTGTCACAGAGTGTCAATATCAGAACATATAAATGAGTGAGTGAGTGTGTCATAGTGTACAGAGCAAGGTGAATGCAAAAGTGAATGAGTGAATGTGCAGTATCAGAATATGCTGAGAGTGA
The DNA here is from genome assembly GCA_029216955.1 of Iris pallida. NCBI lineage: Eukaryota > Viridiplantae > Streptophyta > Magnoliopsida > Asparagales > Iridaceae > Iris > Iris pallida. The sequence goes on along the minus strand of JANAVB010024599.1, from coordinate 4,428,679 downwards.
GTGAGCAGTTGTATTCGAGTACAAGTTGTGTACATAAATGTGTGCAGGCATTAAGTGTGTTCAATGTCAGTTGTATGTGTCAAACGTGTGTCAAACAAGTATCCAAGTGTGAATTGTCAAACGAGTATCAGAGTTGTATGTGTCGAGCAAGAGTGCAGTATCAGAAATGTGATCTGCTTCATCGAATGGCAAAAGTGCCAAAGAGTGACTGATCAAGGTGAAGTGTCAACGTGCCATGGTGTCATAGGACGTGTCAACATGTGTCTAAGTGTCCACAACAGTGTCAAAGTGTCAAACAAAGTGTTAAAGCACAGAACACAGGGTGCAGTATGCTCGACTGCAATCTGTGGCTAATGCCACCACTCGAATTCACCACCATATGAAATCCAACTTCCTAGGCTAGGTGTCAGTTATGGGGTCTACCCAAACATGTCACTAGCAAATAAAATCGTGTTACGAAGACAACAGTAATAGGGGACTGCTATAGTGTCGTACAAAAATAATCCGTGTGTCCCTGTGTCCAATACGACATAGCAAACGACACAAAAACCAACTCAGTCCTATACCATTATGAACTACAATTAATAATCTATTCAAATATATAATTTATTTAGAAATTAGTGACCAAAACTTCCTATGTGGCATTTTGTCGAACATTTGAGATACGTATTCGATACGGAGCGATACGCCCATGATACGTACCTCAAATGGATACGAATTTGTAACCCCTCTTCCCAAAATATTTATAATATATTTTTATTTATTTATTTGAATTAAATGGTAATTTTAATATTTTATAGATAATTATTTAGTTAATTATTACGGTAGATGATTTTAGCCATGATAGAATTTTGGAGTACACTGTGACTAGAAATCGTGGCACGGATAGTGCAATGGCGTGCTTTGACTAGTGTATTAGACCTGTTAGGGAAGGCCGAGCCGTAGTGATATCCTAACAAGGAAAACCAGGTCAAGATGCGACTTAACCCCTTACCGAAGAATTATTTATTTATTATTTATATTATTGAGTTTTAGGGAACCCGGTTGTACCGAATTAGTCCAGATAGGACCGAAGACAAGCCCAAGCCCATGTAGTCATGCTGGACGTCCGATGACATGCGTGTTGATGTATTTCGGTGAGTGGATGGTTTTTCCTTTTAATGATTTAATGAATATTTCTAAGTATTCATAATTAAATATTTTATATATTATTATTAGTGATATTCAGTGACTTTTGTATAAATAGGTCCTTGAACAATTTTGGGATTATTAGACTGCACGTAATGGTATATACACACCATTAATGTTTTATTGAATTTTGTTATATTTATTAATATTTTATTGAGGTTATTATATATATAATATTATTTTATTATTATTGGTTATATTAATTTTGTCAATTAAATATTATTATATATAGTCATATATATATATATAAATAAAAAATATATATATATATATATATATATAGGACCTACACTAGGAATGGATAATAATGAGTTTATTTGGATTTTTTATGGATATTATTGGTATATATATGAACATATAGAAATACATATATAAATATATACATATATATGTGTAGTTAATAGTATAGAAAAAGAAAAAGAAAAGGAAAACAAAAGCAGACCTTAACAAAAGCAACCGCAGCAGCTCTAACCCGAGCCATACAAATGGCCCCAACCCGCGCATCAGAAATCCCAGGCCGAGCCGCACCTGTACAAACGAATGAATATAAGTATAAGAGTTCGAGCAGAGGAGGACACCAAACCCTAAATCCCTTAACCTCGACCCTTCCCCTTAGCCCCACGACCACAGGCGGCCGCCACGCGCAACCGTGGGTCGCTGGAGTCGACTGAACCACGCCGGACATCGCGCGCAGAGCACAACAATGGTAGTAGCATCGACAGCCGGCAACCTATCTTCGTCGATGGTTTTCTCAACGCATAGTCAACCGATTTTCGACCCATCTCCGTAGGTATGAGCACAACCTATATAACTTCCAACACCTTCTATTAATTCGAATTTATATGCTATGTATTGCCCAGATGATCGATGCGAACTTACCCAAAAAACTGTCGAACATGACAGAATTTTATATCCCTGAAACTGTTTTGGAAGGCCGACTTCGGCCGTAATAGTGAGCAACTTATGAACCTAATTAAAGACAGTGAAGGGCAACCTATACGGCTGTATAACCCAATTTATGGAATTTGATTTCATCGATTGTACGTCGAGAAATCAGATTTCCAATTGGGCAAAAAACCCATTTTTGAAATATTAAAAATATGAAGAAACCCCTCGATACGACGTGCGTTTCGCCAATTTGGGCGACATGGTCACGAACCGAAAGCAACAAAAGGTGCGTAACGGCTTCGTGGACGTGTGGGCTTTGACGGAATTCAAATTGGACGTGTGTGTGCGACGAATTTGATGCATATCCGTCGAAATTCACCGTATCGACCTCTGTGCAAGTTTCTTAATTACTTTGTGCACATTCGTCAGATCGAGACGAAACTTGCGCCAACAGGACCGTATCATTTTTCTGGTCCTGCATGCCAAGTTTGGTCCAATTCCGAAACAGTTGATCGGATCGTCATTTTGCGGGCCCCACGGTCCAACTCAACGGATGATTTTGTACACGGGCCGCCGGAATCCAACTTTGGACATACGGTTGGGTTCGTATCATCAAAACGAATCTGTAGACATGTAGTTTGATAACTTTAGAGACCATTGACTCTGGCACATTTTTCGGTGCAAAGCGGGTCCAACGGCGGACACCGTTTTGACCCAAAATTACCGTTTTGCTTCTGTGTCCAGAATTGGACTTAAGGACAAGCAATTCTAGCTATTTTGACTATTCTGAGAACATTGATAATGTTTATTTTAGTATCCGGAGACTGTTGTACGGGTTTTGACTTCAGATTGTCGATTTCACCAGCAGAGGACCACAGACGAGTACAGTTTATTGTTTGTTTTCAGTATTGATCTTTACTATGTATCGGTGTTTATTCAATAGATACGTGATTTCAGTTTTATGTTAATTTTGTTCCTTATTGTGTCAGGAGGGTGAAGTACCAACGATGTGTGATCTGACCTTAGACAGTGTAGACAGTGATTTATTATTGCAAAGTAGACAGTGTAGACAGTAATTTATTATTATAAAGTAGACAGTATAAATAGTAATTTATTATTATAAAGTAGACAGTATAAATAATGATTTATTATTGCAAAGTAGACCGTGTAGACCGTGATTTATTATTATATTATTCAATGTAGACAGTGTAACTTTATACAATGTAGACGGTGTAACTTTAGACAGTGTAGACAGTGTAACTTTAGACAGTGTAGACAGTCTCGTGTAATTGTTATGAGACCGATCACATATCAAAGGTATTTCAGTCTGTCAGTCGGTGAGTATTTTCTGTTTTTCATGTACTGTTTTCGGTATTTAGTTTAGTCTGTTTTCTTTTATTTGTTTTTATGAATCATATGTCTAAAGGCTAACCTCTGTCGTATAGTCATTTTCATATATTGAAACTGCACTCAGTGAATTGTACTCATTCCATACCTGACTGGAAACCAATATTTTCAGGTCAGCCATGGATTCACTTAGCATTGAAAGATACGGGTGTACTTGCAGACGAAAAGCCTACAGACTAGCTAGATAGATGAGTTGTAGTTATTCCAATATTTGTTCAAGTTTATATTTTTCTATAAATGTAAAACTTATGATCATTGTAAATTAAATTAATCATGTGAATGAGCATTGTCTGTTATTTTGATCATTGTGGCTATACAGCGTTCTACCGCCGACACTGTGGCGTAGGCTGGCTTGGACACATCTCATATCCGTCTAAAAAAGGGATGTGGGTCGTGACAGAATTAAACCCAAATCATTTCTAGGGATAGGGGGACCCTAAATGAATGCATCTACAACAATAAAAATGAAATCTAAAAGGTTTAGAGGCTCTTACAAATTGGTAGTTGGAATTCCAATGAAAATTCTCTTATAAAATTCTTCCACCAAATCTAATGGTGAAATTGTGCCAAATCCTTCTTAGCTAGCCAAAAAAGACCTCTTCTCCTCAAGATGAAGAGAATGCAATTGGTTTGGATAAATTTGGAGTTGATTTGAGAAAAGGGGATAAATTTGGAGAAGAACACAAATTAGGGTTAGGGTTTCTTACAAGAGAAAAGAAAGGGGGCTAATGTTGATCTATATAGGGGTGAGGGGCTGTTGATGGCTGCTATGGCCGGCCACATATGATGGGCTAGGGTTTTGTCAAGTTGCAATGGTCCACAAGTGTTTCTATGTTGTAAAATCTAGCCCCTTTGCTAAAAGCCCAAACTAACACATTGATTCTATCTTCTAATTATAGTTTAAGTGATTCCTAGCTAGATTAGAGTCTAATTACTATTCCAAATCCATTAGCTAGGTCTCCATAGTAATGGTTAGTCTCTAGGTAAGGTAGTTCTAAAGTTTTACTAACAAATGACCAAATCATAATACATCAATTTAAATAATATTAAAAATAATCAAAAATTCAACAATTTATCACTAACATAATTTAAATCAATTATTTGATAACTAACATGATCAATTTTATAAAAGTTCAAAATTACCATTATTTTAGAAAAGTAGTAGTTACATATTGTGACTTGAACCCACTTTATGCGCACAGCCCACGTGGGCGCATGGGTCCAAGGCCACAAGATTTGCCCCACCCAACTTGGTTCCATGCGCAGGAGATGCGTCCAAGTGGAAAGAGGATTTTGAGAGTCGATTTGTTGCTGGTGCCGAAGCACCCGCGTCGACTCTGTACAACTTACCATCAGCTGTGCGCATGACTTTCAGCACGTATTTCTGGTTTGTCGCTGGCATAGCACGTTCGGGGCGCATGGCCCGTGCTGCCTTGGACTTCTTCGTACTAGCCCGTGAAGGCACATAGTACTTAGAATCCAACTTATCCTCGCCACCACAGTGAGTGATTCTGTCGAAGACAAACATCATCTCCTGCGCATCAAAGCTCATGCGTAGGGGGTTGGTTGCACCCTTGTTCCATCGGTGCATCTTCTTCAACTTGAAAGAAGCAGGTTGGGAGCTGTCGTTGATGCTGCGTATCCCTAGCAGATGCGTTGCACTAGTGGCGACATCTTATTTGCTGAGAACGTCAGCAGGAAGAGAGGTCTGCGGCGGCATCTCTACTTTTGTGGTGGCACACGGTGTATCACCTTTGCGCACCCAGACTTAGCAGGTCTTCTTCAGTTTTGGCAGCCGCTTCGAAGGACTCGTACTGCCTTCAGAGATGAACTCCTCATACACCTGTTGATTGAAATGTACCACTAGCGTCTTATGGGAGGAGCCGAGCTTGTCGTCGTCAGATTGTGACACAACCTTCTCGTTGATAAGAAAGTAGTTCCCAGCAAAGTCCCTAGCTTGTTCGCCATTAAAACAGGGAGTTTGTTTTTATGTAAACTTTGTATTTAATTACAAACAGAACAGAGTACAATATAGGATTTGGATGTAATCCTAGGAGTACACTTTTGTTTTTGTCTAAAAACTATGTCGATGGAGCGAGTGGTAATTCTTTGACTCTGTTGACGATTTGACGACGATCTTCTATTCTCTGATAGTCTGGGTTGCTCCAGAATCGACAGTGACTTGAAAAGGATTGGGACTCTTGTAAGTTCTCTGGATGTTGGTGTGGTTGATGTGTTAAAGAAGTAGGGGCTTCGAGAGTATCGTCTGTGTGTTATGAATGAAGGTGATCCTTATATTTACAGGTAGCAGAATGATCTACTTATGCAAGCATATGCGATATGCGCCTGTAGAGCTTGTACGTAGGGATGCCACATAACTGATTCTATTGGGCGCATGGATGATGCACCCTGAAGTCGGAGTTGAATCTGTTTGAACTGCACTGTTGGACTGCGGGGGAGCTGACACGTGGCAGTTGTGGAGATTCGGTTGTTGCTGAGATCTTGGGTGGTTAGCACCCATTCATAGGTAGAACTGGGTCAAATGACACTTGGCACGTGTCCATGGCTCAAAGATCTCGGATTTTATGGAGAGTAATCTGTTTGGATGCGCATAGGATCTGGTACATGAGAAGACTTGGTCTATGACTTTTAGGTGTCAAAAACAAGTCTGGGTGCATGGCTTTCGAGGCACATACAGAGCTTTGGGCGCATGTCGGAGGAGTCACATACGAAGCTTTGGGCACATGGTTGCGGAAGCCTATACAGGTTCTTGGGCACATGGCTGCGAAGGTGCATGCGGGTGATTAGTCGGCCACTTGGCGGAGCATAGTCGTAACCGACAAAAGAGTGATGATTGTGTCTTTTCGCCTTCTGCAATTTCTGACTTCGCGACGTGTGCTGCTATCCTTTCAGTCACTCCAACATTAAATGCTTTGATGGGTGGCAACCTTTATGTAGGTGCATCTCTATGTATCACTGGGCGCATCTGACTATTCCCTATTGGGCGCACTTGTCTGTGCTCCATAGGGCGTATCGGTACGGAGCGCATGGTGCTAACGAGCGCATCTGCTACATGGCACATCCTCATTAGTCAGCCTTTGTTGAATTTTTGGAGGCATTAATGTTTCATTGACTCGGCTGAATTCGAAGGGGCAGATTCATCACCATAAATGCAAATTTATTGTACTAACTTCGAAGAAGTTGCTACTAGGCGCATGGGTTTGATTTACCCTGGCTTATAAATAGTTTCGTAAAGAGAAGTTTGCTTCTCATTTCACTTTTCTTCTCAAATAGAGGTGAATTCGACTGGTCCTTCTTCTTGGCGAGATGCTGCATTGTGGGTTACAGATCTCTTCGTTTGAAGAAGCTTTGACAATGAACCCCTTAAGAAGATTGAGATACACCGAGTTTGCTATAGACACAACAGCTTATGTTCGAACCCCTTATCGACAGTATTTTTCTACGAGATAGCATTGGGTGCCTATTTCATCCAAAGATCGGGGTCGTCATGCTCCGACTTCCGTTATGTTGAAAGAGCCACCAGGTTTAGATTGATTGCCAACCTGCGTTCTGCTCATAAATGCGTCATTGGCCTCGAGAAAGTAATTCTCTCTGATAAGGAAGAGTGATGTGCCTACACTGAGATGTCAGGGTGATGTGCTTGCGAAGTGATGCGCCTAGCTGTAGTTTAGGCTTTCTTCTTTGTAGTATACTTTTGTTGTATTTGGACATGTAATAGACTTTTTATTTGGAATAAAAAATCAATCTTCATGTGCCTCTTCTACTTACTGTCTTCTGAAATAATGTGTCAACATTCCGTCTTTGAATTCTTTGGCATATAATGTGTTGCGACGCATGGCATTTTGGGGCGCATAGGGGTTTCGACTTTTAGATGCACCTAAAATTCTATACTTCTACAGCGATATAGTCAGTTTGTAACTTAGGTCTAGACTGGTGGGCTCCACGGGTGCCATCGTGTGCCTCTCGGAGTGCTTTTTGCACTTCTGTCTTGGATAGACATCGCAGGAGAAGTCCATCGTATGAACGACAATACAGCATTTTGGTAGCTATGTCATAGAAGAACCGGAGTGAGCATCTCTTGATAGAATTAGCTTCCTTCGGGTCTTCGGGTTGGATTCCGTAGACTGTGTAGTTTATGAATAGGAATTGCTAGTCTCGAACTTCGACATTCATGTCGACCTGTATAGAGTAGCTCAGGGACGCGTGCAGGTTATTCTCTGGGTAAACCAGCTTTCGACCCATTACTGTGACAGAGTATTAAGTTCTGACAGGAGCTGCCAGAGAGGCGACGAGACCGGCGAGAGCATCGGCCTCTAAGTTTTGCAATCGAGTTACATGTTCTATAAAGAACCCTGTGAAGGTAGAAATGATATCGATTGCTACCTGATGGTAAGAGATAAGAGCGTTGTACTCAGCAATATTATTGTTTCATGACTCCGTAAGAGAATATGCATGATAGATGACTAGGCCATCGGGAGTGATGAAAACGACTCCGACCCTTGCGATGATCTCATCTTTGGGTCCTGTTCTTGAAGTACCATCGAAGAACATTAGCCAAACATGATTGTCTGTGATCACGTTTAACTTTAGAAAATCATCAGGGATGCCATCGTAGAGCTTTGACATCTCTGGTACAAGATGTGCTTCCAAGAAGTCGGCTAATGCTTGACCTTTAATTGCCTTTTATGGGACGAACACTATGTCATAATCCGTCAAAAGAATTGCCCATGTGGCTAACTGTGAGTTAATGCCCCTGGCTTGGTCATGAGAACTCTGAGGGGATTAATTCGAAAGTTGACATGAATTGTCTGTCGAGCCACATGATGGCGTGTCTTTTGAATAGCGAAGACTAGAACGAGACACTCCTTCTTAGTAGGATTATAGCGATGCTCAGAACTAATCATGGTTCTACTCAGATAGTAGATTGCCTGTTCGTGGCCTTCATTGCTTCTCTGGGCTAATAATGCACCGAGAGAATGGTCAATGGCCCGGACGAATAGTAGAAAGGGCCTTCCTATGATAGGTGCTATCGGTACTGGAGGGCTAGTGAGGTACTTCTTGATGTTATCGAATGCATACTGGCATTCTTCGGTCCAGACATAAGAAACTACTTTTTTCATAAGTTTAGTAAAGGGTTGGCATCGTACAGAGAGATTTGCTACGAATCTTCTGATGTATGCCAAGCGTCCTTGCAGGCCCTGGAGCTCGCGAAGATTCTTTGGGGGAGCCATGTCTAGGATAGCCTTGATCTTTTCAGGGTCAATGTGAATACCCTTGGCCATGAGAATGAAACCCAAGAACTTACCGCTGGAAACCCCCAGAAAAGACTTGGTTGGGTTCATCTTCATCTTTAGAAAAGACTCTGCATCAAGTTGAACATTGTCTTCAAGTCGTCCAGATGGATGGACTTCTTCTGGCTCTTAACGGCAATGTCATCAACATAATATTCTACCATTTGTCGAAGGTGTTTACGGAATATGGTACTCATAGCCCGCTGGTATGTTGCTCCTATGTTTTTCAAGCCGAAAGGCATCAATGTATAATAGTAGATTCCTTTAGGCGTCCAAAATGATGTATGTTTTTCATCTTCAGAGAACATCTTAACCTGGTTGTAACCTGAAAAACTGTCCATGAAGGACATGTGCTCGAAGCCACAAGTGTTGTCAATCATCATGTCGGTAATCGGGAGAGGAAACTCGTCTTGCTGAGTTAAGGTCTTTGAAGTCTATGCAGACTCGAACTTAACGTTCTTTTTAGTGACAGAAGCAATATTGGCCATGATGTTGGGGCGAAAGTGACGTTGTTGCTGTTTGACAGTTTTACCGTTGGACAGGATGTTGAGTCGGTGCATTATGACTTGCGGGTCTAAACCCGACATGTCTTCATAGCTCCAGGAAAAGACTGTTAGGGTTATATACTAAAAGCATCACTTTTGTAGTAACCTTATTTTCTTAAATTTTGAATGAGAATCATATGGGCAAATGTTTGCATATTGTATTTGTTGCAAGTGTTAATGCAAATGTCTGATATTCTATATTGTAGATAATATGGTGTGTGGTGTCACACAGAAGATCATATTATCAGTTTCCTATGGAGTATATAAATAGTTCACAACCTAGATGGACTTGGACAATCTATTGGAAAGGTTGTAGTGTAATCTGGTATTAGTCTATCTTGACTATAGGTTTACACTATTACACTTTGTGTGTATTGAACAGGATCACTTGAGGTTGTTCTCTTTGTACTGACTACATAAGAGAACAAACACCTCTGTTATTATAGATGCCTGTGCTCTTAATTTGGATATAATAACGGACATGTATATGCAGTGTGCATTACTTTTACTCATAAAAGAGTGAGATTTATTATGGATCAACAACCTCTATGAATTGGGTAATAACATTGTACGTATGATGGGCTGTTGATTATAAATGGAATCCATGTCCCGATACATCGGGTTAATGATGTCCTCTTAAGGAGCTCATAAGGATTGTCATGTAAACCCTGCAGGTGGATTATATCCGACATGACAAATATAGTTGAGCGGTACTACTTAAGGATAAAAGATGTCCAATCAATATAGTTGTCAGTAACTTAAATTGATCGACGGACATACGATATCTTAACATGGGGAACCAAACGAGCATATAATAAAAGGAGCCCACAAACATAATTTGGGATTAGGGAGGTACAATAGCTCATTAGTGGACCGAGCTATTGTTAATGGGCCTGGATTGTGTGTTCGGGCTGAACACGGGATATCCAGATCCGTTAGGAGGCCTAACCCTAATTTCTCCTCATGGTCCCTGCCGTAGCCTATATATATCCTCTATTCTCTGGCCGCCAGATTACTGATCAGAAATTCAAAATTTTCTCTAAATTTGTGATTCACGTAACGAGAGAAAGAGAGGGCTGCCAAGGAGAAGAAAAGGTTGGGAGATCGTCGCCCACACGACGTCCAACTCGAGGAAGGAATACGTACAGAAGATCTTGGGGTCGTCCGCTCGAGATTGCCAGGAATTACTTGTCTCCTTTCCGCCGCAGGTATAATTCGTGAACCCTAGTTTCTGCCTATGAAGGGTTAGAACACGTATTAGATCTGTTTAACTTTCTATCGATCAATACGCACACCAAAGGAAGGGTCATGGGAATCCCCAGTTCCATCAAATACATCGATGTACTCTTTGACCAGCTATCAGAGATTCTCTATCTTCTCCAGTCAAGCTTTTGCTAATAAAGATGGATTTAGGGGAAGTCTTGTAAACCCCCCTAACATTTCACTATTTTTATTTCATTTATTTATTAATCAGTGAGATTTTATGGTATTATAGGTGATAGTAATTTATATTAAAGACTTGCTATTAGTTTTTTTTTCTATCTTATGAAAAATAAACATATTATGTATAGTGTATTGAATACTTTTTATATGCAATATACAGAAATATTACAGTTTGTGTAGAAGACATTTCTACATTTCTCATGTTGGAAATTTTACTATTATTAATAAAATATACGTTTTTATATGTAAAATATACTAATTATAGTTGGTTTATAAAGTTGATAATATTTCTATAATGTAATATATATATATATATATATATATATATATATATATATATATATAAATATATATATATACATATATATATATATATTTTTAAAATATATATATATATATATATATATATATATATATATATATATATATATATATATATATATATATATATTTATATATATATATATATATAAATATAAATATATATATATATATATATATATATATATATATATATATATATATAAAATAAAAAATATATATATATATTTATATATATATAAAATATATATATATATATATATATATATATATATATATATATATATATATATATATATATATATATATATAAACAAAAAAAAAAAAAATATATATATATATAAACAAAAAATATATATATATATATATGTGTGTGTATGTGTGTGTGTGTGTGTGTGTGTGTGTGTGTGTGTGTGTGTAAAATATATTGGTAATATTGTAGAAATATTTTTCTTGATTTTTAAGAATTTATTTAAATTTTATATTAGGATTTTCTTAGTATTTTTTATATATTATTATAGAGGAATTTATATCCACATGGGTTTAAAAAAACATACTGTGTACTGTTCCTTTAAGGAACAGTACTAAAACTAAAAAACCCCGACCCTCCTATTCCATTCCGCGAGTAAACAGAGATATGTTTGAAGATTTCGATTGAAGCAAATCGTAATCAAATCTTTCAAAAATCTGATTCCATCATATCCTAAACCCAATTCTCCACTAGATCGCATTGAAATCAAAGTCAAATATCGAATTAAAGTTTGATTAAGATTTGATTTTAATCCCTCGTATAACTGACCCAGGGCATGAGCAGTAGAGGAGAAATCCTCCTAAAAAATCTTCTCATATTACATCCTTCTCGAGGCCTAAGCGTCCCTGCCACACTTGGCACATCCCTGACCAGCCTGGACCACCGCTAGCCTACCAGAGCGTCGCCGCACCCTCCATTTCTGACGAAAAAATAGAGCACATCTCTGTTACACCCGAACGCAAGGTACCCTATTCTTTATATTATTTATCGTTCGATTTCTGCAGTAACTTCGATCTAATTAATCCTATAGAAGGCCGATATAACCCTCTAGATATCCCAACAACTAGATTGGGATATAGTCCAACGATCAGATGGAAAAATCGACGCCAAGTCGATGAAAAAACCATGGTTATATTGGCAGATTTGTGTTGTCATGTACCCATGTTTGTGGACGATTTTCGACCAATCTAGTGGAAGGTTTTAGAAAAAAATTGGAAAATTTTGTAGATCACCTGTAGCACTTCAAGCCCTTTCTTTTAGTTAAATTTTTTTATTAATTGTACGCAAAGATTTCCGATTCCAAAGTTTAAAAAAATAATTTTTGAAAACAGAAAATTTTTAAAAACTTCCCGATACGGCGTGCGCCCCGACAAACCGAGTGACATGGTCGCCAAACATACGGATCGAAAGGCGTATATGGATGTTGCCGACGTGTAGGACTGACGGAACTCGATTTCGTTGCGTGTGCGCGACGAAATCAGTGCGTATCCGTCAAGATATCCCTGTATCGCCCATTTGCAAACTTGGATATAACTTCTTGTATGTTCGTCGTATCGAGACTAAACTTACGCCAGCAGGACCGTATCAACATTCTGGTCATGTGTGCCAATTTTGGACTAATTCTAAGAAGGTCGACCGGAACGCCTATATGGCGAGCCCGCGACCTGCTCTTGTAGAAGCATGGAAAATAATAAAGAAAGATCCATGCGGCTAGAGAGCCCCATGCGGCTCAGAGAATTCATGCGGTTCAAGGATCCATGCGGATCAAGGATCTATGCAGCTCAAGAAAGTCCTATGCGGCTCAAAGAGGAGCCACGTGGCACGCAAACAACTCTCTCGTTTGTCCTTTACTGCATTAAAGGCATTGACGGCTGACAGTTCTGACAAGGTGACAGTTCTGACACAAAGATATCATTATGACTCCCTCATAACGACGGACTCTTTTGGGAAGCGAAGAAAATCTCTGACACGATCCCCCGAGAGTCAGAAACCGTCATGCGGCCTTGACACGTGGACAGTCGTATGTGGCTGTCATGCCCCAGAACCAGAATACTGGAGAGCGGGGGCAGACATAGCCAGCTACGTATATGAAATGGGATCCATCTCGCTATACGGTCACGGCTGTCTAGATACATGAGGGTTTACTACAAGCCAATAGTCTCCTAAGGTCATAAACAAGCCTGGTGTCTCAATCACAAGTAAATAAGTAAATGTTGCAAGATGTATGATCATTAAATATACAATAATAATGCGTCCCAAATATTACATATTCAGCTGATCATGAAGCTAGTCGTTACAAAATGTTAGGACTAACAAGAGTTTAGTCATACATGATCAACCCTAGGATCTGTTAATCATGTTACAGCCCGTAGGCAGACAGTAAGTAAAGTGCAATCGAGCTAAACAGGTGCTCGTCGGCTAAACGCCTCAAAAGAATATTTTTACAATAAAGTGGGAGATCAAAAATAAACCCACTCGTTGCCAGGGTTCCGTCTAGTGGCCACCATCTGGCTGGAAGGTCGGTAGATCCTCCGGAGCTGCTCCGAAATCTGGCTACACAAAACCAGCTGGATCAGACCCCAGAAAGAGCAAGTGCCACAAAGGAAGCTTCAGTTAGGAACTAAAACCAGCAATCAGCACAAGATATAAATAAAAGTAAGAACTAGAAATAAAGAAAATACATCAGGATGATATACGACGAGATAACCATGGAACTATTCAGATAACCAGGTTACAACCCGTAAACCAAACATGGACCGGGGTTGTAACCCTTCGTCTGAACAGAACTTGAAATTCTCACCATTTATCGGTAAAATAAATACAAGCATTCTGGTCATTCAATAATCTGGAACAGGATCAGGGCAAGACGAGACTGGTTAGACTCCATCCAATCACTTCACGGCCAAGCAAGAATTACGGCTTGATACTTTAATTAACTAGGGTTGTCACAAGCCTAATTACTAACAAGATGCAGTAAGATTATTCCACAGCCACAAGCCCTGCAGACCATCCAGGTTACCCGGGTTGAAAGATTAAGGTTGAATTCAGGTGGGTACATCGTTCGGGAAACGTATATACCCTTAAGTAGCTTGAAGGGTGCAACAAATGACAGTGTGCTGGAAATATGCCTTACTCGACGGCAGGCTACAGATCCCAAGGCGTGCCCAGGTAACGGGATTGCCTGTAGCTGGGAGATCTCTTTATGACTAATGTATTAATCTAGTTATTAGCCTTAGTCCATTTCAATGGGCACTCCTGACCGTGGTACTCAGGAGTCCCCTCCTAGACATGATGCAAGACAGGACTGGATTATTTGTATAAGCACAATCGCCCACAGTGTCCATGTTATTTATACAGGTCATGTCATGTCAGGTAGCCGTTGCAACAGCTGTTCGAGATAATCATGTCAGGTTTATCATATCAAGTGTACTAGTCAGGAGTGCGCCACGATGGGCCACTATCAGGTCATGTCAGGTTATTATGTCAGGAGTGCACCACTACGGGTCACTATCACGTCATGCTCAATTATCAATTCCAAACATATCAAATGAATTCATGATTTTCAAGTTCAGGACAAAATGCACACTATCACGTCATGCTCACTATCACGTCGTGCTCAATTATCAATTCCAAACATATCAAATGGACGTTAAATATCTAATAAAATATCAATATACAGGGCTATAGAAGAGCCATGCGGCCAAGGCACACGCCGCGAGGATGGATCTCATACGGCTGGCGGAGAAGGGGTTCTCATGCGGCTCAATAAGGTGGGCGCACATGCGGCTGCATAAGCAAGGGGGCGCATGCGGCTACAAAAGCTAGGGGCGCATGCGGCTAGGTTCACTCAAGGGCGCATGCGGTTGGAGGGGCTGGAGCCTTATGCGGCTCGGGGATCAGTCAGTCATGCGGCTGACCTCACGCGGCCGAGGGTGCTGATGCATATGCGGCTCGGGAGCAAGGCCTTATGCGGTCAGACAGGTTATACGCCTATGCGGCCAGAATATGAAGGGGGTGCATGCGGCTCGGTTAGGAGCTCATGCGGCCAGGTCAGTTCAATGGCTCATGCGGCTAGTATGGAGTACAAGTTCATGCGGCCAGGAGAGGCAAGGGCGCATTTGCGGCTAAGCGGGAAAAAGTCCATGCGGCTGGGATAATACTTGCCGCATGAAATGTTCATGCGGTCAAGTCAAGTACTGTTCTTCTTCTCCAAACTTTCGAGAAGAAGAACACCAAGAAGCCATGGCCACCAAGCTGCATAGAACCTTCATTCAGAGTCCAAATTTGAACTTCCATAGGTCAAAATAGGGCAGAATGAAATGCTCTACTACATGGAACCATCAAAACTCGAAAATAACAAGATTAAGTAGATCAAAACCCAAGAATTCCGAAAATAAAATAGACTTAGATCTACAAGAATCTAGCCATGGAAAGTAAAAATGCCAAGTTCTAAAGTAAGTTAAAATGCTGTAAGGAAGAGAATAAAGCAATAAAATTAGAGTTCCTCCATGAAGCAAGTTGTACTTGCCTGGACCTCTCTCTCCCTCTCTCTGGTAGGTAAGGAAGTAATGGTGGAGAAGATGATAAATGAAGAGAGAGAAAGGAGAAGGGTTAATAAATGGTAGTGGTGGTGGTAGGTAGGGGGTTCACCCCTTGGTTCATGATAAACCAAGAGCAATCCCAAACCGAACCAAGCCAACCCAAACCAAGAATAAACCAAGCCTAGGGAGGAAATTAAGCAAGGAAATCATGCAATACAAGAATAAATACGTACACGTATTCCAGAAATACGTAATACAAACCACATGCATTACAACTCTACCCACCTTAAAAGAATTCCGTCCTCGGAATTAAATCAAGAGGCTAGAGGAGCAATGATAAGCTACATTAATCACATGCAAGCTATAACTAGGCAGACAATCACTCATTCAAGCAAGGAATCGAAGGCGTGGGGCATAAGAAAGACATTATACCTCACGAGTCAAACAAGTCAGGATATCGCGATCGGATATCATCCTCACGCTCCCATGTTGACTCACCCAAAGAGTGATGATCCCAAGCAACTCAGACTAACTTGATAGTCTTATTTTTGAGTATCTTCTCCCTTCGGTCCAATATAGACACGGGCCTCTCCTCAAACGAAAGGTTGGTACCAACAACCAATTCCGAATGATCCAGGATGTAGCTCGGGTCCGAGATACACCGTCGTAATTGGGATACATGGAACACGTCATGCACCTCGCTTAGCGACGGCAAAAGAGCAAGACGATAGGATACATCTCCTACTCGCTCCAGAATGTCAAACGGTCCTATATACCTAGGACTAAGCTTGTCCCGTACACCGAAATGAATGACGCCACGGTTAGGCGAAATCCTCAGGAATACATGATCGTCGACCGAAAACTCGAAAGGGTGTCGATGAGAATCGGCCCAATGGCGCTGGCGATCTTGGACAATTTGAAGATGATCTCTGACCCTTCTGACCACTTTAACTGTCTGGGCAATCATTTCTGGACCGAGCATCTGTCTCTCTCCAACATCATCCCAGGCTAGCGGGGATCTGCACTTCCTACCATACAGTGCCTCGAACAGTGCCATCTGGATACTGGCCTGGAAACTGTTGTTGTACGAGAATTCCACCAGGTGCAAGTGATCTTCCCATGAACCACCGAAGTCAAGTGTGCAAGACCGCAACATGTCTTCAAGAGTCTGGATTGTGTGCTCCGACTGACCATCTGTCTGCGGGTGATAGGCTGAACTGAACTGGAGATGAGTCCCCAAACTCTCCTGCAGACTACGCCAAAAGTGCGACGTAAATCTGGAATCTTGGTCCGAGGTGATACTGACTGGCACACCGTGCAATCTGACAATCTGCCTGAGGTACATCTCTGCTAGCTGAGTCGTCAACTGACCAACTCTGAATGGAAGAAAATGAGCCACTTTCGTAAGCCGATCAACTATAACCCAGATAGCATCTCTACCAGCTAGGGATCTAGGTAGTCCAGTAATAAAATCCATGGTCACATGCTCCCACTTCTATTCTGGAATCGGTAAGGGCTGAAGAAGTCCAGCCGGTCTCTGATGTTCGGCTTTAACTTGTTGGCAAACCAAACATCGAGAGACAAACCGAGCAATCTCCCGCTTCACGCCATTCCACCAGAAGTGCTGACGGATATCACGGTACATCTTCGTACTGCCAGGATGGATGGAATACTGAGAACTGTGCACCTCTGATATGATCTCCTGTCTGATATCTCCACTGGGTACACAAAGACGCTTACCATGTCGAAGTGTACCATCCTCATGAATGCATAACTCTGGTCTTCGTCCTGCCTCACACTCTGCTCTGAGTCGCTGAAGCTTGGAATCTGCCGACTGCGCCATCCGGATCCTCTTGACTATAGTGGACTGAACTTGCATACTGGCCATCAAGGCCACACTGGAAGGGCGAACAACTTCAATACCCATCTTCTGAAGATCTGCTAACAGTTCTGGTTGCGCTGTTAGAAAATAAACTCCCGCTCTACTGCTCAATGCATCCGCAACAACATTGGCCTTCCCAGGATGATACTGCAGGTTAACATCATAATCCACAAGAAGCTCCAGCCACCTTCTCTAACGCATGTTAAGATCCTTCTGGGTGAAAACATACTTCAGGCTCTTGTGGTCGGTGAAAATCTCCACCCTATCTCCATACAAATAGTGCCTCCATAACTTAAGTGCAAACACTACCGCTGCCAGCTCCAAGTCATGGGTTGGGTAATTCCTCTCATGATCACGAAGTTGTCGTGACGCATAAGCTATTACCTTCCCATGCTGCATCAAAACACATCCTAAACCTCTGCCTGAAGCATCACAATACACTGAAAATCCTTCGGTTCCATCGGGAAGCGTAAGAATAGGAGCTGTAATCAAGCCTTGCTTCAACTTCTCAAAAGAATCCTGACAATCTGCTGTCCAAGCAAATTGCGCATCCTTGCGGGTCAACTGGGTCAATGGCGCTGAGATCCGAGCAAAATCCGAAACGAACCGCCGGTAGTATCCGGCCAATCCAAGAAAATTGTGAACTTCTGCAACTGTGCTGGACACTGGCCATGACTCAATAGCCATAATCTTCTGGGGATCCACTTCTACTCCTCCTCGAGTGATGATATGACCCAAGTACAAAATGCGATCGAGCCAGAACTCGCATTTACTGAACTTGGCATATAACTGGTGCTCTCTGAGGATCTGAAAAACTATACGGAGATGCTGCTCATGCTCCGCCTCACTCCTGCTGTAGACCAGGATGTCATCCAAGAACACAATCACAAACTGATCCAAGTAAGGCATAAAAATGCGATTCATGAGGTCAATGAATACTGCCGGCGCATTGGTTGCTCCAAAAGGCATAATAAGGAACTCCCAATGCCCATGTCTCGATCTAAAAGCTGTCTTCGGGATATCCTGCTCTCTGACTCTGATCTGATGATATCTTGAGCGTAAGTCAATTTTTGAAAATACTGATGCCCCCTTGAGTTGATCAAACAAGTCATCTATCCTCGGAAGAGGATATCTGTTCTTGATTGTCATTGAGTTCAAGGTACGATAGTCAACACATAACCTGGACGTACCATCCTTCTTTTTCACAAGAAGCATCGGGGTTCCCCAAGGCGATCCACTAGCACGAATGAATCTCTTGGTTCGAAGTTCTTCAATCATCTTGTACAATATCTCTAACTCTGAAGGTGCCATCCTGTAGACTCTCTCTGACACTGGGGCTGTCCCGGGAATCAAGTCTATAGTGAACTCGATCTCCTGCTCCGGTGGCATACCTGGAAGTTCTTCTGGGAAAACATCTGGGAACTCATCCACTACCTTGGGCAACTGAACTGCTGCTATTGCCATCCGCAATATCGGAGGAGATGACTCAACTTCGCCTCGGGAGAAAGAAAACTCCGGCTCGCCTGGAATGCTAAAAATAACCCTTCCAATGTGGCAGTCTATTCTAGCATACTGGTTCCTCAACCAATCCATCCCTAAGACCACATCATAATCGGCCATCGAGAACTCTATCAATCTAGCGGGGAACTCTCTACCGCTCACTACGATCCGACACGAGGAAAACACTCTATCTACTCCTACAAGTCCGTTACCAGTAAGTATATTAAGTCTTACTGATAATGACTCGGGCTCCAATCCTACCCGTGTCGCGAATCGTACAGACATAAAAGAATGCGATGCACCAGAATCAAATAAAGCTGAAGCTGAAAAGGAGTTGACGAGAATAGTACCTGCCACTACCTCTCCTGGTGCCAATCCTTCCTCCACGGTCATCACCATAGCCTGACCGTGCCCTTGGGGTGCTGGTCCCCTCTGCTGAAATCCTCGCCGCCTATTCTGACTCTGGGCTTGGACTTGTGCATACTGCTGGGGGTTCTGCTGCTGGAACACTTGGGTCTGAGGCGGCAAGGGCCTCGGCAATGGATACTACTGCGGCTGGACCGGAGCTGGTCCTCTCACCGAAGAGCTAGAAAGGTTGGACGATGATGAACCACCCCTATTCGGGCAGGATCCAATCCTATGGTCTGGTGCTCCATAAGCCAGACACAATCTCTGTGCCCTGCGACATTCTGCCACTATATGGCCTGGCTTCCCACAATGAGAACAACCCACTGCGGAAGATTGCTTCTGCTTCTGCTGCTGAGGGTGCGTCGGAGTGGAATGCTGAACCGACGTTACTGAGGCCGCTCGCCTCGGAGCTCCAATAGTCAAAGCCCTGGCTGTCGGGGCTGGTGCTGAAGACTGATTCATCTGACCGTGAGATCTCTTCCGACCTCCGGCCCTATCCACAATCCTCTGGGAGGTATACTCATGCCTCCGGGCTGCTCTCAAGACCGCATCAAAAGTCTGATGCTCAAAATGCTCGACTGCCAACAAGATCTCCAGGTGAAGTCCTTGCTGGAACCGCTGGGCTCGATCATATTCGGTTGCCACCAAGGTGGGAGCAAACCGACCGAGTCTGGAAAACCCGGTCGCATATCCGTCGACCGTCCTGCCTCCTTGCTTCAGATTGGTGAACCTCGTCTGTAGGTCGTACCGAGCTACAGCGTCAAAATACTTGGTCTGGAATCTCTCTCTGAAAACTGTCCAAGCAATGGGTGCCACTAATCCAACGGCCTGTGCCGCCCACCAGCTGCGGGCAAGATCTAACAACTGCAGGCGCACAACTGCCACCTTCTCGTTCTCTGGAGTCCTAACTGCTTCTAGAATCACCTCTGTGTCCTGAAGCCAAGCATCTGCTGTGATAGCATCTTCACTACCGTCAAAGAAGGGAGGGTTCAAGCGCTTGAAGCTGTTGGCCGCGCTGTTCCCTGGATGACCGTCTCTGGTCAAAGCATCTGCCACTACCTGCTGCAAGGCGTCTCTACGACGATCTTGGAAAGCTATCAAGGTCCTGACGAGCCCTACCAAAGTGCCATTATCAGGTTCTGCAGGCTGGATGGGCTGAACTGGTGGCTCTCCGCCAGAAGGCACGACTCTGGAGGCTACTCCGGAATGCTGGGCTTGATCTCCGGGTTGCTGCTGGTCCACGGGAGGTGCTCCGCCTGGCTGATCGGTAGGACTACGAACAATACCGCTGAAGAAGACGACATAGAGAACAATAAGAAAGGACCAGGACAGATCAATGAGACAAGCATATGATCAGGACAAGAATCTAGGGATTCAGAAGATACGAGCAGAGATCAAGGACGAATACTGATTGAGACATCTATTCGATAAACTCTCACATATCTTGATTTATAAGACCTGCATGGGCCACCACTTAAACCATGTCACGCCCCAGAACCAGAATACTGGAGAGCGGGGGCAGACATAGCCAGCTACGTATATGAAATGGGATCCATCTCGTTATACGGTCACGGCTGTCTAGATACATGAGGATTTACTACAAGCCAATAGTCTCCTAAGGTCATAAACAAGCCTAGTGTCTCAATCACAAGTAAATAAGTAAATGTTGCAAGATGTATGATCATTAAATATACAATAATAAGGCGTCCCAAATATTAAATATCCAGCTGATCATGAAGCTAGTCGTTACAAAATGTTAGGACTAACAAGAGTTTAGTCATACATGATCAACCCTAGGATCTGTTAATCATGTTACAGCCCGTAGGCAGACAGTAAGTAAAGTGCAATCGAGCTAAACAGGTGCTCGTCGGCTAAACGCCTCAAAAGAATATTTTTACAATAAAGTGGGAGATCAAAAATAAACCCACTCGTTGCCAGGGTTCCGTCTAGTGGCCACCATCTGGCTAGAAGGTCGGTAGATCCTCCGGAGCTGCTCCAAAATCTGGCCACATAAAACCAGCTGGGTCAGACCCCAAGAAGAGCAAGTGCCACAAAGGAAGCTTCACTTAGGAACTAAAACCAGCAATCAGCACAAGATATAAATAAAAGTAAGAACTGGAAATAAAGAAAATACATCAGGATGATATACGACGAGATAACCATGGAACTATTCAGATAACCAGGTTACAACCCGTAAACCAAACAAGGACCGGGGTTGTAACCCTTCGTCTGAACAGAACTTGGAATTCTCACCATTTATCGGTAAAATAAATACAAGCATTCTGGTCATTCAATAATCTGGAACAGGATCAGGGCAAGACTAGACTAGTTGGACTCTATCCAATCACTTCACGGCCAAGCAAGAATTACGGCTTGATACTTTAATTAACTAGGGTTGTCACAAGCCTAATTACTAACAAGATGCAGTGAGATTATTCCATAGCCACAAGCCCTGTAGACCATCCAGGTTACCCGGGTTGAAAGATTAAGGTTAAATTCAGGTGGGTACATCGTCCGGGAAACGTATGTAACCTTAAGTAGCTTGAAGGGTGCAACACATGACAGTGTGCTGGAAATGTGCCCTACTCGACGGCAGGCTACAGATCCCAAGGCGTTCCCAGGTAAC
Organism: Iris pallida; assembly: GCA_029216955.1. Classification (NCBI taxonomy): domain Eukaryota; kingdom Viridiplantae; phylum Streptophyta; class Magnoliopsida; order Asparagales; family Iridaceae; genus Iris; species Iris pallida. Next base: position 4,406,587 of record JANAVB010024599.1, on the reverse strand, counting down.
GGGATTGCCTGTAGTTGGGAGATCTCTTTATGACTAATGTATTAATCTAGTTATTAGCCTTAGTCCATTTCAATGGGTACTCCTGACCGTGGTACTCAGGAGTCCCCTCCTAGACATGATGCAAGACAGGACTGGATTATTTATACAACTACAATCGCCCACGGTGTCCATGTTATATATACAGGTCATGTCATGTCAGGTAGCCGTCGCAACAGCTGTTCGAGATAATCATGTCAGGTTTATCATATCAAGTGTACTAGTCAGGAGTGCACCACGACGGGCCACTATCAGGTCATGTCAGGTTATTATGTCAGGAGTGCACCACTACGGGTCACTATCACGTCATGCTCAATTATCAATTCCAAACATATCAAATGAATTCATGATTTTCAAGTTCAGGACAAAATGCACACTATCACGTCATGCTCACTATCACGTCATGCTCAATTATCAATTCCAAACATATCAAATGGACGTTAAATATCTAATAAAATATCAATATACAGGGCTATAGAAGAGCCATGCAGCCAAGGCACATGCGGCCAGGATGGATCTCAAGCGGCTGGCGGAGAAGGGGTTCTCATGCGGCTCAATAAGGTGGACGCACATGCGGCTGCATAAGCAAGGGGGCGCATACGGCTACAAAAGCTAGGGGCGCATGTGGCTAGGTTCACTCAAGGACGCATACGGTTGGAGGGGAAGGAGCCTTATGTGACTCAGGGATCAGTCAGTCATGCGGCTGAGAGGACTCGAGTCCTCATGCGGCCGAGGGTGCTGATGCATATGCGGCTCGGGAGCAAGGCCTTATGCGGCCATACAGGTTATACGCCTATGCGGCCAGGATATGAAGGGGGTGCATGCGGCTCGGTTAGGAGCTCATGCGGCCAGGTCAGTTCAAGGGCTCATGCGGCTAGTAAGGAGTACAAGTTCATGCGGCCAGGAGAGGCAAGGGTGCATTTGCGGCTAAGCGGAGAAAAGTCCATGCGGCTGGGATAACACTTGCCGCATGAAATGTTCATGCGGTCAAGTCAAGTACTGTTCTTCTTCTCCAAACTTTTGAAAAGAAGAACACCAAGAAGCCATGGCCACCAAGCTGCATAGAACCTTCATTCGGAGTCCAAATTCGAACTTCCATAGGCCAAAATAGGGCAGAATGAAATGCTCTACAACATGGAACCATCAAAACTCGGAAATAACAAGATTAAGTAGATCAAAACCCAAGAATTACGAAAATAAAATAGACTTAGATCTACCAGAATCTAGCCATAGAAAGTGAAAATGCCAAGTTCTAAAGTAAGTTAAAATACTGTAAGGAAGAGAATAAAGCAATAAAATTAGAGTTCCTCCATGAAGCAAGTTGCACTTGCCTAGACCTCTATCTCCCTCTCTTTGGTAGGTAAGGAAGTAATGGTGGAGAAGATGATAAATGAAGAGAGAGAAAGGAGAAGGGTTAATAAATGGTAGTGGTGGTGGTAGGTAGGGGGTTCACCCCTTGGTTCATGATAAACCAAGAGCAATCCCAAACCGAACCAAGCCAACCCAAACCAAGAATAAACCAAGCCCAGGGAGGAAATTAAGCAAGGAAATCATGTAATACAAGAATAAATACGTACACGTATTCCAGAAATACGTAATACGAACCACATGTATTACAGCGGCCCAAGTGGAGACTCCCCCATGCGGCCCAAGCAGAGGCTCCCCCATGCGGCTCACGAAGATCAGCCCCATGCGGCTCACGAAGATTAGCCCCATGGGGCTCACGAAGACCAGCCCCATGCGGCTCACTATGACCATCCCCATGCGGCTCACGATGACCATCTTCATGGAGCTCATGATGACCAGCCCCATGTGGCTCACGAAGACCAGCCCCATGCGGCTCGTGATGACTATCTTCATGCGGTTCACTCATGCGATCATCCACACTCATGCGGCTCAAATTATCATGTGGTCCAAATAGTCAGGGGGCCACTCTTAGGCAGCCTTGACACGTGGCCAGCCTTATGCGGCCCAACTTTCCTGCGGCTCAGATTTTTGCTGTTATGATACGTGGCATGACAGTAGGGCACGTGGCATCAGATTGATCGAAATCTCTCAACAAATCCTAATAAAATATTGGGATCAAATCAGATCATTTGCAAATAAGCCAATTAAAGATACGTGTCGAAGAATCCGAGGTTGGCATGATAAATCGGGAGAATTTATGTCAATCAGCATTAATTACCCATAAAAGATTTGATACAATCATATTTATTGCCCAAATCTCGATGAACGACCCAGATCCAATGATCATTAGCCGCCAACTTTCAAGAATGGGCAATCATTGTAATCCCTAATGAAGTCTCCCACTCTTATAAATAGCAGGGTGTCATTCCCTTACGAATAGACACACAGAGGAAGAGACACACACAAACAGATACAGAGAGAGAGAGATAGAGATAGACCCCATAGAGACATAGAGAGCAAGAGAGCCTGAAGATAGAGCATTTCTTCATCAACGCCCAGCAGTTCTTCTACAGAGCCAAGCCTGCACCCGATCGTCCAAGGAGTAAGGCAGAGCTGTCGTCGCTTTCCCGAGCCTCTACCGTCACCCCCAGAATCTAAAATAAACAATTGTACTTAGATAGCTGTACCTAGTTTTTCGTCCCTAGGCTTTCTTTGTACAAGCGAGTTTGTATTGTGAAGTAAAAGTCCAGTCCTCCGATAATTGTTCTGCTCTTTTATATTTCATGGCAAACACGATGGCGACTCTGCTGGGGACAAACTTTTCCTCGACTGAGGAGTTGGTGACGCAATCGAATGCAACCAAACTTGGCTCCATGCAACAGAAGATGGTCCTCCGCTTCGACCAACAGGCGTTTGAAGAAATGCTCTCTGAAGGAAGTGCTGGCCCGGTCCAGAAGCGAACCCGTACAAAGAAAGCTCGCTGCGAGTGGAGGCCAAAATTATTTGCTCCTGTACAAGCTCTGGGCGGGGTACTCTCTGCTACCCAAGATGGCAAAGGCGACTCTCATACGGCTCCACTTCGAGCCGTAGAGGACCCTGCTGTCCCCAAGTCCGACAGAGAAAAGCATTACGATGCTGGACTTGCAGGGACAAAGAGTGATTCTATGCGCGCCAAGAAGAAGCTGAACACTCCTGTAGCCAAATCCGCCAACCACATGCAGGAGGCTCATGCGGGTGAATCTGCCAGCCGTATGAAGAAAGTCTATGCGGCCAGATCATCCATCCGCATGAAGAAAACTCATGCGGGTGAGACTCCCAGCCACATGAAGAAAGTCTATGCGGCTACGCCATCCAGCCGCATGAAGATTGCTGATGACAGTCGCATAACGCCTACTCCACACGGCTGTCTTCGACCGTCTCTCTTATGGTCCTGATCTCTTGTACTCCCAAGAAGACATGTCTGACTCTCTCCAGTATCACTTAGACTCTTCCTACTATGTGCCCTTACGCACTAGAGCGAAGAAGTCTAAGGCAGCACGAGCCTGGCGAGTTCGGTCCGCTGATCTGATCTCTGACCATCCGTGCGTCCCGCATACTGTTACGCGGGCCTTGGATGGGAAGTTGTACATAACCACTCGAGTCCAGCCCCCGGCGGCAAACGGACAGAGAGGTTCGTAAAAGTCTCCCAAGATCCAGGGAGCAAACATGGTCGATCCAGACCCATATGACTTGCGTGAGGACATCCTCCACAAACGCAAGAAAAGAGAAGATGCATCGGGGTGCAAAGAGTCCTCCTACGGACGTCACTGCACCCAAGTCATCGTCAACTGCTGCTGCAATAATACGATGGTACAAAAAGATCGGCAGTCCGTCTTTCAAAGACTGCAACAACCATCTTCAGAAGACGAGGCACTTCCCGTCGTCTCCTGCAACTCTGCTCAGAAAGTCCCCGCCGATGGGAGAGGGAAGAAGACTAGTGCTCCTAGTCCAACGATATCAACTACTATGACTAAGAAACTGTCGTCTAAGCGAGTGCCCACCACCGGAGTTTTCTAAGGTACCCGTTCTAAGATAAAATCTGCTACAGTGGGAGATTCATCGTCCACACCACTGGGGGTTATTGGAACTGGGGGTAGTACTCCTCCGAACCTCCACAACAACCCGATGTTCCAAGAAGACGAGCCGGGGGAAACAACTCTCCCATCAGTTGCAGCAAACCCCGACGTCCCCGAGGACGTCCACAACTTCCAAGATGAGGCAAACTCGGAGACTGGAGGTATTGTTCCTTCTGAGTCCGAACCAGAGGAGAACATTCCCACATACCCCGATGACTTCTCACTACAGGGGTACGACTCGGAGGACGCTTCCTCCACTGCTCCGTCCATCTCTCCTCATGTAAAGACAGTGTTCATGACGGACAGCAGCCAAAGGGGTTCCAGCAATTGCCAACGCATCGACACTCTGGAGGCCATACTGCTTGCCTTGGTCAAGTCTGTGGACGAGATCAAAGCGGCCCTTCCAAATCTACAAGGAGGGGCGCCTGGCCAAACAAACGTGGGTCCCGTGGTCAATGCAGACTCGAATTCAGCGGCACTGAACCCGGACAACAATCCTCCTGAAGTAACGGCCCCCACCGCCGTGGATGAGGCCCGAGAAGCAAGAAGAGAGGTCCAGGAGCTCCGAGCCATGTTTCACGCTCGAGAAAACTCTCAAGACCTCAGAATACGACAACCATACCCTGCTGCCTGGAGGGATGTCCCCTTTCCGCCAAGATATAAGCCGTTCAATATCAATCCTTATGATGGCAAGAACTCTGCAAGTCGGTACATCACTTACTTCGAGGTCACCACCGACCATCTGCCCCATGACGATGCCATCCTCACACGATTATTCATTGGGGTATTGGAAGGAGTCGCCTTCGACTGGTACCGCAACCTGCCAGACAACTGCATCCACTCCTTCGCCGGCTTAAAACACATGTTCTTGGAGAGATTCTACGAAGTAGGGCAGGACATCACCATGTCCACCTTGATGGACGTCGTCCAAGGGGAGAAGGAGCTGACAAGGAACTACATTGAGCGGTTCTGCCAAACCGTTATGAAGTTGCCCTCTGGAAACCCGGATTCCTCCTTGATTAAAATTTGCCAAAAGAGACTGCTCCCAACAATCAGTCTCTGGATGGGCGAAAGTCAATTCAAGGACTGGAAGACATTTATAATTAGTACCACAAGCGCCGAAGAACGATAGAAGAAGGCTCGCCAACTGGGATTACATATCTCGGACAGAGAGAACAAGGGCAAGCATCCTAACACCAACAACGACAATGGGGATAGCCCCTCCAACAATCGGTACAGCTGGGGTATGCAGGCTATGGTGGCCGACACAGCACAGAAACCTGAGCAAAAGCCGGCAGACAAACAATGGCCGCAAATCACTTACTCCTTCGAAGACGGTCACGTCAAGCCCATCTTGGATATGCTCATACAAGGAGACAGAATTCAGCTTCCTCCACCAAGACGGGAACCTCGGCCGGCAGAGATAGAGAACCCAAAGTACTGCCATTACCACCGCTACGTCCACCATGCCGCACACGACTGCTACCAGCTAAAATGATACATCCAAAATCTCATCGATTCGAATGCTCTTGCCATCGATTTCGAAGAGGTAACTGTGGCAGCCAATATGGTGTCAGTACAATTTGGCAGCTTCCCTCTGACGAAAACTCAAGACGATGTGGTCCCCATCCCTCTGGCGACAATAGAGATTGCTAATCTTCTACCTTCCGAGATCAGGCTGCTGGACTAGTACCCCTCACCACATCACGAGGGGAGGTCATGTGGGTCCATCCAGACTTGGTATCAGAAGTGACTCAGCCCACTCCATCTTTCATTGGCAAGAAGAAGAGTGGAAAAGTCAGGTCCTGTCGCACAGTCTCGACAGATATCGAAGAAGCTTCAGCCGTTGTCACTCGGTCTGGGGCACAATCCTAACCCGTGGCTGACAACTCAGCTGAAGACCATCAGCCCGCTACAACCGACGCTCCAGGACCGGCTCAGCCTCCGACGACCGACAAGCCTAGGCCGAAGGAGACTCGTTTTGACAAATCCCTCCGAAAAGAGGTACCGCAGGGGCTGGAGAGGCCCTACAACTTCGACATCTTGGCACAATTGGCCAACACGCCAGCCAAGTTGTCATTATACGAGCTTCTGAGGCTCTCAAAGGATGTTCGCACGGCTTTGAGCGATGTACTCCAAAATACCGACGCGTACCTGGCTCAGGTCAACCTCACGGGAGAGAGCCCGCCTGCAGATCTCCAAGATAGCGCTTGTACGGAAGCAATGCCCAATATTGTCTTCACTCCGCAGGACATGCTCATCAAAACCAACCTGCACGATCGCCCGCTATACTACACTGGATACATCGGCGACGTAAAGGTGGATCAGATGCACATTGATCTTGGCCCTTCCATAAGCATTATCTCGAAGGATCTGTTACATCATCTCCACATCCCAATGCATCGCCTGACGCCTACAAGCACCGCCATCAGCAGTTTCAATTCAGGCAGGAGCTATCCAATAGGAAAGATTCGTCTGAAGTGTCAGATTGGCGATCTCCAATCAGAAGTCACCTGCTACGTCATAGATACAGACACTTCTTACAACATCTTCTTGGTGCGCCCGTGGATACACGATTATATGATCGTGCCTTCCACGTTGCACCAGTGCTTCAAATATGTCGACAAATACGGCTTTGTGAGAACATAATTTGCTGATATCGATCCCTTCAAAGGGGTCAAATCCTACTACTCAGACTCCTACCTATACGAAAAATCGAAGAGGCACCTTGATGAAGGAGATGTGCAAGCTCATACCGAGACGGCCACAGGATCAGAAGAACCTCTGACGATCCACCTCCAAGCTCGCAAACCTGGCAAGTCCGTACCCCTTACAGCCACCCTGCATAAGGACGCAATCAGCCTCTCGGCACAAGAAGAACAGAGGATAATCCGGCTGCCAAGGTCTGGCCAAGTGCCAAGACCCACAACGGAGCTACTGACAATCAGGCTGCCGAGAGCCGGCCAGCCACAAACGGAGAAGCTCAATCCCTCCGACAAGCCAATAACGATACGCCTTCCAAAGAAGGGTCGTCACCCCGATGCAAGGCCTGGAACTTTTAGCGAACCAACCACTCCTCGCCCAGCATCGAGCACCAGACTGGGGGTCGCTAGTCTGCCAACAACTCCACGCTCTGCTCCACCAGCTGATCCTTTGACGATCAAGCTGCCCAGGTCGTCCTCTCATTCTTCATTTATACAGGGGCTAGCCGAAGAGGAACCGGAGCTAGCCAAGTATGTGGCTGCCCACACTGATGTTTCTTCCACGGATGATGTAATCCCGCTAGAAAAGATACCTTACTTCATCAATAAAGGGCTATCTTTGAACTACCTCGAGCTTAATAAGCTTTGTACAATATATGCTATGGAACACGGTATAGGCACTCACCTACACACACAGGTGACAAATGTGTACACCGCAATCCAGCTTACTCAAGTGAAAGACACTAATCGTATAATCGAGGGAGGGGACCAACCAATCATCTTCGGCCGGAAGGACGATCCGCAGCCCTTCACCGTAGAAGAAGTCGACCTTAAATCAGATGCCGGAAGACTGCCTCTGTATCTTTATAGCCCCCAATCCAAGTATCTCATGCAAAAGTAGGGGTATGATCTGGAGACGACGCCAGGTTTAAACTACGACACTGGACGATGATTACCTTTGAAGCCACCAGTCCCGACTGGCAAACCACGGGACTACTATAGCAAGACTTGATGTGGGTTAGGGTATGTAACACCCACGACCACCCCTGAGAGTTCAGATGAAGAATGTGACTGGCATTCATATTCAACCGGGTCACCAACTTCTGACTCAGATACCAGCATCGGAGATGTATTCAGACAAGTCTTGTCAGTCAACATGGCATTCGCCGACGCTTATGAAGAAGACGAAGACATCCCTGAAATCCTCGAGTTAGAGCCGTGGGCCCAACAATTGGACGCACAATGGGAAAAGCAGTTCGAACAGAAGGAACCTCCTACGAAAGATGAAGTTATACAGGTCGACCTCGGCAGCAAATCTTCTCCAAAACCTATCTTCGTCAGTAAGAGCCTAACAGACGAAGAGCGAGAATCGCTGATGGAGCTTGTCAAAGAATATATTGATGTGTTTGCCTGGAGCTATGAAGATATGTCGGGGTTAAATCCCGATGTTGCTCTTCACAAACTCAACATTCGACCGGATGCAAAGCCAGTCAAGCAACAACAGCGACGCTTCCGCCCGGGCATCATGGATGCGATCGAAGCCAAAGTCGACAAACTAATAGCCAGCGGCTTCATTCGTGAGGAGCAACATCCTGACTGGGTCACCATTATAGTACTCGTCCTCAAGAAGAATGTGAAGATTCGAATCTGCATCGACTTCCGCAATCTGAACGAGGCATGCCCTAAAGATGAATTCTCCCTTCCTATCACAGATATCATTATTGACAACACCTGCGGCTTCGAACGTATGTCATTCATGGATGGCTTCTCGGGGTACAACCAAATCAAGATGTCTCCTGACGACGAAAAGCATACATTATTTCGAACACCGATTGGCACATACTGTTACACAGTCATGCCTTTCGGTTTGAAGAATGCCGGCGCCATATATCAAAGAGCCATGAGTATCATCTTCAGAGACCACCTATGCAAGACGGTGGAGTGCTATGTTGATGACATCGCCGTCAAGAGTCGATGTAAGGGAGACCATCTGTAGGATCTGAGGACGGTATTCGACCTGATGCGAGCACACAATTTGAAAATGAATCCCACAAAATCCTTCCTGGGCCTATCCAGCGGGAAGTTCTTAGGTTTCATCATCACCGTCCAGGGTATCCACGTAGACCCTGAGAAGACAAAGGCAATTATGGAGATGGGTCCTCCGAGAAATCTCCGCACACTCATAGGCCTTCAAGGGAGGCTAGCTTACATCAGGAGGTTCATTTCTAACCTCTCCGGGAGATGTCGACCATTCACCCATCTCATGAAGAAAGGTGTCTCATTCGTATGGGACGAAGAATGTCAGCGAGCCTTCGACAGCATCAAAGAATATTTGTCGAACCCTCCAGTCCTGGTGGCCCCGGTTGCTGGAAAACCATTCTTGCTCTACGTACGAGCAATAGAACATTCCTTCGGAGCTCTGCTGGCACAAAACAACGATGCAGGCCATGAACAAGCCATATATTACCTCAGTCGAATGATGATTGGGCCAGAGCACCGATATACCGCTGTGGAGAAGGAATGCCTCGCCCTGGTGTTCGCCATTCAGAAGATGCGGCACTATGTTACTGGACAAACAATACATGTGATCTCACGAGTCAACCCTCTCAGGGTCCTCATGACTAAACCAGGGGCACTCAGCTCTCGCCTCGCTATATGGGCAATATTGTTGTCCCGCTATCATATGATCTTCGTCCCGCAAAAGGCTGTTAAAGGTCAAGCCCTGGCAGACTTTTTGGCAGCCCACCCGGGCTCAGAGTCATCCAGAATATATAAAGGAATCCCAGATGAGGTCGCCGACTCGCATACAACCTTTCATGATAATATATGGCGAATGTTCTTCGACGGTGCTTCGAGAACTGGACCCAAAGGCAACATCGTCGTCGGAGTCGGGGTGGTGCTGGTTTCTCCTTCCGTACTGGTGATTAACCGTGTTTACTCTCTCACAGAACCCTGCTCTAACAATGTGGCCGAGTACAACGCTCTGGTCATTGGCCTCGAACTTGCAAGAGAGATGGGGGTAGAATACCTCGAAGCATACGGCGATTCTCAGTTAATCGTCAATCAGATTCGGGATCATACGAAGTCCGCCATGAAGACATGATCCCCTATCACCAAATAGCAATCAACATCATCTTGTCGTTAGAGGGGCTCTTCATCGAACATGTTCCCAGACTCCGAAATATCGAAGCCGATGCCCTAGCTGGCCTTGTCGCTTCCCTAGCGATTCCGAACTATACTCACCAATCAGTGGATGTGATAGGCCATGAACTGGTCTATCCCAAGAACAAAGTACAATTCGTGGCAAGTTACTCTGTCCAGACGATCGACGATGTCCCAGATTGGAGGCAACCATTCATTGACTTCGTAGTCTACGACATCCTCCCTGAGAACCCAAAGGAAGCCACCTCCATCAGACGGCGTTCTCTCAGATTCTTCTACGATACAGAGACGAAAATGCTGTATCGGCGATCCTACGATGGATTATTGCTTCGGTGTCTGTCAAACGCAGAAGCCAAAGAAGCTATACGAGAAGCTCATGACGGTGTCTGCGGGGCCCATAGCCTGGCCCCAAATTGCAAGACCGTCTTTGCCGAATTGACTACTACTGGCCCATGATGGTAGCAGATGTGATAGACTATACAAGAAAGTGCAAAGCCATCCAAGTCCATGCAAACTTCATTCACCAACCATCCGAGTTTTTCTATATCCGACAGTGGCGTCCTGGCTATTTGAAGCATGGGGAATAGATATCATCGGTCCGATTACTCCATCTTCCTTCCGTGGACATCGCTTCATACTCGCGATCACGGATTACTTCTCCAAATGGGCGGAAGCTGTTCCGCTTGCAGAAGAAAAGACTTCAAACATGATTAGCTTCCTTAAGCATCACGTTATCTATCGCTTTGGACTGCCCCGAAGGATCATCTACGATAATGGTCAGCAGTTTGCAAGCCACGTCTTCTATCGGTTCTGCGATAAGTACCGCATCCAGAATATCGCTTCAATGCCATACAATCTAGCAGCGAATGGATTAGCAGAAGCATTCAACAAAACCATCATTAAGTTACTCAAGTAGTTCGTGTCGTCCAATAAACACGACTGGAATGAAAAGCTTGGTGAATGCTTATGGGCATACCGTACCACAGTCCGAACGGTACACAGGGAACACACCATTATCCCTGTGTACGGAAGTGAGGCAGTTCTCCCATTGGAGACTCAAATACCCTCACTCCGCGTCACCCTCACTTATCAATTGATGACGGATGATAACTACCATCGCCGATTACAAGAGTTAGAGGCCTTAAATGAAAAGCGTCTCCTGGCTCAGCAAAGGATCGAACTATACCAAGCACGCATCTCTGGAGCCTTCAACAAGAAGGTTAAAATCAGAACATTCCAAGTGGGCGATCTCGTTCTGGCAGTCCGGAGGCCGATGGTCATGACTCACAAGACCACCGGCAAGTTCCAGCCAAAATGGGAAGGTCCCTTTATCATCGAGGCTGTATTCTCCAACGGTGCTTACCGCCTCGCAAAATAAAATGGAGACTTGCTCATGTTGCCCGTCAACGACAAGTTCCTGAAGAAATATTATGTCTAAACGACATTTTCCAGATCATTGAGTCATTTACCCGCTGGTGCCGCTGAACTCACTTTTACAGTATCCCCGATTATTGAGTCATGTACCCGCTGGTGTCGCTGAACTCACAACCACAATTTTCCAGATCATTGAGTCGTGTATTTACTGGTGCCGCTGAACTCACATCAATAATATCCCAGATCATTGAGTCATGTACCTGCTGGTACCGCTGAACTCACAACCACGACATTCTAGATTATCGAGTCATGTACCTACTGGTACCGCTGAACTCACAACCACAATATTCCAGATTATTGAGTCATGTATCTACTGGTACCGCTGAACTCACAACCACAACATTCTAGATTATTGAGTCATGTACCCGATGGTGCCACTGAACTCACAACCATAACATTCCAAATTATTGAGTCATGTACCCACTGGTACCGTTGAACTCACATCCACAACACTCCAGATTATCAAGTCATGTACCCGCTTGTGCCGCTGAACTCACATCCATAACACTCCAGATTATTAAGTCATGTACCCGCTGGTGCCGCTGAACTCACAACCACTTATTCCAGATTATCGAGTCATGTACCCGCTGGTGACGCTGAACTCATTTTCACAACCTCCCAGATTATCGAGTTATGTACCCGTAGGTGCCTCTGAACTCATATTTTGGTCACTCTTTCAGATTGTAAGTCATGTATGACCATACCTCTGAACTTTCTTCCTGGAAGAGATCCTCCCTTATGATCCAATACCCGCACTCCCAGTACACAAAAAGGGTAACAGATCCACAAATTTCTAAAACGGCCATGTCTTCATTACCTCTGAGTCGTTTCACTTTCGCCAAAAATAAATCATCCCTTTACATAGAGCTTCCATGTCCTCATTACCTCTGAGTCGTTCTATGTACCCTTCTTCATTGAGCCCACTCCTGTCATGTCTTCATTACCTCTGAATGGGAAGGCTCCGTCGAAGAAACCTTCATGCTTGCCATGTCCTTATTACCTCTGAGTAAGTATGATGATGCCCTTTCGACTTATTATCTGTACCCACAACCGGAGTACGCCAAGGATAATAAGTCCACAAATATTCTCCGTTGAGTCCACTCCCGCCATGTCCTCATTACCTCTGAGCAGGAAGACTCTACGGTAAAACCTCCGTACTTACCATGTCCTCATTACCTCTGAGTAAGTATGTTGGTTCTCTCTCGTCTTATTATCTGTACCCTGAACCAGGGTACACCAAGGGTAATAGGTCCACAAATGTCCTCTGTTGACCACAAATGTTCTCTGTTGACCATAAATGTCCTCCGTTGAGTCCTCTCCTGCTATGTCCTCATTACCTCTGAGTAGGAAGACTCCACGGTAAAACCCTCGTACTTGCCATGTCCTCATAACCTCTGAGTAAGTGTGTTGGTTTCCCTTCATCCTATTATCCGTATCCCAAGCCGGGGTACACCAAGGATAATAGGCCCACAAATGTCCTTTGCTAAGTCTCTTAGTACAGGCCCACCATTCCTCATCATGCCCTGGGAGCCCAGCTGCTCCATGGCATTCTATCTCCCGATACCCTGAACAACACGATCACCTCACCGTAGAACCGTTCTAAGTATCCCCAGTCAAACTTGTTACCCGTACCTAAAACCAAGGTATGCCAGGGGTAACAGGTCCACAAACAAGTCCCCCGTGCGGGGCAAACATTACCGCAATACTACAGGCACAAACGAGCAATACAAATAAAGGGTAGAATGGAAAGTACTCTTTATTTGAAAGACGACAAAAGCATGACAAGTTTTGGGACCACGTCCCTCTCAAAGAAAAAAAAAGAAAAAACAGGAACAAAATCAAGAAAAGGCCGACTATAGTTCGGCATTACACAATTCCAAGAGGCGGTTTCTCACCAAGGCAGTACCCCGCTCAACCTTCTGTCTAGCCCTGCGCTCAGCCTCCTGGCACAACCGTTCCCCATTATTCATGTCCATGAGTGTCCGCCAGTCATCGTCCATCCTTTTCAGAGCCACTTCCAAGTCAGCCGAAGCTTTATTGACGTTATCAGCTTCCTGGATAATCAGCCCTCTATCGATTTGGGCGGCCTCAAGCTCAGACTCACAGAAAGTTAACTTCTTTTGGAGCTCAAGGATCTGCTCCCGCGTTTCAGTAATCCCACGGGAGGCAATCGCTTTCCGAGCTGTAACATCTTCACTCTCATGGCTCAATTGATCATAGCGATCAGACAGAGTGCAGAGATCCCCCAATATGGCCGGCCGGGTTTTATCCTGAGCAGCCCTCGCCTTCTTTATAGCAGTTGTGAGGGAGCCATGTTCCAGATCTATAGCGGCGTATAGATCAACCTGTCGCAGTCCCTGAAGCTGGGCCACCAGCTGATCAGTCTCCAACAATTTTGCCTCCAGGAGTGCAGCCACCCCTGCCCCACCAGGAAGGGCCTTAAGGATATCAACTTGACCCTGGGCGCATTGTCGAGCCAAGACGAAAGAGGTCCCTCTGTCCACAGCAGCTTCTATCCCCCTTTTTAAGTGACGATGGAAGCTGTCGACCACATCCTGTAACGATTCGTCCAGGACCTCTGTAGAGGACGGCGTCAGAAGAAGCCTGGCCGGCAGTATCGAAGGAGTGGTGCTATAACTTGCCACCAGGGGGGCAACTTTCGAGCAAAACGATGCACGAATAGCGGCTAGCTCTTCCTCTGCCACTCGAAGAGCCTGGATGCTTGGCAGGGCGGAGAGGTCGACTCTCTGGGCCATCCGAGCATAAGAAGACACGAGGACCATCGTCCCCTGCCCCGATTGTCCCATCATCGGACTTGTTGAACTCGAGCCCGCATGAGGACCATCGAGACGAGAAGGAACGGGAGAAGGTACACCCCTCTCTGCCAGTGTCCCTTCGGCAGAGTCTGTCTCAACAAAGTCCATCCTCGGCACTGGAGAGACAGGACCTGCATGTCTAGGACAATGATCAATCGACGTGACCTAGAGGATGTGATCATAGAGTAGATAGGCCTCCTCGCAAGTTAAGATTCGACTTATCTTACCGGAAGAAGAGCATCGAGGCTGCAGCTCATTCGCAGCTGGCAAGGGTCTCCTCACCCGCGGTCTCCAAATTAAATTTGGCCAGCTCCTCTGACCCAGCCACCTCAGAGGGAGAGGCAAATCGATCAGCATCATCTTGACAGAACTCAACAATTTCAGGGGCAGGTTCACCAGAGCACCCGTCATCCCGTGTCACGATCTCTGCAACTCGAGAGTCCTCTTCTTCTGACGCCTACAAGAAGGAAAGAAGATGATTAAAATCAAAGCTAGAAGAAAAGAAGGACCGGTAGTAACTTATTTACCTCTGATGTGGGGTCGATTTCTTCGCCTCTTTCCTTGATAGTCAGCCCACGGTGTCTGATCGCAACCAGTTTCCGAGAGCGTGGAATGTCGCCAACAGGAGAAAGTTGCCTGCTACGCTTCCATGCAGGGCCAGGTGCAACGGACGGCTGATCAACCACCATCTCATTTGGCAAAACAGGCGACTGATCCGCCCCTACATCTGCCGCCGGAAAGGAAGGGTCATCTCCATCAGGCTCGTCGCCTTCGTCATCTATAGCGTCGGAGTTCGAATCCGGCACCTCGACTCTGTTCTTCCTCTTCCTTGTCTTGGACCCCTGGGAACCCTCATCCAGGCCGGTACCAACGATGAAACTGGTACCTGGGTTAAAATCGACAGGGGGCTTGTTCGCCATAACGTGGTACAGAGCCGCCATATACAAGATATCTGCTGACACCTTGATAGCGGGAACAGAGAAAACGGTACGGGTATGGAATGTGTCATAGTAATGCCAGGCCCGGATGTCGTCTAGAAGGCTACCTTCAAAGCCCAGACAAGAGCTGGGGCTATCTAGAAAAAGCTGACTATATCCAAATTGTCGGGCGAACCTGCTCGACAGATAAGGCTCCAGAAAGACAGTATTACGGTTGCGATACACCAGATGAGAGGGACGGATATTTCGCAGCCAAAGAAGCATCTGGCCGTCCAGAAGTTGAGGGGGGCCAATATCGTCAAGATGGACAGCCGCTATTTCCTCATCAGTAAAATGAGGGACAGATACGAAAATGTTGTACATGTCTGCCCTCGCCAATACCATCCGGCAAGCACGCATGGTCTCGAATTCCCAAGACTCATTACGATAGCAGAAGATAAAAGCGTCGTCATCAGTTAGACCATCTCCAGAGCCCGGTCTCATCAAAGACGGGTAATGCATCAACAGCCACCCCATCAAATAATGATAGGGCAACTCGGTTCATTCAAAAACTTTTGTCACATCACGGGCAAGGACCTTAGATGTGAAAGTACGAAGGCCACGGTGTATACTACACACCATGGCCGGGAGGAGAGCTAGCCGGACCCGCAAAACTAACTTTACAGCCAGAAGGATGAAATTGCGACTGATCCTCTCGATGGAACCTGCTCCGTCCGAGACTACACAGTTTCGCAACCATATCATTAAGAATCCCGCTAGGAGCGCTTTCTCCGACAACTCATGGGAGTCCTGATAAAAATAACCGAAAGAGTCGGTCTGACTCCCGAACCTGTCACTAGAGGTGGCCACCCTCTTAGCTGACGACACTAAGGCTTTCACTGCCTTCCGGGACTGAGGATGGCGGGGAGTGACTTAACCTGAGGCATCCGTCGTGAAGAGATAGCGCACCCAGTCCTTGGTATGAGGGGCATTCCCTTCCGAGCTGTTCTCCTTTTTGGCTATTTGATGACATGTGCTATAATGGCACAATATCTCTTGATAAACAGCCACGAAGCCTGGATACCGCCTTTCCAACTCTTCGACCTCCTCGTTCGTGGGAGTATACGCCTCAAAAGCTTCATCCTCCCAAGGAAGCTTGGAGATCGCATGTATTTCGTGGAGCGCAAGCCCCATTTCCCCTACAGGCGTATAGAAGGTTCCCGTGCAGCGATTATACATCTCTAGCAGAGATATAAACAATCTCTTGTTTATAGGCAAGCCATGGCTAGTAACCCGAATATCATGGTAAAGACCAATCTCATACAGAAAGGCCTCATACCTTCGTAGTATCTACGTTGACAGATTGGTCCACGAGAGAATCGGATGTATCCAGCTGGGGAGCATCAACCGACCAATGGGATAGGAGCCCTTCCGAGCGAGTTGGTTCATAAAAGTGTCGGCTGTAGAAAATGTGAAATTGGGACCCGCCACATTCAAGAACGTACCCGGGGCCAATCCTATTACAGAGCGGCTGGTGTGCACCTTGCCCACGCACACTGACTTCAGGCTGTTGTTATAATGGATGTCCCCCACGAACATCCCACTCCGGGTAGGAGTTAAAGAATCTTCCATCTTCCGGTCCAGGGGGAGCATATTGAACCAAGATAAAGGAAAGTGACGCTTCATCTGGGGTATGCAGATCGCCATCCCGTTAGAAACAAAACTCCAGTTCTCTGACACCTCCAGAATCTGACTGTTCTTTATAGTCAAGGCATCTCCAAAGAAGAATGTGGGCTTCAAGTATTCCCCTTCTAACTTCCTCGAGGTCATCATAGCATTAAGAAAATAGAAAGGCTGATTCTTAAGGGCATTCAATCTCGTCGGAGGCTCGTCATTCGGGAACTGGTCCTCCATATGCTGAACTATATGGTCGTACCTATAGCCCAGAGTAGCTTGAGCGCTGCCTACCAGGAGTTCTACAGCAGCATTAACCGACAAATTCACTAAGGAGAAGACAGAAAAAGATAAGTTGAAAGGATGGACAAAAAGGAACTAATGGGTACTTTCGAGCTTATGCGGCTCTAAGCCTCATGCGGCTCAGGAGAACACTTATGCGGCTCCAACTTACTGAAGCCTCATGCGGCTCAGGAAAATACTTATACGGCTCCAATTTATGGAAGCCTCATACGGTTCAAGCCCAGAAGAACATTCATGCGGCTCCACTTAGTGAAGGGTCATGCGGCAGTGCTTTCATAGGGCCCGCAGGGATCGGATAAGTTCGTACGGACCGCGTGACAAACAAAAGTGGGCAAATCTATACGGCTCAGTGTAGCTTATGCGGCCTTGTTGGTGAAGCGCGTATGCGGCCACAGTGGTTATTCTTATGCGGCTCGCGGCTCGACCATAGGGCGAACATGCAGCTCACATGAAGACAAAGGCTCGTGCATAAAGCATGCGACGTAGCCATAGCAGTTAAGGTTCCTTAAACGCACATAAAGTCCTTACCAACAATAGGAGGATGAACGTCAGGGTAAGCTGCGGGTACGACGGTCGGCGGAGGAATGGCCGTGGTAGAAGTAGAGGCAGTCTTCTTCGACGAAGACGTCGACTTCTTCGCCGCAACAGTCTTCTTGGGAGCCATTGGTAATTAAAGAAGAAGATGACAATAGAACAGGGAGAATTCGAAGTGAAGGAGAAAGTAAAGAAGTTTTCTCTCTCAAACTCTTCTTATTTATAGGAGGACAAGAGAGGGGGAGAACACATAGATTGATAACCGTCTAGGAAAAGACGAAACCGACTCCTCAGATTTCGGCCCCTCTCTCATAAAGGAGATTAACCTAGGACATAAAATCCAAAGATTTAATGAGCCGACCCTTGGGATCTCCCCTAAAAGCGGTACTAAAATGAATTCGAGGTAATTAATGATGCGCACACGTGGCAAAGAGCTATGCGGCCCGAAAGTCCCTGCGGCTGAATGACTCCATGCGACCGAATCATCCATGCGGTCGAGTCATCCATGCGACCGAAACATCCATGCGGCCGAGTCATCCATGCGGCCGAATCATCCATACGGCCGAGACATCATATGCGGCCAGAAGAATACATGGCCATGCTTCTTATTCAAAGTATTCCAATTTTACAAATTGAAAACTTTGAAGGGGATCTTGTAGAAGCATGGAAAATAATAAAAAAAGATCCATGCGGCTAGAGAGCCCCATGCGGCTCAGAGAATTCATGCGGCTTAAGGATCCATGCGGATCAAGGATCTATGCGGCTCAAGAAAGTCCTATGCGGCTCAAAGAGGAGCCACGTGGCACGCAAATAGCTCTCTCGTTTGTCCTTTACTGTATTAAAGGCATTAACGGCTGACAGCTCTGACAAGGTGACAGTTCTGACACAAAGATATCATTATGACTCCCTCATAATAACGGACTCTTTTTTGGAAGCGCAGAAAATCTCTGACACGATCCCCCGGGAGTCAGAAGCCGTCATGCAGCCTTGACACGTGGATAGTCGTATGCGGCCCAAGTGGAGACTTCCCCATGCGGTCCAAGCAGAGGCTCTCCCATGCGGCTCACGAAGATCAGTCCCATGCGGCTCACGAAGATTAGCCCCATGCGGCTCACGAAGACCAGCCCCATATGGCTCACGATGACCATCCCCATACGGCTCACGATGACCATCTTCATGCAGCTCACGAAGACCAGTCCCATGCGGCTCGCGAGGACTATCTTCATGCGGTTCACTCATGCGGTCATCTACACTCATGCGGCTCAAATTATCATGCGGTCCAAATAGGCAGGGGGCCACTTTTAGGCATCCTTGACACGTGGCCAGCCTTATGCGGCCCAACTTTCCTGTGGCTCAGATTTCTGCTGTTATAACACGTGGCATGACAGTAGGGCATGTGGCATCAGATTGATCAAAATCTCTCAACAAATCCCAATGAAATATTGGGATCAAATCAGATCATTTGCAAATAAGCCAATTAAAAACACATGTCGAAGAATCTGAGGTTGGCATGATAAATCGAGAGGATTTATGTCAATCAGCATTAATTACCCATAAAAGATTTGATACAATCACATTTATTGCCCAAATCTCGATAAACGGCCCAGATCCAATGATCATTAGTCGCCAACTTTCAAGAATGGGCAATCATTGTAAACCCTAATGAAGCCTCCCCTCTTATAAATAGCAGGGTGCCATTCCCTTGCGAATAGATACAAAGAGGGAGAGACACACACAGACAGATACAGAGAGAGAGAGATAGAGACAAACCCCATAGAGACATAGAGAGCAAGAGAGCCTGAAGAGAGAGCATTTCTTCATCAACGCCCAGCAGTTCTTCTACAGAGCCAAGCCTGCACCCGATCGTCCAAGGAGTAAGGCAGAGCTGCCGTCGCTTTCCCGAGCCTCTACCGTCATCCCCCAGAATCTAAAATAAACAATTGTACTTAGATTGCTGTACCTAGATTTTCGTCCCTAGACTTTCTTTGTACAATCGAGTTTGTATTGTGAAGTAAAAGTCCAGTCCTCCGATAATTGTTCTGCTCTTTTATATTTCATGGCAAACAGCTCTAACGGACGAAATTGTGTACGGCCCGTCGAAATCCAACTTTGGACATACGATTGGATTTGTCTCCTCAAACCAGACTCGTAGTTATGTAGTTTGATGACTTTAGAGACCATAGATATTGGCACACATTTTAGTGTAAAAAGGATCTAACGACGGATATCTTTTTGACCCAAAATTATAATTTTGCCCTTATTCCAGAATTGGACTTTTGGACAGGCATTTCCTAGATATATCTTTTACATCGGGAACGTTCTTGATGTTTATTTCATCATTCGAATCCGTTCGTGGATTTTGGTTTTCTTGTTTCATCGATTTGCTGGTTTTAGTTATTGCATCCTGTGCTTTTGCACAAAACCTCAGGCAAGATACCTTGTCATATTTACTGTTTATATTTAGTTGTATTTTCTTTAGTTATTGCATATTTCTGTCTGTTTATTTCTAGTTCTTTCAGTTGATTTACTTTCTTGTTTTTTGTGATACATGATGCAAGTACTACTCTTATTTCTTTCTTGTCTTTAAGTTATGCATATAGACCTAGAGTTAAGGGACTACCATCTGTAGTGTATTGCATAAAACTTGATATAGTTGTACCACGATATATGTGTGAGATGAGTAGCATGTAGAGGTACTTGCGTGTTGGCTGATCACCCGTGAGCATGCGTTAGATCTAACTTCTAATAGAGGCATGCTAGAAGACTTAGCAGTTAGTAGAGGTACATGATCGTGGATGCGACTTAGATAGGTGCATAGGGAGGGAAGAATATTTTCTTGTCGTATGGGCTTCTATTACATATTCTCTTGTAATCCGAAAGCTCCGCTGGAGATACGGTTATGATGACCCCCTCATGTTGACCACTGACATTTTTGAACGTTATGTGCTTTGTCAGTGGTGCCCAAGAGGGGAATATACAAGATCCTATTTACAGCCAGGGCTCATGCGACTAAAGGTTTGTTCTTAATTGCATAAACACAATAGAATGTATAAAACTGTCACTCTTCGTTCCCGAAATACGTATTTTTATACATGTACTGCTTAATATATTTATTTAATATTTATTATACATTTATTCTGTATTTAAATTCTTTAATTTCGTGCTTATTAATTTTTCTATATTTTATTTTCTGCTTTTGCTATTAGCTCTTGTTTAGTCTGTTCATTAAACCAATTTGGTTTAGCTTGGTTCATCATGATAAGGAGTGGATGGCCTATATCTTGTAGGAGGGAATGGAGGGTAGAGATTTACTTGGGCTTGATATTAATACTTTTTTACTTTTCTCTCTCTTCATTTACTCTCCTTTACTTCTTCTTCAACCACCATTACTCTCCTACAAACCTAGAGAGCTAGCCAAGTACCACTTGCTTCTTGATGGATCTCCAATTTTGTTGTTCTATTGTCTTCCTTACGAGATTCTAAGACACTCTAGTACTTAGCACTTTTAATTTCCATGGCTCATTACTTGTAGATCTAAGTTTGTTGCATTTTGGATTTCTTAGGTTTTGGTCTAGCTAACCCTGTTATTTTCAAGTTTTGATGGTTCCATGTTGTAGAAAATTTCTTTCTGCCCTATTTTGACCTATGGAAGTCCGGATTCTGACCTTGGATGAAAGATTTTCGGAGCTTGGAAGCCATGGCTTTCATGGTTCTTCCTCTCGAAAAAATTTGGAGAAGAAGACCAGCTCATTTTCTGCTAGCCGCATACCGCATAACGATTTTGGCCGCATAAGCTTTTAGCAGCTATGGCCGCATGGACTTAGCCGTACTGCTCTTAACGGTTATGGCCGCATGAACCCGAACTCCTCTCAGCCGCATGAGACTCCATCTCCTTTGCCGCATGGCTCAAGTTAGCCCCAGCCGCATGTACTTTTCTTAGCCGTATATGCATGCTTCTCCTCAGCCACATAAGAACCCTTTCTCTTCCAGCCGCATGAGCCCGCATCCCCTTGGCCGCATGAACCATATTTTTCCCAGCTGCATGAACCTTATTTTTCCCAGCTGCATGAGCATATATTTTCCCAGCCGCATGAGCGTATATTTTTCCAGCCGCATGAGTGTATACTTTTCTCAGCCGCATATGTAAATTGTCTCAGCCGCATGGCTTGAATAATTCCGAGCCGCATGAGCGCATATTTTTCCAGCCGCATGAGCGTATATTTTTTCAGCTGCATGAGCGTATACTTTTCTCAGCCGCATATGCATATTGTCTCAGCCGCATGTCTTGGGTAATTCCGAGCCGTATGAGACCATATTGCCTCAGCTGCATGAACCATATTTTTCCCGGCCGCATGAACTCTAGCCCATAGTGCCTTTTGGCTGATTCTTGTCCCAGTTGACATTGTTTGACATTGATTGACATTTGATTGACATTGATTGTTACTTTGACTAATAATTGATCATGCGTTCCTAGTTGGAACTAAGAGACTGGCTAGTCGTCTTATTGAATTGAATGAGACACGTTCATGTATAAACCATGAAACATTGTGGTCGACTAGCCGATCCGAACACCTAGCAAATGGACACATGTTGACTTCTATTTTTCTGCAAAGCACCATGTGCATCTTACAGTCAAGGCATGATTATTCCGTGGCTAGGTTTGATTTTTGCATTACGCTATGTAAAACCTACAACCTAGCCGTACGGACAACGTTGTAGAGTTGTGCATATCGTACCCTGTACGGAAGTACTCATTCTGAATGACCATGATCCACGACATAGGATTTAAATCAACATAGGGACTATTAAGCTAAATAAAATAACGATTGCATGGAGAGAATGGATTCCCGAGTTCTTACATGGCAGCCATCTTCGGGACGATTAGTGCCTCTGATATGCCCGCTAGTTCCCACAGATACTATAAATCTGTCATACGGACAGGAAGTGGTATCTGCCTATATTGTTATATATATTGATGACGAGCGTCCCGCTGGGACTCGTCTAATTCATGATTGGCTCAATTGATTATTGGATAAACTAGCATTGCTTGTACATAGTAAGAACTGAGGAATCTCTTATTGCATAAATTCTAGGGCAACTTGGAACTTATAATAGCAAGCCATAGTAGTTGCATGGCCATTTAAATTGATTTGTCTGTGCATTATACCTACTATGTTAACTACTGAGAAGAGCAGAACGTCAGGACATGACGGGTCAACTTTTGTCCTTGTTTGGTTGGGAAGTTGGCTTGAAGTGTCATGATGTTGTGCAAACCCCAGTAGCAAGCAGAGATCTATTTTATCATATTCTTAACTTTTATCACTGGTTCCAATTTCTCATATCGTGCTTCCTTGCGGTACTTGCTATTAGAGGTCTAACCTCTCTGGTTTTGTATGGCCAGATTTAGAGCATGTTTCCGAGGACTCAGCTTACTTCCACCTCCAAGATGGTCAATACTAGAGGAATGATCGCCGGAGGACACGAGTGGGTCCCTTACTTCCCTGCTCGTCTTTACTATTTACTTTTGGCCGTTTGGCACCGACATGTTAGTCGGATTGTCTTGTACTTACTTTTGCATAATTGTAACCAAGTCAGATTGTAGCTGATGACAATTGTGTATACCTTGCTATATCATCAGGCTAAGTTTTGTACAGCTAGATCTCAAAAATATTTTGACCGAGTATTTAGGACGCCTTACTGCTTCATCTTACATGTTCTCTGTTTACTATTTCTTGTTTGAATGATTGAGACAATAGATATTGAGTGACCCTTGTAAGACTTTCATGTAGTATGCACCCCCTCGTCTTTTAGACAACATTAATCATATTATACGGTATTCATCAACCCGTAATACGTAGCTGGCTGAGTCATTCCCCCGCTCTCCGGTATTATGGTTCTAGGGCGTGACAAGGTTTTAGTGGTGGCCCATGCAGGTCTGATTTCAGACTTGTGGGGTGTTTTATTCTCAATCACACATGTTTTCCTTTGATCTCATGATTCGTTACTCTCGACTCTAGCTTGACAGTCCGATATCCTTTGACTTCATTGATCTTTCCTGTCCGATCGTTTGATCGTTCTCTTGTCCATTTTCTTAAGAGCACTTCGTCCGCATCTGTCAGGACTGGACAACAACAACAAGGGCAACACGGACAACTTGACCATGTTATTCAGCAACAAGGGCCAGTACTACCTCAAGAGACTATCCAAAAAAAGTGATAGTAGAACCAGCAGCTGGACCGCAGTATCCGGAGGTTCCAATACCACCCATAGTTCCATCTACCCCTATGGAAGTGGACACACCAGCCATTCTAGAGATCATGAGAGGGATGATGGCTACTCAGCAATACCAGATGTTGCCCCAGCAATGCATGCACGCTCAGTTGCAAGAGCATAATGTGCTACTCAACCAAGGATTACAGACGGCTTTGGAAAGAGGGATGATGACAGATTCAGGAGCCTCAACCAAATTTTGCAAGTACAACCTCCGTCATTTTGAGGGCACGGAGGATACCATTTTAGCAGATGTATGGGTTAAGGACATTGAGGCTATTTTGACAGCGGCTAAGGTTCCAACGGAAGAACGTGTGGATCTAGTAAAGTTGTTGCTTCAAGACCTCACACATGATTGGTGGGAGTTAGAAGAAGTGGGTATCAAACGTCCTATTGCTTGGGACGATTTTATCGCAAGATTCAAGACGAAGTACTATGGAGTTGTGGCACAGTTTGAGCTACAACAGAAGTTTATCAACCTCAAGCAGGCGGGCAAGACAGTGGATGCTTATGCAGCAGAGTTCTGCAAACTGAGTAGGTTCGCCCCAGAGATGGTAGCAACGGAGAGCCAGAGGGCTATGAGTTTCAGCAAGGGTTTCATCTTGAACTCTTGCAATTGATAGAGGAGCACAATTACCAGACTTTTGACGAGGTATTGACGACAACCCGAAGGCATAAGATCACCATTCAGAGGATCACAGCAAGGACTAGAGGTCAGAAGAGGTCTAACAATTAGATTGAAGGAGGAGGAGGAGTAGCACCCTAAGATACACCATCTCCTGGCATTCGTATTCACGATGTGGCAATACAAGGGCCAGCGCCACCAATAAGGCAACATCAGCAACAGAGAAAGAACCAGCAACCCCCAACAGGCTGCACTTATTGTGGGAAGGTAGGGCACACTAGAGATGTGTGACGGACATTGAACGGACGGTGTTTGATATATGGAAGTCCAGATCATCAAGTTTCCACCTGTCCTATGAATTCAAGGTCTGGAGGACCAGTAGAACAGTTTTCTGCTCTGCCAGCACCAGGGACAGGCCAGTATCGAGGACCAGCGGTGGCAGTGAGGCCGTTGGCACAACGTCCGTTGATGTCACAGGCTCAGATGTTTCGACAACAGGGACCGCCGATGCAGCAGCAACCACATAGACCACCCCAACATCACCAAGGCAGGGGCCAGCAGCAGCACCAGACTAGGCCGTAGCATGGGAACCAACAAGGAGGTCAAGGGCAGGCATTCAATCTGTCCTTGGAAGAGGCATTGGCATCGGGAGATGTTATGGCAGGTAACATTCTCGTCGCCTTATATCCCGCAGTAGCATTGTTTGATTGGGGAGCATCACACTCATTTATATCTGTACAATTTGCGACACGACTAGGAATAGAATTCGAGGCATTGCAAGTGAGGTTGAACATACTCACTGGTATTAGGCTCGTAGGAGTTAGTAGAGTTATTCTAGTATGTAGTATTGTTGTGTGCGGGCGTCCTTGCCCGCCAGGTTGATAGAATTTCCTATGAGGAATTTCGACGTCATCTTAGGCATGGACTGACTGGAAGACAGTTGTGCCACGATACATTGTCGTAGAGGGAGTGTATCCTTTAATATTCCAGGCATGGACCATTTTACCCTAGTCAGATCAGTGGCAACCCAACAAGAAGAAGAAGGAGTAGTAGCGGTAATGGAAGAAGTTCAAGTTCCGAAGGTAGTTGAAGAGTTCATTGATGTATTTCCCGAAGAACTTCCAGGTTTACCCCCAGTTAGGGATATTGAGTTTAGTATAGAATTGGCACCGGGAACTCAACCGATATCAGATCGAATTTACAGAATGGCAGATCCGAGCAGGCCAAGGCGTATCAGCACGTAGAGGAACTGAAGATGAAGAAGTTTATTCGAGACAGCAAATCACCATGGGCAGCACCAGTATTACTTGTAGGGAAGAAGGATGGGTCATCGAGATTGTGCATTGACTATAGGAAGCTCAACGCGGCAACAATAAAGAACAAATACCCATTACCTAGAATCGATGACTTGTTTGATCAGTTGAGCAGAGCAAGGGTTTTCTCTAAGATAGATCTTCGGTCAGGATATCATCAAGTTAGAGTTCGAGAAGAGGATATTCCCAAGATAGCATTCAGATCGAAGTATGGGCATTACGAGTTCCTAGTTATGCCGTTTCGTTTGACCAATGCTCTAGCAATATTTATGGACTTGATGAACCGCATCTTTATTTCATATTTAGATCATTTTGTCATTCTATTCCTCGACGATATTCTTGTATACTCAGCTAGTGAAGAAGAGCATGAAGATCACCTCAGGAAAGTGTTGCAGGTTCTGAGAGAGAACCAGCTGTACGCCAAGCTCAGCAAGTGTGAGTTTTGGACAGATCGAATTTCATTCTTGGGGCACATCATATCAGTAGCTGGAGTAGCAGTGGATCCCAAGAAGGTAGAAGCAGTAGAGAGTTGGCCAGTACCTAAGATCGTAGCCGATGTGCGTAGTTTCTTGGGATTGGCAGGATATTACAGAAGGTTCATATCAGACTTTACAAGACTTTCAGCACCCATAACCCGCTTGACACGGAAGGATGTGCCATTCGTCTGGTCGACAGAATGCCATGCATCATTTAAGAATTTGAAGCAGAAATTGATATCGACACCTATTCTTACATTACCGGTTGGACCCGGAGGTTTTACTGTATATTATGACACGTCGGAAAAGGGACTTGGGTGTTTCCTCATGCAGCATGGAAAGGTGATAGCATGTGCATCTAGGAAACTTCGAGACCACGAGAAGAACTATCCAACTCATGACTTGAAATTGGCAGCAGTAGTATTTGCTTTAAAGCTATGGAGGCATTACTTGTACGGTAATCGAGTGGAAATGTACACAGACCACAAAAGTCTGAAGTACATCTTTACTCAGAAGGAACTGAACATGAGACAGAGAAGATGGTTAGAGTTGATCAAGGATTATGACGTGGAGCTTCAGTATCACCCAGGCAAGGCTAACATGGTAGCAGATGCTCTCAGCAGGAGAGACGGCACATTTATGTTGACATCGTAAAACCATATCTTAGAAGACCTTCAGGAGATAGGCATCGAGATTATAGTTCCTAGTGATGTAGGAATTCTGGCAAGTCTATGAGTTCAATCTGACTTAGTAGATAGGATCAAGGCAGCTCAGGCACAAGACCCAAGGATTCAGAAGCTTAGGACAGAATGTGAGTCCGGACTCAGAAAGAATATAAAAATTCACGAAGATGGTATACTTAGGTTTGGATCACACCTATGTGTGCCTCGCGAAGATATCAAACAGGAGGTTATGGCAGAAGCCCACATTTCTTAGTATTATATACACCCTGGAGGGACCAAAATGTACAAGGATATCAAGCAGCACTTCTAGTGGAACAGAATGAAGTCATTTCCCGTTGCTTGATATGTCAACAAGTGAAGACAGAATAGCAGAGGCCAGCTGGATTAATGCAACCGCTTTCTATCCCGAAATGGAAGTGGGAACACATCATAATGGACTTTGTGACCGGTTGATCGAGATCACTAAGTGGTAAAGATGCTATTTGGGTGATAGTGGACCGGCTTACAAAGGTGGCACATTTTCTTCCTTTCAGAGTAGGACAATCTATAGAAAAGTTGGTAGAGTTGTATATACAGCAGATAGTCAGACAGCGTGGTGTCCCTGTCTGTATTGTGTCAGACAGAGATACCCACTTTACATCACATTTTTGGAAGAGTTTACATCATAGTCTGGGTACCAAGTTTAGATTTAGCACGGCTTACCATCCACAGATGGACGGGCAATTAGAAAGAACAATTCAGACTCTAGAAGATATGTTGCGAGCTTGCACCCTAGATTTTGGAGGGTCTTGGAAGAGTCACCTACACTTAGTCGAGTTCTCGTACAATAACAGTTATCAAGCTAGTATCCAAATGGCATGATTCGAAGCAATATATGGTAAGAAGTGTAGGTCACCACTGGCATGGGATGATATCGGGGAGAGAAAGATGCTAGGCCTAGAAATGATTATTCAGACGGTCGAAGTGGTTAAGAGAATTAGAGAGCGACTTTGAGTTGCGCAAGATCGACATCGTCATTGGGCGGACCAGCATCGTAGGTCGCTAGAATTTTCTGTTGGGGCAAACATATTCTTGCGGATCTCACCTACTCGTGGGGTCATTAGATTTAGCATTCGCGGAAAGTTGAGTCCGCGTTACATGGGACCATTTGTTATCCTTGATAGGATAGGCGATGTTGCTTATCGTTTGTCCCTTCCACCTTCGTTACGAGAGGTGCATAATGTATTTCATATATCTCAGTTGCGTAGGTACGTATTGGACCTAAGCCATATCCTCGATTATTCTGAACTGGTTGTTGGTACCAACCTGTCTTACGAGGAACAGCCTATGTCCATTTTGGACCGAATGGAGAAGATACTCAAGAACCGAACAATTAGACTTGTCCGTATTGATTGGGGACATCACTCCTTAGGAGAGTCAACGTGGGAACGTGATGATGATATTTGATCATGGTACCCGTACCGATTTGACTCACAAGGTATATTTCTTTCCGTGTACCTTGATTGTCTTGATTCCTCATGCTTATCACCCTATGAGTAGAAATTACTTGATGACGTAGATTGATAAAAAATAGATATATTACTTGCTATGGATATTGTAAAATAACTGCTTGCTTAAATTCCTTGTACTTAGATTAGCCTAGCTCTGATATTTCTGTCCTGCTTGGATCTGAAATTCTGAGGACTGAAATTTTCTAAGGAGGGTAGAGATGTCACTCTCCGTTCCCGGAATACATATTTTTATACGTGTACTGCTCAATATATTTATTTAATATTTATTATACATTTGTTTTGTATTTAAATTCTTTAATTTTGTACTTATTAATTTTCTTGTATTTTATTTTCTGCTTTTGCTATTAGCTCTTGGTTTAGTCTGTTCTTTAAACCAATTTGGTTTAGCTTGGTTCATTATGATAAGGAGTGGATGGCCTAGATCTTGTAGGAGGGAATGGAGGGTGGAGATTTACTTGGGCTTGATATTAATACTTCTTCACTTTTCTCTCTCTTTATTTACTCTCATTTACTTCTTCTTCAACTACCATTACTCTCCCACCAACCTAGAGAGCTAGGCAAGTACCACTTGCTTCTTGATGGATCTCAAATTTTGTTGTTCCATTGTCTTCCTTACGAGATTCTAAGACACTCTAGTACTTAGCACTTCTAATTTCCATGGCTCATTACTAGTAGATCTAAGTTTGTTGCATTTTGGATTTCTTAGGTTTTGGTCTAGCTAATCATGTTATTTTTAAGTTTTGATGGTTCCATGTTGTAGAAAATTCCTTTCTGTCCTATTTTGACCTATAGAAGTCCGAATTCTGACCTTGGATGAAGGATTTTAGGAGCTTGGAAGCCATGGCTTTCATGGTTCTTTCTCTCGAAAAAATTTGGAGAAGAAAAACAGCTCATTTTTCGCTAGCCGCATACTGCATAGCGATTTTGGCCGCATAGGCTTTTAGCAGCTCTGGCCGCATGGACTTAGCCGTACTGTTCTTAACGGTTCTGGCTGCATGAACCCGAACTCCTCTCAGCCGCATGAGACTCCATCTCCTTTGTCGCATGGCTCAAGTTAGCCCCAGCCGCATGTACTTTTTTCAGCCGCATATGCATGCTTCTCCTCAGCCGTATAAGAACCCGTTCTCTTCCAGCCGCATGAGCCTGCATCCCCATGGCCGCATTAATCATATTTTTTCCAGCCGTATGAACTATATTTTTTCCAGCCGCATGAGCGTATATTTTCCCATCCGCATTAGCGTATATTTTCCCAGCCGCATGAGCGTATACTTTTCTCAGCCGCATATGCATATTGTCTCAGCCGCATGGCTTGGGTAATTCTAAGTCGCATGAGCGCATATTTTTCCAGCCGCATGAGCGTATATTTTCCCAACCGCATGAGCCTATACTTTTCTCAGCCGCATATGCATATTGTCTCAGCCGTATGGCTTGGGTAATTTCGAGCCGCATGAGACCATACTGTCTCAACTGCATGAACCATATTTTTTTTCGGCCGCATGAACTCTAGCCCATAGTGTCTTTTGGCTGATTTTTGTCCCGGATTGACATTGTTTGACATTGATTGACATTTGATTGACATTGATTGTTACCTTGACTAATAATTGATCATGCGTTCCTAGTTGGAACTAAGAGACTGGCTAGTCGTCTTATTGAATTGAATGAGACACATTCATGTATAAACCATGAACCATTATGGTCGACTAGTCGATCCGAACACCTGACAAATGGACACATGTTGACTTCTATTTTTCTGCAAAGCAGCATGTGCATCTTACAGTCAAGGCATGATTATTCTATGGCTAGGTTTGATTGTTGCATTACGCTATGTAAAACCTACAACCTAGCCGTAGGGGCAACGTTGTAGAGTTGTGCATATCGTACCCTGTACGGAAGTACTCATTCTGAATGACCATAATCCACGGCATTGGATTTCAATCAACATAGGGACTATTAAGCTAAATAAAATAACGATTGCATGGAGAGAATGGATTCCTGAGTTCTTACATGGCAGCCATCTTCGGGACGATTAGTGCCCCCGACATGTCGGCTGGTTTTTACAGATACTGCAAATCTGCCACACAGGCAGGGAGTGGTATCTGCCTATATTGTTATATATATTGATGACGAGCGTCCCGCTGGGACTCGTCTAATTCATGATTGACGTAATTGATTATTGGATAAACTAGCCTTGCTTGTACATAGTAAGAACTGAAGAATCTCTTATTGTATAAATTCCAGGACAACATGGAACTTACAATAGCAAGCCATAGTAGTTGTATGGCCGTTTAAATTGATTTTTCTGTGCACTGTACCTACTCTATTAACTACTGAGATGAGAAGAACGTCAGGACATGACGGGTCAACTTCTGTCCTTGTTTGGTTGGGAA
Source organism: Iris pallida (assembly GCA_029216955.1). Taxonomy (NCBI): domain Eukaryota; kingdom Viridiplantae; phylum Streptophyta; class Magnoliopsida; order Asparagales; family Iridaceae; genus Iris; species Iris pallida. The sequence continues at coordinate 4,375,722 of JANAVB010024599.1, read as the reverse complement.
GTTGGCTTGAAGTGTCGTGATGTTGTGCGAACCCCAGTAGCAAGCAGAGATCATTTTTATCATATTTTTAACTTTTATCACTGGTTCCAATTTCTTATATCATGCGTCCTTGCGGTAGTTGCTATTAGAGGTCTAACCTCTCTGGTTTTGCATGGCCAAATTTAGAGCCTGTTTTCGAGGACTCAGCTGACTTCCACCTCCAAGATGGTCAGTACTAGAGGTGTGATCGCCGGAGGACACGAGTGGGTCCCTTGCTTCCCTGTTCGTCTTTACTATTTACTTTCGGCCGTTTGGCACCGACATGTTAGTCGGATTGTCTTGTACTTACTTTTGCATAATTATAACCAAGTCAGACTGCAGCTGATGAAAATTGTGTATACCATGCTATATCATCTGGCTAAGTTTTGTACAGCAAGATCTCAAGAATATTTTAACCAAGCATTTGGGACGTCTTACTCCTTTATCTTACATGTTCTCTATTTACTGTTTCTGGTTTGAATGATTGAGATAATAGATGTTGAGTGACCCTAGTAAGACTTTCATGTAGTTGCAACCCCTCGTCTTTTAGACAGCATTGATCGTATTATATGGTATTCATCTACCCATAATACGTAGCTGGCTGAGTCATTCCCCCGCTCTTCGGTATTCTGGTTCTGGGGCGTGACAAAAACTCCTAAATTTCTACTACAATTTTTTTAACAAATAAGGTATTAATTTTTGTACTTCGTATTTGTACGTCGCGTACGAGTTTATGCTTCATAAATTTTTTGTCATGTGCGAATAAGTGCGAAGTATATATTTTATAAAACGTTTTAATTATATAGATGTAAAAAAATATTTCACAATAATAGACGATAAAAAATTTATATTGCTTGAAGTTGTAAATGCGTCGCGCCGAGGATTGTCAAACTTTATTTTTATTTAAAAAAAGCCAGTTTATTTTATGGTGCAAGTATAACTAATAATTTAGAAAAAACTGTGTTTTATGTAAGTATTATTTTGCATGCGAGTGTATATTATTTTTATTTTCAAAATTAATTATTATCATTAATATATTATTTCAAAAAAAGTTATATTAAATATGGGTTGATTTAATATGTAATTAATTATGGTGATTTAAGTTGGAAAAAAAATTATTAAGTTATTTAAATACAGTTTAAATTAGAGGTAGAATCTATCAAGATTGGATTATATTTGATTGAGTTACTTTTAAATCAATTTCAATTAAATAGTGGAAAATCTAAGGAGAATTAAAACTCTTCTTAGTCCTTATTTTGATCAGACTTTTGTAAACCCCTGATTTTTCAAAATAAATATTTGTAGAATTTTTGAATTTTTAAATAACTATTTATTAACTTATTATATAATTTGTATTATTTTACATATATTTAGTATAGTGCTCATTAGTGAATTTAGTATAAAAATATATAAAGCTATTTTTCTAGTACATTAAGGATCTAAACTATATTATACAATTTTTATCAAAATTTTAGGATTTATTTAATAACTTTTATTACTTTTTACATGTTACTTATATCGTACACTATTTACATAATATAGAATAAATGTCAATTTAGTATTAGATATTTCAGCTTGTATAAATGAGATTAGATGAAGGTTGTTTAAATAAATATTAACTCTATTTATTATCTATAGGAATTTTAAATAATGTTATAGATAATTTAGATAAATATGAACTATATTTTAAGTTAATCATAATCCTAAGTCTAATATGAAAGCATCTCTATCTATATCATATCCTAACAAAGCAAACTCCAATTTATTTAAATCAAATCCTATCTAATTTAGGAGATAAATCTGAAATAAGTACCTATATATACCCAATACATTCCCTTCCTATCAACCATAATTCAAAAATATTTTTAGTCCACTAGAAACTCAAAAATTCGTCATCAGAATTCAGTCCCGCTTTTTAGTAGTAAAAGCAACTTGGAACGACGATATCTCCTAACTCCGAACTCCGTTTCGCCTCCAAATTTTTTTTAAAAAATGCGTATCGAGGTAAGCTTTCCAGAAACATATCTTGATAGACAAAATTCGTTTCTGTAGATTTCTGCAAAACTGTTTGAGTATCTAGTGTCCCAAAAATAAACGTGTTTCAGTATTTTTGCGATTTCGGGAGATTTCGGAAACAAAAATGCGATCCGTTTAGTTTTTCGGAAAGCTGATACGAAAACCTATACCATTTCCTAATTTTAGAATCTATTAAATTAATATAATAGGTGCATTATTAATTATAATTAGATAATAGACTATTTTTAGCATCCGAAGTTGTTCCTTGACCTTCTCCTTTGTGCATTGTTGTTGATTCGTCGCCAGGACATCATCTTACCTCACTCCGGACATCAGGCAAGATACCTTGCCATCATCGTTTATTACTGCTCATTATACTGCATGTATTTATTTTATATTTATTACTTTCTGCAAAATAAATTGTGCTAAACTGTTGCAAAGTTTATTGTCTATTTCTATTTCCTCTACTTAAATATTTTTTTGCTTAGTAAAACCTAGATTTAATAGACTACCTGCATTCATTGTCCTTGACAAATGTACGTCATGAATTACGAGACACATATAGGTCTCGGACGTATGTACTGAGTGGCTAGCAGTACATGTTGGACGAGCGTTAGGCCCTGACTACTACCAGGATTGCATGATAAAAGACTAGTGGTCATTAGAGTTAGATCATTGGGTGGGGAGAATACAACTGGGCATTGACCTCCTCCATATCTATCGTAGACTCGCTCACTACTGAGGAACGATAGGTAGACTATATACTGTAGACTCGCTCGATACTGAGGAATGGTATATAGTATTGATACTCGCTACTGAGGTCATGCTTATTTTATCTTGACTTGACTTGGAGGTTATACGACCATGCGCTATTCTCGATTGCATTACACTTAGACTGGTTAGGTGACCGCTATCCGTTAGGTATAGGTCCTTTTTGGTTTTTGTACTTATGCTTGACCATGACTTGGAATAGCATCTTGTCGCGAACTAGTTTACCACACCTTGTCCTTGTTTAGTTGTAGGTGTGGTTAACTGCTTCGATGATAAGGTACTGAACCTTGTTATAGTCTAGATTATTATTGAGCAGCTTTATATTCAGTTCATGGCATGTTGTTTATTGTATCTTGTTACGTCCTTCTGAGGACCTGGTGAATTCTCCAGGTGTGCGTTTGTGGTTTTCGCAGATGCACTCTCCGTGGCCATGTTTTCCTCTCTTCTTTTGAGGAATTGCACTTGGATCGCCTTCGCATCGTTCGACAAAATTCCTTTATCGTGTATTTCTCTCTTTCTAGTTGGTAGTGGATTTGTCTCCACCTAACAACTTGTAAATGATAATTCATAAGTTTATTATAAATTCTTTCTCCTTTATTTGTGGATGAGATTAGTATTATGGATTACTGTATTTTACAGCTTGTGTATACATACGAAGGTTCCATATATTGGAGTTACTTCGTATATATGCAACTGGCATGTCGACGTACTTAGTCCTAAATATTTTGGGGCTGGGGTGTTTCATATTTTTGTGGTGGCCCATACAGGTCAAGTTTATCACTTCGGCTACGTTATTGTACCAATGTGAGCCTGCAGATAGGATTAGAGTCTAGGATCTCATCCATATACTTGACATTCTTTCTTGACTCCAAACTTCGAACTCCCGTTTGCCTTCCTTGATTGCATCTTGTTTGACCCCTTTCTACCGTGAATTCTTACTTTCTCGTGCTTAATGTCGGTTAGGAAGATGACTACACTACTATATGCTCTTAGGTCAAACATGTGACTAGAAGGATTACATTCACAATTAGTATACATTGAGGTCTTATTTAAGATATAGAGGCATTTATTTTTTCTAAAAATTATGATCTTAAGGATTAATTAATTCTAAGTTGGGCAGTAGCAATATTACCAACTTTGAGGACAAAGAAAATTTTATCTTGAGACTACTAGGAGTATTCACCAAAGGATTGATAGAAGATTGAGTAAAATCTTTGATTTTGAAGATTTAGAAAATATTAATGATTTTCGGGTTATAGCTATTCATATCTTTTGAGGATATAAATTGATTTGAGAAAAAATTTAAATTTTGAACTGTGTCATACGATCTATGATTAATAAATTTATTTAGATTTTGAGTTTAATATTTCAATTGTGAAAAAAAATCTTCAAATTTTGTCGCATAATTCACGATTGAGAAGATTATCTAAATCTTGAGTTCAAAGTTTGGATTTATAATATTGCGATTTTGTGGAAAATTTATTAAGAGATATGATAAAGCTTATTTTTAGATTGATTAGAGGAATCTAAATTTTTTAAGTTATGATGGATGACCTCAACCGACTAGAGAATTAGAAAGTTTAGTTTGTGCATATTGGAGGGAAAATATATATATATATTGTCATAATAAGGGTTATCTTAGGGTTATTAAAGACTTGAATTATTTTTATGATTATGCTTGAATATCGTAGTTTATGTCAAGCTTGGAAATACATATTGAGAACTCAAATTTTGGGATTAAATCTTATCTTGATAGAGAACCAAGAAGCAGGCAAGGTCATCCTAATGAGATAGAGATACTCCACATTCCATCCATGACCAAGATAGTTGTATATACACAAGTATTGTTAGTCTTTGACCAAACCATGTGACTATATCTCAATTTTGACTTACTCGACCTTTTCCTAAATCCAGATCTTTTATTGTGACCTTCTAACCTTTGAAATTTGAGAAATGATTTAATCGTTCCTTGACTGTATCCACCTAGGAGACTATCTTCTCTCTGAAAACTTTGTCCCTAAATTATTTTACTAGATTCCTTAATTAATTTTATTTTATGCTTCAACTTGATCTTTTTTAATATTTGTGCATTAATTGTCACTTCATGAACTCCCACTTTTCCACTTTCTATTTTAGATCTTTTTGTGTCCTTTACCGTGACTTTGATATTTGTAGTGTAATACTAGCTGTTACCTTCCAACAAATTTTATATGTAAGACCTAGACGAGCTCACCTTCATGTAGGTATATCATGTCTCACTCAAACACGTCCCTTGGTACTCTATTTTTATGATATGACTTTCGGGTCATAAAGACTAGACTATAACCTTTACCAAGATACCGATATATTTTTCGACCAAGGATAGGGACTCAACCTCGACTCAATTCTTTTGATCCGATATGTGATTTTATTCTACTTAATTCCTTAAATGCTTAACTTTGTGCTTTATCTTGATTGCTTTACCTATTGTCCCATCACACTACCAGTTTAACTCTTGTAAGTTGGTAGAATACTTTATGACCTAACAAAACTTTGTCCTTGTGACCCATATTGATAAGTTTACATAGACTATAGAAGTCAGAGGACCCTAACTTATCTAGTCAACCAAGCCATAGATAAGAAAACACTTGGACGACTGCATAAGCCCAAACTTCGGGCAAGACTTAGATTTTAATGGATCTTCGACTATTTAATTTCCTTCATTAGTATTCCTTACTTACATTTTGACTATCTTATGATGCTAATTTAGCCTTAGTTTTTTAAGCTTATTCTTTTATCAAGCTTGTTCATGACATATGTGTTATTGGGGACGCCCACTAATACATTGTCTAATCAGAACCGGTGCATGATGGTCTGATCAACCTAGTGCATTTGGTTCGCTTTTCATATATTGTTCTATATGGATGGAGACATAGTTAAACTTGGCCTCTAGAATTCCAACCACGACTGTCTTGACAATTCCTTTAGAAAATTTTCAATCGTCTTTGAACCACTTAATCGTATTCGATAATATCTTCTACGAACTCTTTATTATTTTCGTCTTTCGCCTAAATTAGAAAAACAAACACTCGTACTTGATATCCCCTTAGTTGCCCACCATCTATTGCCAAGATAGTTAACCATTGACCAACCAATGTGACTATATCCCCGTCTTGAGTTACCTTTTTCCTCTACCCTAGATTCATTATTGCAACCTTCTAATTGTTCTTGAAACTTGAAAATGATTCAAATCATTTCCTTAGCCATACCTTAAACCTAGACGACTATATTCGCTCAAAAAACTATCTCTCCTAAATTTCTAAATTATTCTCTTTGACCTACTCAATTCCTTTTTATTCTCTAATTCGTGTTATCATAATTTTATTACCTTAACTGGCGACCCTTCTTCAATTCCATAACCATGATGTATTTTCGCAGATACCAAAATCACGATCTTCCAATGCATGTTTGTGTCGAACGTCGTTTCTTTGCCTCATCCAAAAATTTAATCGTATTTCGGTATTGATGAACTCTTTCTATCTCTCCTACCCTAGCTATTCCTAAATTTTGAGGACAAAATTCTTGTAAGTTGGGTAAGATATAAAACTCCTAAATTTCTACTATGATTTTTTTAATAAATAAGGTATTAAATTTTGTACTTCGTATTTGTACTTCGCGTACGAGTTTGCGTTTCATAAATTTTTCGTCAAGTGCGAATAAGTGCGAAGTACATATTTTTATAAAACTTTTTAATTATATAGATGTAAAAAAATATTTCACAATAATAGACGATAAAAAATTTATATTGCTTGAAGTTGTAAATACGTCGCGCCGAGGATTGCCAAACTTTATTTTTATTTAAAAAAAGACCAGTTTATTTTATGGTACAAGTATAACTAGTAATTTAGAAAAAACTGTGTTTTATGTAAGTATTATTTTGCAAGCGAGTGTATATATATTTGTATTTTTGAAATTAATTATTATCATTAATATATTATTTCGAAAAAGGTATATTAAATATGGGTTGATTTAATATGTAATTAATTATGGTGATTTGAGTTGAAAAAAATTAGTAAGTTATTTAAATATAGTTTAAATTAGAGGTAGAATCTATCTACAATGGATTATATTTGATTGAGTTACTTTTAAATCAATTTGAATTAAAAAGTGGACAATCTAAGGGAAATTAAAACTCTTCTTAGTCATTATTTAGATAAGACTTTTGTAAACCCCCTGATTTTTCAAAATAAATATTTGTAAAATTTTTGGATTTTTAAATAACTATTTATTGACTTATTATATAATTTGTATTATTTTACATATATTTAGTATAGTGCTCATTAGTGAATTTAGTATAAAAATATATAAAGCTGTTTTTCTAGTACATTAAGGATCTAAACTCTATTATACACTTTTTCTCAAAATTTTAGCATTATTTAATAACTTTTATTACTTTTTACATGTTACTTATATTGTACACTATTTACATAATATAGAATAAATGTCAATTTAGTATTAGATATTTCAACTTGTATAAATGCGATTAGATGAAGGTTGTTTAAATAAATATTAACCCTATTTATTATCTATAGTAATTTTAAATAATGTTATAGATAATTTAGATAAATATCAACTATATTTTAAGTTAATCATAATCCTAAGTCTAATAGAAAAGCATCTCTATCTATATCCTATCCTAACAAAGCAAACTCCAATTTATTTAAATCAAATCCTATCTAATTTAGGAGATAAATCTGAAATAAGTACCTATATATACCCAATACATTTCCTTCCTATCAACCATAATTCAAAATTATTTTTAGTCCAATAGGAACTCAAAAATTCGTCATCAGAATTCAGTCCCGGTTTTTAGTAGCAAGAGCAAATTGGAACGACGATATCTCCTAGCTCCGAACTCTGTTTTGTCTCTAGTTTTTTAAAAGAAGCGTATCGAGGTAAGCTTTCCAGAAATATATTTTAATAGACAAAATTTGTTCTGTAGATTTCTGCAAAATTGTTTGAGTATCTAGTGTCCCAAAAATAAACGTGTTTCAATATTTTTGCGATTTCGGGAGATTCCCGAAACGAAAATACGATCCGTTTAGTTTTTCGGAAAGCTGATACGAAAAACTATGCCATATCCTAATTTTAGAATCTATTAAATAAATATAATAGGTGTATTATTAATTATAATTAGATAATAGACTATTTTCAGCATCCGAAGTTGTTCCTACACCTTTCCCTTTGTGCGTTGTTATTGATTCGTCGCCAGGACATCATCTTACCTCACTCTGGACATCAGACAAGATACATTGCCATCATCGTTTATTACTGCTCATTATACTGCATGTATTTATTTTGTATTTATTATTTGTGCTAAACTATTGCAAAGTTTATTGACTAGTTCTATTTCCTCTACTTAAATATTTTCTTGCTTAGTAAAACGTAGATTTAATAGACTACCTGCATTGATTGGCTTTGACACATGTACGTCACGAATCACGAGACGCATATAGGTCTCGGACGCATGTACTGAGTTGCCAGCAGTTCATATTGGACGAGCCTTAGGCCATGACTACTACTAGGATTGCATGATAAAAGACTAGTGGTCATTAGAGTTAGATCATTGGGTGGGGAGAATAGAACTGGGCGTTGACCTCCTCCCTATCTATCGTAGACTCCCTCGCTACTGAGGAACTAGACTATAAACTGTAGACTCGCTCGATACCGAGAAATGGTACATAGTATTGAGACTCGCTACTGAGGTCCTGCTTATTTTATCTTGACTTGACTTGGAGGTTATGCGACCATGCGCTATTCTCGATTGCATTACACTTAGAGTAGTTAGGTGACCGCTATCCGTTAGGTATAGGTACTTTTTGGTTTATGTACTTATGCTTGACCATGACTTGGAATAGCATCTTATCGCGAACTAGTTTACCACACCTTATCCTTGTTTGGTTGTAGGTGTGGTTAACTGCTTCGATGATAAGGTACTGAACTTTGTTATAGTCTGGATTATTATTGAGCAGCTTTATATTCAGTTCATGGCATGTTGTTTATTGTATCTTGTTACGTCCCTCTGAGGACCTGGTGAATTCTCCAGGTGTGCGTTTGTGGTTTTCGAAGGTGCACTCTCCATGGCCATGTTTTCCTCTCTTCTTTCGAAGAATTGTACTTGGATCGCCTTCGCATCGTTCGACAAAATTCCTTTATCGTGTATTTCTCTCTTTCTAGTTGGTACTGGATTTGTCTCCACCCGACAACTTGTAAATGATAATTCATGAGTTTATTATAAATTCTTTCTCCTTTATTTGTGGATAAAATTAGTATTATGGATTACTGCATTTTACAGCTTATGTATACATACGAAGGTTCCATATATTGGAATTACTTCGTATATATGCAGCTGGCATGTCGACGTACTTAGTCCTAAGTATTTTGGGACTGGGAAGTTACAGAATAGTTAGTAAACCCTAGTCAATGTCATGTCACCTCCGTTCCATTAGTACCTTGGGACAATGTCGCATCGTGATATAGTGTTCTACCCTTGTCCTTATTTGGTTGTAGGGGTAGTCTACTGTTTCGATGATGAGATATTGAACCTTGTTACGATTGGGACTATTTTACTTTACTTGTGGCTTATGACATATTATATATTCAGTTTATTAAGGCATGTTCTTTCTGTATCTTGTTACATCCCTCTGAGGACCTGGTGATCTCTCCAGGTGTGTGCTTCTGTGATATTTGTAGGTGTTCTAGCCAAGGCCGTGATCTTCTCTATTCCTTCGCAGAGGATTGCCCTTGGGTCGACTTGCTACATTTTCTTCGCATTTTCTTCCGTGTATTATCCTTCTCATTTAAATGGTTGGTAGTGGATTTGTCTCTGCCCAACTTCATATATAAATAATAAATTTCATAGTTGATTTATATTATTATTCTCTTATTTGGTGGATGGGATTTATTTGTCTTAGTTTACTACATTTTACAGCTTATGTATACATACGAGATTTCTATATATTGGAGTATACTTCGTATGTATGCAGCTGGCATGTCTACGAACTTAGTCCCAAGTATTTTGGGACTGGGGCGTTACATATTTTTGTGGTGGCCCATGCAGTTCCAGTTTGTCACTTTGGTTATATTACTATATCGATGTGAGCCTGCATATAGGATTAGAATCTAGGTGTCTCATCCACATGCTTGATCTCCTCCATTGGTTCCAATTTCGAACTCTTGTCCGACTATCTTGTTTCCTTCTACTTGATCCCTTTCTTCTATAAACTTATCTTTTCCCTTCGCGCTTGATAGAAAGGTTAGGAAGATGGCTCATATTATGTATATATTTCCTCGATTGTTTAATCACTCTACTAATTGAACTCTTATAAGTTGGGTAGAATACCTCATGAATTATTACCCCTTTGTCCTTACGACCCCTTTAAGGATAATGCTTAAAGATCCATGACTCATTCGTTCAACTAAGGCCTGAGACAACAAGACAGCAGGACGACTGTATAAGCACGAACACCGAAAAAAACTTAGATTATTATAAAACTTGAATTATTTATATATGCTTTTATCATTATCTCTCGTACTTATATTTTTGTACTACCTTGATTGATGTCGCTATTACAGCCTAGCTTTACAAACTTATTCTTTATCGAGCTTGTTCAGGACATATGTTTATTGGGGACGCCCACTAACATATTGTCTTATCAGAATCAGTGTATTATGGTCTGATCAACCTTAGTGCACTTGGTTCACTCTTTTTATAATTATCCCATATGGATTGAGATATAGATGTCTCTAGGATCTCATACGCAACTGGCTTGACAACACCCTTTGAACTACTCAATTGCTTTTGAGCCCTGTATTCATATTCGATGACATCCCCCTTAAACTCTTTGTTGTCTTCCGTCACCTATCTCGGAGAAACAAAAGCTAGTAGACCTGGAGTATTCTCCTATAACCATGGTAGTTGTATACACATATGTAGCAACCATCGGCCAAGCCATGTGACTACAACCTTAACTTGAGCTACTTGTCCTTCCCTCGGTCCTAAAACTAATATTGTGACCTTCTAGTCATTTAAATTTGAGAACAATTAGGGTCTTATCCATGGTCAAAACATTAACCAAGAAGACTATCTATTCTCAAAGATCCAATTATTGCGAGTCTCAAATTATTTCCTCAATTCTTGCTTTAAATAGCAACCCATATACCTGAAACCAACCCTTACTCGACCGAGCCCCATAGTTTAAACATAAGAGGAATAGAGAAAAAGTAAGGACAAGCATTTATCATGACTAGGGTAGACACCCATCCCGAGCTTTGAGTCCAACATGTATTATTCCAGTTATGCAAATTTTGCTATTAAGACCTGACTTAGCATTGGAACATCACAATCACTAGCTTAGTCAATACCATAGCATAATACCCTGTCATATTATGTTATTCTAGTTATCAATAGTAATGCATGAGCACTACATTCTATACCATTAGAACCCTTATGGTCGTAGTCTGGAAGGCTTGGCACAAATAGAAATTCATGACTTAGTCGTTGTAGATCTTTCATATGACGTACTTTAGAGTTCATTACCCCATCGATAGACTCTCGTATACTATGGAGGAGTGGGTCATTATATTTTGTCGACTCATATACCATTGTACGCAATCGTTTCCATTTATTAGAAATCGGAGTATGGTCCTCGAATCTGATTCATACCTACCATATCACGTTATCGATCACATCGTGTCATATTATTATCAAATGTCAAGGTACGATGTCTTAAATTAAGTATGTCTAACCTCATTATTTCTACAACCATGTCCTAGTTACTAGAGTGAATAGATTGTAAGCCTTCTACATTTTGGATTCACTAAGCTTATGAATTGAATAATGTAAATAGGTTCTCACTAGGATGGTAAATTAGTGAATTATGAACTCACACTTCCTATTTAGATCATTTGATGTCCCCGCCCGTGACTTTAGAATTCGGAGCACGAGACCAGCTGTTTCCTTCCAACAATTTGCACATACAAGATCTAGACGAGTCACCTTCATATAGATATATCATGTCCCACTAAAACACGTTCCCTTGTACTCTATTTTTATGATACGACTTTCAGGTCAAAATGGCTAATGATAACCCTTACGGTAACACCGAAATAATTTCCGACTGTAATTAGAGATCCAACCTCGACTCAAAACTTTTGGCCCAATACATGGTTATGATCTGTTTGAATCCCTCTACACACATGCCATTAGTATACCACTCAATAGAGGTCCCTTGAGCTACTTAAACACAAAAGTCACGGAAGGCACAGCTTCATGACTTACAGAACATATTCTACCAACCCGACTGTAAATTAGTCCAACCACTTGACCTGGAACCTATATAGGATTACCTAACCACTAGGAATGATTTAGATTGATTTCATAGCATCTCGTCCAGTCAATATAGATTAAAACCTATGATTCATTCAACCTAAGATCAATGTCCAATTAAGGAATCCATTAAGACCCAGTTAAACCCATCCTTACATATCGCCACATTGGACTATAAAAACAAAACTTGATGAAATAAATCTTTATACCTATTATGTAGTCCCCATCTCCTGGTCCACTAATTCTATCTACATAAATCCCTTATCCGTATCTCTTCGTAGTCGATGTTATGTAATGAATGGAATCCCATTAGATCAACTTGTTTCCGGTTATGTTTGACCAAGACCTCTCCTACTGCATTGATGAAAATGGTCAATACACAAGCAAGATTAAATAAGTAATACCTAGGCTTCCTGTAGAATTTGTGACTACAATTAGTAGTACCTTATATCCTCATATAACCCCCTTGCGATTTGACCTTCATAGAAGTTTTATTATGGTGTTTCCCATGATTAACCAATTTATATAAGCTGGGTAGAACCTTGAATTAGTGTACTCTATCAAATGGAATGCCTTTTGTAACTGCTTTTCCCTCTGCTTAGAAGTTGTGATACGATCTTCGTGTTTCTTTTATCACTTGCTCATGCGTTTAGATAGCCGCGGTAGAAGATCGCAACTTTAAGTCCTCAAAATCTGTCTTATCATAAAATCATGTCTTAGTTTCTATTTCGATAATGGAATTTTTTGAAGTATTGGGGAAACCTCTCTAAGTATTAGCCAATGATTGGGATAGGTTGGTTCCAATTAAACTCATAAAATAGCAATTCACGGAGTCCACTTGTATCCGTGTCATTTTGATAACCATACTATGACTTTGATAATTAGAGCACAATGTTGGCCTTTACCTTACAGCAAATTGCACACTCATGAACAAAGATGAGCCGCTCTATATACATGACATACATGTCCCGCACAAACAAACCTTTTTGTGCTCTATTGTGATTTTACCACATATATGACGCATTCTTCCTTTAGAACAAACCATATATGCTTTTTGTTCCAATTGATTTTAAACCATACAATATCGACCCAATTCCTTAACTAAACAGAATACCCATGATCCATGCAAGATACATCACACCTATGCCTTATGCATCCCACTCAAGCAAGCATACACCTCCTATACAACACCAAATTCCAACCCGCACACGCTAGTCATTATGACTTAAGATTCCAAACACCTACTTAATCATATTCTATAACAACGTTCCCGCACTTATTATAGACTCTCATCTTTTGGCCTATAAATTATTCTGTCTCCAGACCTCTCAGTTACCCAGGTTAGACGAAGACTAAAATTCCTTTGAACCGATACCTTCTAGTTATATCCGAACAAAAAATTCCTACCAACTTGTTGAAAGCGTAGCCGATAGGAACGATGTTAATTTACAATAATCCTTCTATACTAGTTATTGACCATTAACACCATGACAACATCTAGGCTCACTTAGAATTCATGGCTGCAGTCAAAAGTGTCCAAAATTTTCTTGTCTACTTTAGAAATTGTCCTTCTCAGAAGTTTTGTAACAAAAATTTTTACAAGTAGCCAACTTCTATAAGTTGGTTAGAGACTTAAAGGCAGAAATACCCCATCATATAGAATATGACATCAATTTGGATTCCTGTGATAGCCACCACCTCTATCGTTTCGAAAATCGAGTTACGATTTGACGTACCTACCCCCCTGTATTAAGTCTCATTATTTTGATATATAATATTTTTAATTTTGAGGACAAAATTCTTATAAGTTGGGTAGGATGTAAACCCCCTAACATTTCGCTATTTTTATTTCATTTATTTATTAATCGGTGAGATTTTATAGTATTATAGGTGATAGTATTTATATTAAAGACTTGCTATTAGATTTTTTATTTTTTTAACTTATGAAAAATAAATATATTATGTATAGTGTATTGAATACTTTTTATATGCAATATACAGAAATATTATAGTTTGTGTAGAAGACATTTCTACATTTCTCATGTTGGAAATTTTACTATTATTAAGAAAATATATATTTTTTTATATGTAAAATATACTAATTATAGTTGGTTTATAAAGTTGATAATATTTATATAATGTAATATATGTGTGTGTGTGTGTGTGTGTGTGTGTGTGTGTGTGTGTGTGTGTGTGTGTGTGTGTGTGTGTGTGTGTGTGTGTGTGTGTGTGTGGGTGTGGTGTGTGTGTGTGTAAAATATATTGGTAATATTGTAGAAATATTTTTCTTGATTTTTAAGAATTTATTTAAATTTTATATTAGGATTTTCTTAGTATTTTTATATATTATTATAGAGGAATTTATATATATATGATTTTTTTAAAAAAACATACTGTGTACAGTACTAAAACTCAAAAGCCCAACCCTCATATTCCTTTCCACGAGCAAACAGAGCTATGTCTGAAGAATTCGATTGAAGCAAATTGCAATCAAATCTTTCAAAAAGCTGTTTCGATCATATCTCAAACCCAATTCTCCACTAGATTGCATTGAAATCAAACTCAAATATCGAATTAAAGTTCGATTAAGATTTAATTTTAATCCCTCGTACAACTGACCCAGGGCACGAGCAGTAGAGGAGAAATCCTCCTAAAAATCTTCTCGTATTACATCCTTCTCGAGGCCTAAGAGTCCCTGCCACACTTGCACACATCCTTGACCAGCTTGTACCACCTCTAGCCCACCGGAGCGCCGTCGCACCTTCCATTTTCGACGAAAAAATAAAGCATATCTCTGTTACACCCGAACGCAAGGTACCCTATTCTTCGTGTTATTTCTCGTTCGATTTCTGCAGTAACTTTGATCTAATTAATCCTATAGAAGGCCGATATAACCCTCAAGATATCCCAACAACTGGATTGGGATATAATTAGTTAGAAAAGTCGACGCTAAGTCGATGAAAAACCCATGGTTATATTGGCAGATTTGTGTTGTCATGTATTCATGTTTGTGGACGATTTTCGACCAATCTAGTGGAAGGTTTTAGAAAAAATTTAGACAGCTTTCTAGATCACCTGTAGCACTGCAAGCCCTTTCTTTTAGTTAAAATTTTTCATTAACAGTAGGCAAAGATTTTCGATTCTAAAGTTTAAAAAAACAATTTTTGAAAACAGAAAATTTTAGAAAAACTTTCCGATACGGCGTGCATCCCGACAAACCGGACGACGTGGTCGCCAACCATATGCATCGAAAGGTGCATATGGATGTTGCCGACGTGTGGGAACTGACGGAACTTGATTTTGTTGCGTATGCGTGACGAAATCAGTACGTATCCGTCAAGATATCCCCGTATCGACCTTTTGCAAACTTGGCCATAACTTCTTGTACGTTCGTCGTATCGAGGCGAAACTTGCGCTAGTAGGACCGTATCAAAACTTTGGTCCTGTATGCCATGTTTGGTCTAATTCTGAGAAGGTCGACCGAAACGTCTATTTGGCGGGCTTGCGACCCGCTCGAATGGGCGCCAAAATTGTGCACGGCCCGTCGAAATCCAACTTTGGACATACGGTTGGGTTCATCTCCTCAAACCAGACCCGTGGTCATGTAGTTTGACAATTTTAGAGACCATAGATATTAGCACGTATGTCGGTGTAAAATAGGTCCAACAGCGGACATCGTTTTGATCCAAAATTACGATTTTGCTCATGTTCCATAATTGGAATTTTGGACAAGCATTTCCTAGATATATCGTTTACATCGGGAATGTTCTTGATGTTTGTTTCAGCAACCGGAGCCGTTCGTGGATTTTGGCTTTTTTGCTTCATCGATTTGCTGGTTTGAGCTGTTGGATCCTGCGCTTTTGCACACAACCTTAAGCAAGATATCTTACCATATTTACTGCTTATATTTAGTTTTATTTTCTTTAGTTATTGCATATTCCTTATTTCTAGTTCTTTCAGTTGATTTACTTGCTTGTTTTTCGTGATACATGATACAAGTACTAGCCTTATTTCTTTCTTGTCTTTAAGTTATTCATATGGACCTAGAGTTAAGGACTACCATCTGTAGTGTATTGTATAAACCTTGACACAGTTGTACTACGAAATATGTGTGAGATGAGTAGCATATAGAGGTACTTACATGTTGGCCGATCATCCGTGCGCATGTTTTAGGTCTAATTGCTAATAGAGGCATGCTAGAATACTTAGCAGTTAGTAGAGGTACATGATCGCAGATGCGACTTAGATAGGTGGATAGGGAGGGGAGAATATTTTCTTGTCGTATGAGCTTCTATTACACATTTTCTTGTCACCCAGAAGCTCCGCTGGAGATACGGGTATGATGACCCCCTCAGGTTGGCCACTGACATTTTTGAACGTTATGCGCTTCGTCACTGGTTCCCAAGAGGGGACTATACAAGATCATATTTACAGCTAGGGCTCATGTGACTAAAGGTTTATTCTTAACTGCATAAACACATTAGAATGGTTAGGTAAACCCTAGTCAATGTCATGTCACCCCCGTTCCATTAGTAGCTTCGGATAATGTCGCATCGCGGTATAGTGTACTACCCCTTGTCATTGTTTGTTTGTAGGGGTAGTCCACTATTTTGATGATGAGATATTGAACCTTGTTACGATTGGGACTATTTTACTTTACTTGTGGCTTATGACATATTATATATTCAGTTTATTATGGCATATTCTTTCTGTATCTTGTTACGTCCCTCTGAGGACCTGGTGATCTCTCCAAGTGTGTGCTTCTGTGATATTTGCAGGTGTTCTAGCCAAGGCCGTGATCTTATCCATTCCTTCGCAGTGGATTGCCCTTAGGTCGACTTGCTACCTTTCCTTCGTATTTTCTCTCGTGTATTATCCTTCTCATTTAAATGGTTGGTAATGGATTTGTCTCCGCCCAACTACTTGTATAAATAACAAATTTCTTAGTCGATTTATATTATTATTCTTTTATTTGGTGGATGAGATTTATTTGTTTTGGTTTACTGTATTTTACAGCTTATGTATACAAACGAGGTTTCCATATATTTGAGTATACTTCGTATGTATGCAGCTGGCATGTCCACATACTTAGTCCTAAGTACTTTGGGACTGGGGCGTTACAAGCCTCATCTCCTAGCTCGACTTGGACGACCTCATCTTCAGTAGGAGGTTCTCGCTGTTCAAAATGCCACTTCCATTGGGATCCTAGGTGTTGAGCCCAGAGTTCATCTTCAAAGAATTCGAGCATCTCGTCTTCCTATTCGATTGGAAGATCTGTAGAGACCATATTAACGGATAGTATCTTCTTGAAGGCGTGCCCGATACTAGTATCAGAGTCCCGTATTGAGGAATCGGAGGAGTGATAATGCACCATGACCTCTGGTTCTAAACTCTCCAAAGTTGTTGTAGGTGTAACGTAACCCAACCCCCGACGAGTTCACTGGTAGTAGTTCTGTAACTTCCCTTTTGGAGCATAAAGCCGTAAAGGAAAGCATTGGCCTTTTCCATAGTTCAGTCCTCTGTCGCTGTTCAAGTCGTATCCCATCTTCTGGATAAGGTGTTTGGCTTTAGTAGTGTAATGGTAGAGCTACATCTTGCCGTTATCGGGCTAATGCTCTGCGGGAGTAAGTATTTGAGGATGCTCTACCCGACCGAAGATGATGGGTTCCTCATCTTTCTTCCTTGTTGGAACCAGGAAGTAAGCACCTCGGAAAGGAACAACTTAGCTTGCAAGATTAGCGGTTGTCACTTGTGTTTGCAACATATACAGAGCGTTGTCTAAGAAGTGCATAGTGTTCCAGTATGCACAAGAGTAATTCAAAGACAACTTTTTATTAATGAAATACAAAATTTTATTCCGAGGGATTACATCAAAGAATGCGCCTCAGCATTGGCGCATATGCAGTCTCTTAACTCCTCGTCAGTGAGGACTAAGACTGCTGTAGGAGAAGGTGGAGGAGGCTTCCACTTCAATCTAACTACCAATGGGGCTGGAGTCGGACATTCCTGCGAGCTTAGAGCTATTTTTGAGGCCCTTCGGGAGAGCTTCATTTGCATGGGCTCCTGGCTAGCAGCGGATGCCGTCGGGGACGAACGAACATGAGTCTTTTCTCGAAGCTTGATGATAAGAGGCGCTGATGTTTGGGGAGGCTTCTCCCTCAATCGTACCCTCAGTGGTTCTTCGGCCATAGCTGCGCTTTATGATGCAGTATCTACCTCATCGTTGGCATCATTAGCATCATCATCCCATGGGACTGACTTGTACAGATAAGCATCCGTACATTATACTTCGAGTCCTCAGAATAGATCAATGTCAGCGAACCCAGTCTTGATAGTCCCATCCCTGGCTACATACTTCATGCATTGATGGAGTATAGAAGGCACGATCATGTACTCATGAATCCATGGTCGACCCAACAGCATATTATAGTTTATGTCTGTATCTGTAGGTCACCTATCTGGCATTTCAGACGGATCTTGCCCAAGGGCAGCTGATTGTAGTGTTCGACGTGGTCAGTCGATGCATCAAAATCTCCAAGGTTCGGAGAAGACTCTAGGGGATGATGCTGAGTGAGGAGCCATGGTCGATATCGACATGATCAATCTTGTTGGCACCAATATATCCTGTATAGTACAGGGGTCTATTGTGCCGGTTGTTCTTCAGCACACTATGGCAATGTGGGCACGTGGCATGATCCTCCTTGGGTAGTTGCACCGGGGTGAGAAAAGAATCAACGTTCTGTAAAGCTTCTCTAAGGGCATCCCGAGTCTCTTTGGAGAGACGAAAGAGCTCGAAGAGCGATAGCCTGGCTGGAGTATTGGCAAGTTGTGCCAATATATCGAAGTTGTAGGGCTTGATCGACCCTACTGCTGAGTCTTTTCTTAGAGATTTGTCAAAGTGACCCTTCTGCCTCTGCTTATCAGCTACAAGGCTTGAGATGGGCTTGCTTCCGATGTATCAGGTACGAAGCCTACAGCAAGCGAAGGTATTTCTTCCTCTGGAACCTTGTTATCTTCTCGTTGGTGAGCTGAGCGAGTGGTAACCAGAGTGTCGTCAGCTGTCACGACCCACACCCACTTTTCGGGACGCGAGTACATGAGCAAGCTAGCTACATATCAAGCGGACTCCAGCCCAACTCGAATACGTAAACGCTATCTGAACTATGCTAATGTGCCTAATCATGGCAAGGCAAACTATATCTCAATCCACAATAAGTGTATAAAACATGAATAAATACTATGGGTCGTGGTCTGCAGCCTACTAGCATACATGTCTGATTAGACTCCCAGAAATAATATGAGTCTATAAAGTAAGCTAACAAGCAGAGTATATCATGATAAGGAATGAAAGCATGAATGGATAATAAACATAATATCAATACCTGGATCCTGCAAGTATATCACGAACATCTACCATCCTGCTCTGCTAACTAACTCCATGCAGTCGCTAAACCTAAAGAGATCATCAGGTCCTCAGGGGACATAGCAAGATACATAAAACATGCCTATCTAACAGTTCTATCATGCATAAGATATAAACAGACTATAAACAGGAAACGAGACAGAAACTGATAGGTGGCCACAGATAGGTCACTATGAACACGGATATGGGAACAACTACGCATAAATGAACATCAAGAAGAACAAGTAAACAAGAGATCAATGGAATACCAAACCTCATCCCGAGTGGATTCGTAGGTTTGAACTAATCACTACCCTCGCCCGAGTGTTGACTCGCAGGTGCAAACAGATCAAGACAAACACCCTCGCCCCGAGTGTGGACTCACAGGTACAAATGGTCAACCCTCGTCCCGATTGTGGACGCGCAGGTTGAGAAAATGATACAGGAATAGCAGTTCAATTACACATACTTGTAGACACAACTCAGTCAAGATACAGGTGGCGATACGGTACAACTCAGTCATGACACAGGTAAGAACAACCCTAGAAGGAACTATAATGAGATCAAGCCCGGTATAACTATACTATCAAGTCATGAAAATGGTGCTATACAAAGACTAATAAGCTGATAAATATGGTATGGAGAAAACACTAGACAGAAATCAACTAGAGCTAAATGATGACAAATAAAATAAAAGACTATAAGCATATAAATAAACTGTAGAGGGAGGCAAGGTATCTTACTTGGTGGTAGCATGAAGAACCAACAATATATCATCAACTGGCAAGCCATAAAGTCCAAATCTCACAAATGTCTCTGAAAGCTGAAACAGATATTGCCAATATTCACAAAATAGTCAAATTAGCTAGGATTGTCTGTCCTTAAGTCCAATTCTGGACACAGGAGCAAAACGGTCATTTCGGACCAAAACGATGTCCACCGTTGGACCCACTTTGCACCGAAAAGCATGCCAGAGTCAATGGTCTCTAAAATCATCAAACTATATGTCTACGAATTTGTTTTGATGATACGAACACAACCGTATGTCCAAAGTTAGATTCTGGCGGCCCGTGCACAAAATTGCCCGTTGAGTCAGATCGAGGGGCCCATAAAACGGTGATCCGATCAATTGTCTCAGAATCGAACCAAACTTGGCATACATGACCAAAAAATAATATGGTCATGTTGGCGTAAGTTTTATCTCGATCTGACGAACGTGCACAAAGTAATTGGCAAATTTGCAAAGAGGCCGATGCGGTGAATTTTGATGGATACGCATCAAATTCGTCGTACACACGCGACCAACTTGAATTCCGTCAAAGCCCACACGTCCACGAAGTCGATACGCACCTTTCAATGCTTTTGGTTCGCGACCACGTCGCCTAGTTTGGCGGGACGCACGTCGTACCTGAGAGTTTTTTAATATTCTCAATATTTTAAAAAGGTTTTTTGTGGTTTTGGAAGTCGAAATACTTTTCACATGCTGGATATGAAATTAGAGATATAAAAAGGCTTTTAATCGTGGTTATGTTGCCTACATGTCCCTTCAAGTGGTTTTCCAAAACTCGATTTGGATTGGCAGATATTTGCCTTCCAACTTAGGGTCGGGACTGCTCTGTTTTGCTATTTACAAACAGGTTTGGTTGATGTTTGCATCAATTTCTCGATAAACAAATTACGCATCTACCTAAACTAAATTATGGAATTGA
>JANAVB010024599.1:4169039-4354426 GCA_029216955.1 Iris pallida | reverse complement strand
GAATTTTTGAATTTTAATAACTATTTATTAACTTATTATATAATTTGTATTATTTTACATATATTTATAGTGCTCATTAGTGAATTTAGTATAAAAATATATAAAGCTATTTTTCTAGTACATTAAGGATCTAAACTATATTATACAATTTTTATCAAAATTTTAGGATTTATTTAATAACTTTTATTACTTTTTACATGTTACTTATATCGTACACTATTTACATAATATAGAATAAATGTCAATTTAGTATTATATTTCAGCTTGTATAAATGAGATTAGATGAAGGTTGTTTAAATAAATATTAACTCTATTTATTATCTATAGGAATTTTAAATAATGTTATAGATAATTTAGATAAATATGAACTATATTTTAAGTTAATCATAATCCTAAGTCTAATATGAAAGCATCTCTATCTATATCATATCCTAACAAAGCAAACTCCAATTTATTTAAATCAAATCCTATCTAATTTAGGAGATAAATCTGAAATAAGTACCTATATACCCAATACATTCCCTTCCTATCAACCATAATTCAAAAATATTTTTAGTCCACTAGAAACTCAAAATTCGTCATCAGAATTCAGTCCCGCTTTTTAGTTAAAAGCAACTTGGAACGACGATATCTCCTAACGAACTCCGTTTCGCCTCCAAATTTTTTTTAAAAAATGCGTATCGAGGTAAGCTTTCCAGAAACATATCTTGATAGACAAAATTCGTTTCTGTAGATTTCTGCAAAACTGTTTGAGTATCTAGTGTCCCAAAAATAAACGTGTTTCAGTATTTTTGCGATTTCGGGAGATTTCGGAAACAAAAATGCGATCCGTTTAGTTTTTCCGGAAAGCTGATACGAAAACCTATACCATTTCCTAATTTTAGAATCTATTAAATTAATATAATAGGTGCATTATTATATTAGATAATAGACTATTTTTAGCATCCGAAGTTGTTCCTTGACCTTCTCCTTTGTGCATTGTTGTTGATTCGTCGCCAGGACATCATCTTATCACTCACTCCGGACATCAGGCAAGATACCTTGCCATCATCGTTTATTACTGCTCATTATACTGCATGTATTTATTTTATATTTATACTTTCTGCAAAATAAATGTGCTAAACTGTTGCAAAGTTTATTGTCTATTTCTATTTCCTCTACTTAAATATTTTTTTGCTTAGTAAAACCTAGATTTAATAGACTACCTGCATTCATTGTCCTTGACAAATGTACGTCATGAATTACGAGACACATATAGGTCTCGGACGTATGTACTGAGTGGCTAGCAGTACATGTTGGACGAGCGTTAGGCCCTGACTACTACCAGGATTGCATGATAAAAGACTAGTGGTCATTAGAGTTAGATCATTGGGTGGGGAGAATACAACTGGGCATTGACCTCCTCCATATCTATCGTAGACTCGCTCACTACTGAGGAACGATAGGTAGACTATATACTGTAGACTCGCTCGATACTGAGGAATGGTATATAGTATTGATACTCGCTACTGAGGTCATGCTTATTTTATCTTGACTTGACTTGGAGGTTATACGACCATGCGCTATTCTCGATTGCATTACACTTAGACTGGTTAGGTGACCGCTATCCGTTAGGTATAGGTCCTTTTTGGTTTTTGTACTTATGCTTGACCATGACTTGGAATAGCATCTTGTCGCGAACTAGTTTACCACACCTTGTCCTTGTTTAGTTGTAGGTGTGGTTAACTGCTTCGATGATAAGGTACTGAACCTTGTTATAGTCTAGATTATTATTGAGCAGCTTTATATTCAGTTCATGGCATGTTGTTTATTGTATCTTGTTACGTCCTTCTGAGGACCTGGTGAATTCTCCAGGTGTGCGTTTGTGGTTTTCGCAGATGCACTCTCCGTGGCCATGTTTTCCTCTCTTCTTTTGAGGAATTGCACTTGGATCGCCTTCGCATCGTTCGACAAAATTCCTTTATCGTGTATTTCTCTCTTTCTAGTTGGTAGTGGATTTGTCTCCACCTAACAACTTGTAAATGATAATTCATAAGTTTATTAAAATTCTTTCTCCTTTATTTGTGGATGAGATTAGTATTATGGATTACTGTATTTTACAGCTTGTGTATACATACGAAGGTTCCATATATTGGAGTTACTTCGTATATATGCAACTGGCATGTCGACGTACTTAGTCCTAATATTTTGGGGCTGGGGTGTTTCATATTTTTGTGGTGGCCCATACAGGTCAAGTTTATCACTTCGGCTACGTTATTGTACCAATGTGAGCCTGCAGATAGGATTAGAGTCTAGGATCTCATCCATATACTTGACATTCTTTCTTGACTCCAAACTTCGAACTCCCGTTTGCCTTCCTTGATTGCATCTTGTTTGACCCCTTTCTACCGTGAATTCTTACTTTCTCGTGCTTAATGTCGGTTAGGAAGATGACTACACTACTATATGCTCTTAGGTCAAACATGTGACTAGAAGGATTACATTCACAATTAGTATACATTGAGGTCTTATTTAAGATATAGAGGCATTTATTTTTTCTAAAAATTATGATCTTAAGGATTAATTAATTCTAAGTTGGGCAGTAGCAATATTACCAACTTTGAGGACAAAGAAAATTTTATCTTGAGACTACTAGGAGTATTCACCAAAGGATTGATAGAAGATTGAGTAAAATCTTTGATTTTGAAGATTTAGAAAATATTAATGATTTTCGGGTTATAGCTATTCATATCTTTTGAGGATATAAATTGATTTGAGAAAAAATTTAAATTTTGAACTGTGTCATACGATCTATGATTAATAAATTTATTTAGATTTTGAGTTTAATATTTCAATTGTGAAAAAAAATCTTCAAATTTTGTCGCATAATTCACGATTGAGAAGATTATCTAAATCTTGAGTTCAAAGTTTGGATTTATAATATTGCGATTTTGTGGAAAATTTATTAAGAGATATGATAAAGCTTATTTTTAGATTGATTAGAGGAATCTAAATTTTTTAAGTTATGATGGATGACCTCAACCGACTAGAGAATTAGAAAGTTTAGTTTGTGCATATTGGAGGGAAAATATATATATATATTGTCATAATAAGGGTTATCTTAGGGTTATTAAAGACTTGAATTATTTTTATGATTATGCTTGAATACGTAGTTTATGTCAAGCTTGGAAATACATATTGAGAACTCAAATTTTGGGATTAAATCTTATCTTGATAGAGAACCAAGAAGCAGGCAAGGTCATCCTAATGAGATAGAGATACTCCACATTCCATCCATGACCAAGATAGTTGTATATACACAAGTATTGTTAGTCTTTGACCAAACCATGTGACTATATCTCAATTTTGACTTACTCGACCTTTTCCTAAATCCAGATCTTTTATTGTGACCTTCTAACCTTTGAAATTTGAGAAATGATTTAATCGTTCCTTGACTGTATCCACCTAGGAGACTATCTTCTCTCTGAAAACTTTGTCCCTAAATTATTTACTAGATTCCTTAATTAATTTTATTTTATGCTTCAACTTGATCTTTTTTAATATTTGTGCATTAATTGTCACTTCATGAACTCCCACTTTTCCACTTTCTATTTTAGATCTTTTTGTCCTTTACCGTGACTTTGATATTTGTAGTGTAATACTAGCTGTTACCTTCCAACAAATTTTATATGTAAGACCTAGACGAGCTCACCTTCATGTAGGTATATCATGTCTCACTCAAACACGTCCCTTGGTACTCTATTTTTATGATGACTTTCGGGTCATAAAGACTAGACTATAACCTTTACCAAGATACCGATATATTTTTCGACCAAGGATAGGGACTCAACCTCGACTCAATTCTTTTGATCCGATATGTGATTTTATTCTACTTAATTCCTTAAATGCTTAACTTTGTGCTTTATCTTGATTGCTTTACCTATGTCCCATCACACTACCAGTTTAACTCTTGTAAGTTGGTAGAATACTTTATGACCTAACAAAACTTTGTCCTTGTGACCCATATTGATAAGTTTACATAGACTATAGAAGTCAGAGGACCCTAACTTATCTAGTCAACCAAGCCATAGATAAGAACTTGGACGACTGCATAAGCCCAAACTTCGGGCAAGACTTAGATTTTAATGGATCTTCGACTATTTAATTTCCTTCATTAGTATTCCTTACTTACATTTTGACTATCTTATGATGCTAATTTAGCCTTAGTTTTTTAAGCTTATTCTTTTATCAAGCTTGTTCATGACATATGTGTTATTGGGGACGCCCACTAATACATTGTCTAATCAGAACCGTGCATGATGGTCTGATCAACCTAGTGCATTTGGTTCGCTTTTCATATATTGTTCTATGGATGGAGACATAGTTAAACTTGGCCTCTAGAATTCCAACCACGACTGTCTTGACAATTCCTTTAGAAAATTTTCAATCGTCTTTGAACCACTTAATCGTATTCGATAATATCTTCTACGAACTCTTTATTATTTTCGTCTTTCGCCTAAATTAGAAAAACAAACACTCGTACTTGATATCCCCTTAGTTGCCCACCATCTATTGCCAAGATAGTTAACCATTGACCAACCAATGTGACTATATCCCCGTCTTGAGTTACCTTTTTCCTCTACCCTAGATTCATTATTGCAACCTTCTAATTGTTCTTGAAACTTGAAAATGATTCAAATCATTTCCTTAGCCATACCTTAAACCTAGACGACTATATTCGCTCAAAAAACTATCTCTCCTAAATTTCTAAATTATTCTCTTTGACCTACTCAATTCCTTTTTATTCTCTAATTCGTGTTATCATAATTTTATTACCTTAACTGGCGACCCTTCTTCAATTCCATAACCATGATGTATTTTCGCAGATACCAAAATCACGATCTTCCAATGCATGTTTGTGTCGAACGTCGTTTCTTTGCCTCATCCAAAAATTTAATCGTATTTCGGTATTGATGAACTCTTTCTATCTCTCCTACCCTAGCTATTCCTAAATTTTGAGGACAAAATTCTTGTAAGTTGGGTAATATAAAAACTCCTAAATTTCTACTATGATTTTTTTAATAAATAAGGTATTAAATTTTGTACTTCGTATTTGTACTTCGCGTACGAGTTTGCGTTTCATAAATTTTTCGTCAAGTGCGAATAAGTGCGAAGTACATATTTTTATAAAACTTTTTAATTATAGATGTAAAAAAATATTTCACAATAATAGACGATAAAAAATTTATATTGCTTGAAGTTGTAAATACGTCGCGCCGAGGATTGCCAAACTTTATTTTTATTTAAAAAAAGACCAGTTTATTTTATGGTACAAGTATAACTAGTAATTTAGAAAAAACTGTGTTTTATGTAAGTATTATTTTGCAAGCGAGTGTATATATATTTGTATTTTTGAAATTAATTATTATCATTAATATATTATTTCGAAAAAGGTATATTAAATATGGGTTGATTTAATATGTAATTAATTATGGTGATTTGAGTTGAAAAAAATTAGTAAGTTATTTAAATATAGTTTAAATTAGAGGTAGAATCTATCTACATGGATTATATTTGATTGAGTTACTTTTAAATCAATTTGAATTAAAAAGTGGACAATCTAAGGGAAATTAAAACTCTTCTTAGTCATTATTTAGATAAGACTTTTGTAAACCCCCTGATTTTTCAAAATAAATATTTGTAAAATTTTTGGATTTTTAAATAACTATTTATTGACTTATTATATAATTTGTATTATTTTACATATATTTAGTATAGTGCTCATTAGTGAATTTAGTATAAAAATATATAAAGCTGTTTTTCTAGTACATTAAGGATCTAAACTCTATTATACACTTTTTCTCAAAATTTTAGCATTATTTAATAACTTTTATTACTTTTTACATGTTACTTATATTGTACACTATTTACATAATATAGAATAAATGTCAATTTAGTATTAGATATTTCAACTTGTATAAATGCGA
This sequence comes from Iris pallida, assembly GCA_029216955.1. Taxonomy (NCBI): domain Eukaryota; kingdom Viridiplantae; phylum Streptophyta; class Magnoliopsida; order Asparagales; family Iridaceae; genus Iris; species Iris pallida. The sequence goes on along the minus strand of JANAVB010024599.1, from coordinate 4,348,460 downwards.
TTAGATGAAGGTTGTTTAAATAAATATTAACCCTATTTATTATCTATAGTAATTTTAAATAATGTTATAGATAATTTAGATAAATATCAACTATTTTAAGTTAATCATAATCCTAAGTCTAATAGAAAGCATCTCTATCTATATCCTATCCTAACAAAGCAAACTCCAATTTATTTAAATCAAATCCTATCTAATTTAGGAGATAAATCTGAAATAAGTACCTATATATACCCAATACATTTCCTTCCTATCAACCATAATTCAAATTATTTTTAGTCCAATAGGAACTCAAAAATTCGTCATCAGAATTCAGTCCCGGTTTTTAGTAGCAAGAGCAAATTGGAACGACGATATCTCCTAGCTCCGAACTCTGTTTGTCTCTAGTTTTTTAAAAGAAGCGTATCGAGGTAAGCTTTCCAGAAATATATTTTAATAGACAAAATTGTTCTGTAGATTTGCAAAATTGTTGAGTATCTAGTGTCCCAAAAATAAACGTGTTTCAATATTTTTGCGATTTCGGGAGATTCCCGAAACGAAAATACGATCCGTTTAGTTTTTCGGAAAGCTGATACGAAAAACTATGCCATATCCTAATTTTAGAATCTATTAAATAAATATAATAGGTGTATTATTAATTATAATTAGATAATAGACTATTTTCAGCATCCGAAGTTGTTCCTACACCTTTCCCTTTGTGCGTTGTTATTGATTCGTCGCCAGGACATCATCTTACCTCACTCTGGACATCAGACAAGATACATTGCCATCATCGTTTATTACTGCTCATTATACTGCATGTATTTATTTTGTATTTATTATTTGTGCTAAACTATTGCAAAGTTTATTGACTAGTTCTATTTCCTCTACTTAAATATTTTCTTGCTTAGTAAAACGTAGATTTAATAGACTACCTGCATTGATTGGCTTGACACATGTACGTCACGAATCACGAGACGTATAGGTCTCGGACGCATGTACTGAGTTGCCAGCAGTTCATATTGGACGAGCCTTAGGCCATGACTACTACTAGGATTGCATATAAAAGACTAGTGGTCATTAGAGTTAGATCATTGGGTGGGGAGAATAGAACTGGGCGTTGACCTCCTCCCTATCTATCGTAGACTCCCTCGCTACTGAGGAACTAGACTATAAACTGTAGACTCGCTCGATACCGAGAAATGGTACATAGTATTGAGACTCGCTACTGAGGTCCTGCTTATTTTATCTTGACTTGACTTGGAGGTTATGCGACCATGCGCTATTCTCGATTGCATTACACTTAGAGTGTTAGGTGACCGCTATCCGTTAGGTATAGGTACTTTTTGGTTTATGTACTTATGCTTGACCATGACTTGGAATAGCATCTTATCGCGAACTAGTTTACCACACCTTATCCTTGTTTGGTTGTAGGTGTGGTTAACTGCTTCGATGATAAGGTACTGAACTTGTTATAGTCTGGATTATTATTGAGCAGCTTTATATTCAGTTCATGGCATGTTGTTTATTGTATCTTGTTACGTCCCTCTGAGGACCTGGTGAATTCTCCAGGTGTGCGTTTGTGGTTTTCGAAGGTGCACTCTCCATGGCATGTTTTCCTCTCTTCTTTCGAAAATTGCTTGGATCGCCTTCGCATCGTTCGACAAAATTCTTTATCGTGTATTTCTCTCTTTCTAGTTGGTACTGGATTTGTCTCCACCCGACAATTGTAAATGATAATTCATGAGTTTATTATAAATTCTTTCTCCTTTATTTGTGGATAAAATTAGTATTATGGATTACTGCATTTTACAGCTTATGTATACATACGAAGGTTCCATATATTGGAATTACTTCGTATATATGCAGCTGGCATGTCGACGTACTTAGTCCTAAGTATTTTGGGACTGGGAGTTACAGAATAGTTAGTAAACCCTAGTCAATGTCATGTCACCTCCGTTCCATTAGTACCTTGGGACAATGTCGCATCGTGATATGTGCTACCCTTGTCCTTATTTGGTTGTAGGGGTAGTCTACTGTTTCGATGATGAGATATTGAACCTTGTTACGATTGGGACTATTTTACTTTACTTGTGGCTTATGACATATATTATTCAGTTTATTAAGCATGTTCTTTCTGTATCTTGTTACATCCCTCTGAGGACCTGGTGATCTCTCCAGGTGTGTGCTTCTGTGATATTTGTAGGTGTTCTAGCCAAGGCCGTCTTCTCTATTCCTTCGCAGAGGATTGCCCTTGGGTCGACTTGCTACATTTTCTTCGCATTTTCTTCCGTGTATTATCCTTCTCATTTAAATGGTTGGTAGTGGATTTGTCTCTGCCCAACTTCATATATAAATATAAATTTCATAGTTGATTTATATTATTATCTCTTATTTGGTGGATGGGATTTATTTGTCTTGTTTACTACATTTTACAGCTTATGTATACATACGAGGTTTCTATATATTGGAGTATACTTCGTATGTATGCAGCTGGCATGTCCACGAACTTAGTCCCAAGTATTTTGGGACTGGGGCGTTACATATTTTTGTGGTGGCCCATGCAGTTCCAGTTTGTCACTTTGGTTATATTACTATACGATGTGAGCCTGCATATAGGATTAGAATCTAGGTCTCATCCACATGCTTGATCTCCTCCATTGGTTCCAATTTCGAACTCTTGTCCGACTATCTTGTTTCCTTCTACTTGATCCCTTTCTGCTATAAACTTATCTTTTCCCTTCGCGCTTGATAGAAAGGTTAGGAAGATGGCTCATATTATGTATATATTTCCTCGATTGTTTAATCACTCTACTAATTGAACTCTTATAAGTTGGGTAGAATACCTCATGAATTATTACCCCTTTGTCCTTACGACCCCTTTAAGGATAATGCTTAAAGATCCATGACTCATTCGTTCAACTAAGGCCTGAGACAACAAGACAGCAGGACGACTGTATAAGCACGAACACCGAAAAAAACTTAGATTATTATAAAACTTGAATTATATTATGCTTTTATCATTATCTCTCGTACTTATATTTTTGTACTACCTTGATTGATGTCGCTATTACAGCCAGATTTACAAACTTATTCTTTATCGAGCTTGTTCAGGACATGTTTATTGGGGACGCCCACTAACATATTGTCTTATCAGAATCAGTGTATTATGGTCTGATCAACCTTAGTGCACTTGGTTCACTCTTTTTATAATTATCCCATATGGATTGAGATATAGATCTCTAGGATCTCATACGCAACTGGCTTGACAACACCCTTTGAACTACTCAATTGCTTTTGAGCCCTGTATTCATATTCGATGACATCCCCCTTAAACTCTTTGTTGTCTCCGTCACCTATCTCGGAGAAACAAAGCTAGTAGACCTGGAGTATTCTCATAACCATGGTAGTTGTATACACATATGTAGCAACCATCGGCCAAGCCATGTGACTACAACCTTAACTTGAGCTACTTGTCCTTCCCTCGGTCCCTAAAACTAATATTGTGACCTTCTAGTCATTTAAATTTGAGAACAATTAGGGTCTTATCCATGGTCAAAACATTAACCAAGAGACTATCTATTCTCAAAGATCCAATTATTGCGAGTCTCAAATTATTTCCTCAATTCTTGCTTTAAATAGCAACCCATATACCTGAAACCAACCCTTACTCGACCGAGCCCCATAGTTTAAACATAAGAGGAATAGAGAAAAAGTAAGGACAAGCATTTATCATGACTAGGGTAGACACCCATCCCGAGCTTTGAGTCCAACATGTATTATTCCAGTTATGCAAATTTTGCTATTAAGACCTGACTTAGCATTGGAACATCACAATCACTAGCTTAGTCAATACCATAGCATAATACCCTGTCATATTATGTTATTCTAGTTATCAAGTAATGCATGCACTACATTCTATACCATTAGAACCCTTATGGTCGTAGTCTGGAAGGCTTGGCACAAATAGAAATTCATGACTTAGTCGTTGTAGATCTTTCATATGACGTACTTTAGAGTTCATTACCCCATCGATAGACTCTCGTATACTATGGAGGAGTGGGTCATTATATTTTGTCGACTCATATACCATTGTACGCAATCGTTTCCATTTATTAGAAATCGGAGTATGGTCCTCGAATCTGATTCATACCTACCATATCACGTTATCGATCACATCGTGTCATATTATTATCAAATGTCAAGGTACGATGTCTTAAATTAAGTATGTCTAACCTCATTATTTCTACAACCATGTCCTAGTTACTAGAGTGAATAGATTGTAAGCCTTCTACATTTTGGATTCACTAAGCTTATGAATTGAATAATGTAAATAGGTTCTCACTAGGATGGTAAATTAGTGAATTATGAACTCACACTTCCTATTTAGATCATTTGATGTCCCCGCCTATGACTTTAGAATTCGGCACGAGACCAGCTGTTTCCTTCCAACAATTTGCACATACAAGATCTAGACGAGTCACCTTCATATAGATATATCATGTCCCACTAAAACACGTCCCTTGTACTCTATTTTTATGATACGACTTTCAGGTCAAAATGGCTAATGATAACCCTTACGGTAACACCGAAATAATTTCCGACTGTAATTAGAGATCCAACCTCGACTCAAAACTTTTGGCCCAATACATGGTTATGATCTGTTTGAATCCCTCTACACACATGCCATTAGTATACCACTCAATAGAGGTCCCTTGAGCTACTTAAACACAAAAGTCACGGAAGGCACAGCTTCATGACTTACAGAACATATTCTACCAACCCGACTGTAAATTAGTCCAACCACTTGACCTGGAACCTATATAGGATTACCTAACCACTAGGAATGATTTAGATTGATTTCATAGCATCTCGTCCAGTCAATATAGATTAAAACCTATGATTCATTCAACCTAAGATCAATGTCCAATTAAGGAATCCATTAAGACCCAGTTAAACCCATCCTTACATATCGCCACATTGGACTATAAAAACAAAACTTGATGAAATAAATCTTTATACCTATTATGTAGTCCCCATCTCCTGGTCCACTAATTCTATCTACATAAATCCCTTATCCGTATCTCTTCGTAGTCGATGTTATGTAATGAATGGAATCCCATTAGATCAACTTGTTTCCGGTTATGTTTGACCAAGACCTCTCCTACTGCATTGATGAAAATGGTCAATACACAAGCAAGATTAAATAAGTAATACCTAGGCTTCCTGTAGAATTTGTGACTACTTAGTAGTACCTTATATCCTCATATAACCCCCTTGCGATTTGACCTTCATAGAAGTTTATTATGGTGTTTCCCATGATTAACCAATTTATATAAGCTGGGTAGAACCTTGAATTAGTGTACTCTATCAAATGGAATGCCTTTTGTAACTGCTTTTCCCTCTGCTTAGAAGTTGTGATACGATCTTCGTGTTTCTTTTATCACTTGCTCATGCGTTTAGATAGCCGCGGTAGAAGATCGCAACTTTAAGTCCTCAAAATCTGTCTTATCAAAAATCATGTCTTAGTTTCATTTCGATAATGGAATTTTTGAAGTATTGGGGAAACCTCTCTAAGTATTAGCCAATGATTGGGATAGGTTGGTTCCAATTAAACTCATAAAATAGCAATTCACGGAGTCCACTTGTATCCGTGTCATTTTGATAACCATACTATGACTTTGATAATTAGAGCACAATGTTGGCCTTTACCTTACAGCAAATTGCACACTCATGAACAAAGATGAGCCGCTCTATATACATGACATACATGTCCCGCACAAACAAACCTTTTGTGCTCTATTGTGATTTTACCACTATATGACGCATTCTTCCTTTAGAACAAACCATATATGCTTTTTGTTCCAATTGATTTTAAACCATACAATATCGACCCAATTCCTTAACTAAACAGAATACCCATGATCCATGCAAGATACATCACACCTATGCCTTATGCATCCCACTCAAGCAAGCATACACCTCCTATACAACACCAAATTCCAACCCGCACACGCTAGTCATTATGACTTAAGATTCCAAACACCTACTTAATCATATTCTATAACAACGTTCCCGCACTTATTATAGACTCTCATCTTTTGGCCTATAAATTATTCTGTCTCCAGACCTCTCAGTTACCCAGGTTAGACGAAGACTAAAATTCCTTTGAACCGATACCTTCTAGTTATATCCGAACAAAAAATTCCTACCAACTTGTTGAAAGCGTAGCCGATAGGAACGATGTTAATTTACAATAATCCTTCTATACTAGTTATTGACCATTAACACCATGACAACATCTAGGCTCACTTAGAATTCATGGCTGCAGTCAAAAGTGTCCAAAATTTTCTTGTCTACTTTAGAAATTGTCCTTCTCAGAAGTTTTGTAACAAAAATTTTTACAAGTAGCCAACTTCTATAAGTTGGTTAGAGACTTAAAGGCAGAAATACCCCATCATATAGAATATGACATCAATTTGGATTCCGTGATAGCCACCACCTCTATCGTTTCGAAAATCGAGTTACGATTTGACGTACCTACCCCCCTGTATTAAGTCTCATTATTTTGATATATAATATTTTAATTTTGAGGACAAAATTCTTATAAGTTGGGTAGGATGTAAACCCCCTAACATTTCGCTATTTTATTTCATTTATTTTTAATCGGTGAGATTTTATAGTATTATAGGTGATAGTATTTATATTAAAGACTTGCTATTAGATTTTTTATTTTTTAACTTATGAAAAATAATATATTATGTATAGTGTATTGAATACTTTTTATATGCAATATACAGAAATATTATAGTTTGTGTAGAAGACATTTCTACATTTCTCATGTTGGAAATTTTCTATTATTAAGAAAATATATATTTTTTTATATGTAAATATACTAATTATAGTTGGTTTATAAAGTTGATAATATTTATATAATGTAATATATGTGTGGTGTGTGTGTGTGTGTGTGTGTGTGTGTGTGTGTGTGTGTGTGTGTGTGTGTGTGTGTGGGTGTGTGTGTGGGTGTGGTGTGTGTGTGTAAATATATTGGTAATATTGTAGAAATATTTTTCTTGATTTTTAAGAATTTATTTAAATTTTATATTAGGATTTTCTTAGTATTTTTATATATTATTATAGAGGAATTTATATATATGATTTTTTAAAAAAACATACTGTGTACAGTACTAAAACTCAAAAGCCCAACCCTCATATTCCTTTCCACGAGCAAACAGAGCTATGTCTGAAGAATTCGATTGAAGCAAATTGCAATCAAATCTTTCAAAAAGCTGTTTCGATCATATCTCAAACCCAATTCTCCACTAGATTGCATTGAAATCAAACTCAAATATCGAATTAAAGTTCGATTAAGATTTAATTTTAATCCCGTACAACTGACCCAGGGCACGAGCAGTAGAGGAGAAATCCTCCTAAAAATCTTCTCGTATTACATCCTTCTCGAGGCCTAAGAGTCCCTGCCACACTTGCACACATCCTTGACCAGCTTGTACCACCTCTAGCCCACCGGAGCGCCGTCGCACCTTCCATTTTCGACGAAAAAATAAAGCATATCTCTGTTACACCCGAACGCAAGGTACCCTATTCTTCGTGTTATTTCTCGTTCGATTTCTGCAGTAACTTTGATCTAATTAATCCTATAGAAGGCCGATATAACCCTCAAGATATCCCAACAACTGGATTGGGATATAATTAGTTAGAAAAGTCGACGCTAAGTCGATGAAAAACCCATGGTTATATTGGCAGATTTGTGTTGTCATGTATTCATGTTTGTGGACGATTTTCGACCAATCTAGTGGAAGGTTTTAGAAAAAATTTAGACAGCTTTCTAGATCACCTGTAGCACTGCAAGCCCTTTCTTTTAGTTAAAATTTTTCATTAACAGTAGGCAAAGATTTTCGATTCTAAAGTTTAAAAAAACAATTTTTGAAAACAGAAAATTTTAGAAAAACTTTCCGATACGGCGTGCATCCCGACAAACCGGACGACGTGGTCGCCAACCATATGCATCGAAAGGTGCATATGGATGTTGCCGACGTGTGGGAACTGACGGAACTTGATTTTGTTGCGTATGCGTGACGAAATCAGTACGTATCCGTCAAGATATCCCCGTATCGACCTTTTGCAAACTTGGCCATAACTTCTTGTACGTTCGTCGTATCGAGGCGAAACTTGCGCTAGTAGGACCGTATCAAAACTTTGGTCCTGTATGCCATGTTTTGGTCTAATTCTGAGAAGGTCGACCGAAACGTCTATTTGGCGGGCTTGCGACCCGCTCGAATGGGCGCCAAAATTGTGCACGGCCCGTCGAAATCCAACTTTGGACATACGGTTGGGTTCATCTCCTCAAACCAGACCCGTGGTCATGTAGTTTGACAATTTTAGAGACCATAGATATTAGCACGTATGTCGGTGTAAAATAGGTCCAACAGCGGACATCGTTTTGATCCAAAATTACGATTTTGCTCATGTTCCATAATTGGAATTTTGGACAAGCATTTCCTAGATATATCGTTTACATCGGGAATGTTCTTGATGTTTGTTTCAGCAACCGGAGCCGTTCGTGGATTTTGGCTTTTTTGCTTCATCGATTTGCTGGTTTGAGCTGTTGGATCCTGCGCTTTTGCACACAACCTTAAGCAAGATATCTTACCATATTTACTGCTTATATTTAGTTTTATTTTCTTTAGTTATTGCATATTCCTTATTTCTAGTTCTTTCAGTTGATTTACTTGCTTGTTTTTCGTGATACATGATACAAGTACTAGCCTTATTTCTTTCTTGTCTTTAAGTTATTCATATGGACCTAGAGTTAAGGACTACCATCTGTAGTGTATTGTATAAACCTTGACACAGTTGTACTACGAAATATGTGTGAGATGAGTAGCATATAGAGGTACTTACATGTTGGCCGATCATCCGTGCGCATGTTTTAGGTCTAATTGCTAATAGAGGCATGCTAGAATACTTAGCAGTTAGTAGAGGTACATGATCGCAGATGCGACTTAGATAGGTGGATAGGGAGGGGAGAATATTTTCTTGTCGTATGAGCTTCTATTACACATTTTCTTGTCACCAGAAGCTCCGCTGGAGATACGGGTATGATGACCCCCTCAGGTTGGCCACTGACATTTTTGAACGTTATGCGCTTCGTCACTGGTTCCCAAGAGGGGACTATACAAGATCATATTTACAGCTAGGGCTCATGTGACTAAAGGTTTATTCTTAACTGCATAAACACATTAGAATGGTTAGGTAAACCCTAGTCAATGTCATGTCACCCCCGTTCCATTAGTAGCTTCGGATAATGTCGCATCGCGGTATAGTGTACTACCCCTTGTCATTGTTTGTTTGTAGGGGTAGTCCACTATTTTGATGATGAGATATTGAACCTTGTTACGATTGGGACTATTTTACTTTACTTGTGGCTTATGACATATTATATATTCAGTTTATTATGGCATATTCTTTCTGTATCTTGTTACGTCCCTCTGAGGACCTGGTGATCTCTCCAAGTGTGTGCTTCTGTGATATTTGCAGGTGTTCTAGCCAAGGCCGTGATCTTATCCATTCCTTCGCAGTGGATTGCCCTTAGGTCGACTTGCTACCTTTCCTTCGTATTTTCTCTCGTGTATTATCCTTCTCATTTAAATGGTTGGTAATGGATTTGTCTCCGCCCAACTACTTGTATAAATAACAAATTTCTTAGTCGATTTATATTATTATTCTTTATTTGGTGGATGAGATTTATTTGTTTTGGTTTACTGTATTTTACAGCTTATGTATACAAACGAGGTTTCCATATATTTGAGTATACTTCGTATGTATGCAGCTGGCATGTCCACATACTTAGTCCTAAGTACTTTGGGACTGGGGCGTTACAAGCCTCATCTCCTAGCTCGACTTGGACGACCTCATCTTCAGTAGGAGGTTCTCGCTGTTCAAAATGCCACTTCCATTGGGATCCTAGGTGTTGAGCCCAGAGTTCATCTTCAAAGAATTCGAGCATCTCGTCTTCCTATTCGATTGGAAGATCTGTAGAGACCATATTAACGGATAGTATCTTCTTGAAGGCGTGCCCGATACTAGTATCAGAGTCCCGTATTGAGGAATCGGAGGAGTGATAATGCACCATGACCTCTGGTTCTAAACTCTCCAAAGTTGTTGTAGGTGTAACGTAACCCAACCCCCGACGAGTTCACTGGTAGTAGTTCTGTAACTTCCCTTTTGGAGCATAAAGCCGTAAAGGAAAGCATTGGCCTTTTCCATAGTTCAGTCCTCTGTCGCTGTTCAAGTCGTATCCCATCTTCTGGATAAGGTGTTTGGCTTTAGTAGTGTAATGGTAGAGCTACATCTTGCCGTTATCGGGCTAATGCTCTGCGGGAGTAAGTATTTGAGGATGCTCTACCCGACCGAAGATGATGGGTTCCTCATCTTTCTTCCTTGTTGGAACCAGGAAGTAAGCACCTCGGAAAGGAACAACTTAGCTTGCAAGATTAGCGGTTGTCACTTGTGTTTGCAACATATACAGAGCGTTGTCTAAGAAGTGCATAGTGTTCCAGTATGCACAAGAGTAATTCAAAGACAACTTTTTATTAATGAAATACAAAATTTTATTCCGAGGGATTACATCAAAGAATGCGCCTCAGCATTGGCGCATATGCAGTCTCTTAACTCCTCGTCAGTGAGGACTAAGACTGCTGTAGGAGAAGGTGGAGGAGGCTTCCACTTCAATCTAACTACCAATGGGGCTGGAGTCGGACATTCCTGCGAGCTTAGAGCTATTTTTGAGGCCCTTCGGGAGAGCTTCATTTGCATGGGCTCCTGGCTAGCAGCGGATGCCGTCGGGGACGAACGAACATGAGTCTTTTCTCGAAGCTTGATGATAAGAGGCGCTGATGTTTGGGGAGGCTTCTCCCTCAATCGTACCCTCAGTGGTTCTTCGGCCATAGCTGCGCTTTATGATGCAGTATCTACCTCATCGTTGGCATCATTAGCATCATCATCCCATGGGACTGACTTGTACAGATAAGCATCCGTACATTATACTTCGAGTCCTCAGAATAGATCAATGTCAGCGAACCCAGTCTTGATAGTCCCATCCCTGGCTACATACTTCATGCATTGATGGAGTATAGAAGGCACGATCATGTACTCATGAATCCATGGTCGACCCAACAGCATATTATAGTTTATGTCTGTATCTGTAGGTCACCTATCTGGCATTTCAGACGGATCTTGCCCAAGGGCAGCTGATTGTAGTGTTCGACGTGGTCAGTCGATGCATCAAAATCTCCAAGGTTCGGAGAAGACTCTAGGGGATGATGCTGAGTGAGGAGCCATGGTCGATATCGACATGATCAATCTTGTTGGCACCAATATATCCTGTATAGTACAGGGGTCTATTGTGCCGGTTGTTCTTCAGCACACTATGGCAATGTGGGCACGTGGCATGATCCTCCTTGGGTAGTTGCACCGGGGTGAGAAAAGAATCAACGTTCTGTAAAGCTTCTCTAAGGGCATCCCGAGTCTCTTTGGAGAGACGAAAGAGCTCGAAGAGCGATAGCCTGGCTGGAGTATTGGCAAGTTGTGCCAATATATCGAAGTTGTAGGGCTTGATCGACCCTACTGCTGAGTCTTTTCTTAGAGATTTGTCAAAGTGACCCTTCTGCCTCTGCTTATCAGCTACAAGGCTTGAGATGGGCTTGCTTCCGATGTATCAGGTACGAAGCCTACAGCAAGCGAAGGTATTTCTTCCTCTGGAACCTTGTTATCTTCTCGTTGGTGAGCTGAGCGAGTGGTAACCAGAGTGTCGTCAGCTGTCACGACCCACACCCACTTTTCGGGACGCGAGTACATGAGCAAGCTAGCTACATATCAAGCGGACTCCAGCCCAACTCGAATACGTAAACGCTATCTGAACTATGCTAATGTGCCTAATCATGGCAAGGCAAACTATATCTCAATCCACAATAAGTGTATAAAACATGAATAAATACTATGGGTCGTGGTCTGCAGCCTACTAGCATACATGTCTGATTAGACTCCCAGAAATAATATGAGTCTATAAAGTAAGCTAACAAGCAGAGTATATCATGATAAGGAATGAAAGCATGAATGGATAATAAACATAATATCAATACCTGGATCCTGCAAGTATATCACGAACATCTACCATCCTGCTCTGCTAACTAACTCCATGCAGTCGCTAAACCTAAAGAGATCATCAGGTCCTCAGGGGACATAGCAAGATACATAAAAACATGCCTATCTAACAGTTCTATCATGCATAAGAATATAAACAGACTATAAACAGGAAACGAGACAGAAACTGATAGGTGGCCACAGATAGGTCACTATGAACACGGATATGGGAACAACTACGCATAAATGAACATCAAGAAGAACAAGTAAACAAGAGATCAATGGAATACCAAACCTCATCCCGAGTATGGATTCGTAGGTTTGAACTAATCACTAACCCTCGCCCCGAGTGTTGACTCGCAGGTGCAAACAGATCAAGACAAACACCCTCGCCCCGAGTGTGGACTCACAGGTACAAATGGTCAACCCTCGTCCCGATTGTGGACGCGCAGGTTGAGAAAATGATACAGGAATAGCAGTTCAATTACACATACTTGTAGACACAACTCAGTCAAGATACAGGTGGCGATACGGTACAACTCAGTCATGACACAGGTAAGAACAACCCTAGAAGGAACTATAATGAGATCAAGCCCGGTATAACTATACTATCAAGTCATGAAAAGATGGTGCTATACAAGCAAGACTAATAAGCTGATAAATATGGTATGGAGAAAACACATAGACAGAAATCAACTAGAGAACTAAATGATGACAAATAAAATAAAAGACTATAAGCATATAAATAAACTGTAGAGGGAGGCAAGGTATCTTACTTGGTGGTAGCATGAAGAACCAACAATATATCATCAACTGGCAAGCCATAAAGTCCAAATCTCACAAATGTCTCTGAAAGCTGAAACAGATATTGCCAATATTCACAAAATAGTCAAATTAGCTAGGATTGTCTGTCCTTAAGTCCAATTCTGGACACAGGAGCAAAACGGTCATTTCGGACCAAAACGATGTCCACCGTTGGACCCACTTTGCACCGAAAAGCATGCCAGAGTCAATGGTCTCTAAAATCATCAAACTATATGTCTACGAATTTGTTTTGATGATACGAACACAACCGTATGTCCAAAGTTAGATTCTGGCGGCCCGTGCACAAAATTGCCCGTTGAGTCAGATCGAGGGGCCCATAAAACGGTGATCCGATCAATTGTCTCAGAATCGAACCAAACTTGGCATACATGACCAAAAAATAATATGGTCATGTTGGCGTAAGTTTTATCTCGATCTGACGAACGTGCACAAAGTAATTGGCAAATTTGCAAAGAGGCCGATGCGGTGAATTTTGATGGATACGCATCAAATTCGTCGTACACACGCGACCAACTTGAATTCCGTCAAAGCCCACACGTCCACGAAGTCGATACGCACCTTTCAATGCTTTTGGTTCGCGACCACGTCGCCTAGTTTGGCGGGACGCACGTCGTACCTGAGAGTTTTTTAATATTCTCAATATTTTAAAAACAGGTTTTTGTTGGTTTTGGAAGTCGAAATACTTTTCACATGCTGGATATGAAATTAGAGAATATAAAAAAGGCTTTTAATCGTGGTTATGTTGCCTACATGTCCCTTCAAGTGGTTTTCCAAAACTCGATTTGGATTGGCAGATATTTGCCTTCCAACTTAGGGTCGGGACTGCTCTGTTTTGCTATTTACAAACAGGTTTTGGTTGATGTTTGCATCAATTTCTCGATAAACAAATTACGCATCTACCTAAACTAAATTATGGAATTGAAAGAGGGTTATGTCAGGTTTTTACCTGAAGAAACGGCTCATCAAAAGAATGAGTGGGCATGACGAAACATCGTCGCGAAGCTGCCTCCCCGCGACTGTGACTGCTGCTGTCGCTGGCACTGTTTGCCTACGCGTGGTCAGCCTTCGGCCAGCAGTGGCTACCCCCGGCGGCGCGCAGGGCCAGGTGGGCGCCTAAGGAGTGGTGGTGGCGGCTGCGTCGAATTTTTAGGATTTGGTGAGGGTTTATTAACTCTTCCTCTCTCTCGATCTACTGCTATAAGGGGTGGTCGGCTCAGGTCTAGGTTGGGATCAGGCTGGGCTGGGATCCCCTTTTCTATTTATTTATCTTTTTATTGTCTATTATTTACATGTATCTATATACATAGCTATACACCTATATATATATATATATATATATATATATATATATATATATATATATACATATGTATATGTATATACATTTATATAAATGATATATATACACCATAAATACAACTTTAAGCAATAAACTATTCTAAGTATATTCAATATTGCAATATAGAATTCTTAATGTATATACACAACATTTTATATAAACAAAATAAAATATTATTATTATTATTATTATTATTATTATATATATATATATATATATATATATATATATATATATATATATATATATATATATAATATATATATATATATATATATATATATATATATTTATACATATTTATTATATATTTATACATATTTATACCTATTTATAAAATAATATGTATAAATATATATATATATATATATATATTATATATATATATATTTTTTATATATATATATATATATATATATATATATATATATATATATATATATATATTTTATATATATATATATATATATATATATATATATATATATATATATATATATATATATATATATATATATATATATATATATATATATATATATTTATACATATTTATACATATTTATTTTAGGCTTATATATATCTATATATATATATATCTATATATATATATATATATATATATATATATATATATATATATATATATACTTTTTTTTTCCAGGAATGGGCGCTCCCCCCCCCCACCGATTCCTCCCCCCCCCCTCTTCCCCTCCTGGTTCCCCCCGCCGCCTACGGCCTCCGCTCGCCCGCCGCCAGTTCGCCGGAGCTGACGCGCGCCCCCCCGTCCTCCGTCGTCGTAGGGGTCGTCACCGTCACGGTTTCCCCTACCTCGTCGATTCCTCTTTAAAGGAAGGCGATCCCGCTCGTCCGGTGGAGGGATCCCGCCCCGGTCGCGCTCGTTTCAGGCAGCGGCGCCGGCCGCCGAGATCCTCCTTGCCTTCGATCCTGGGTCCGCTCCCTTCTCGGAATTCCCCCCCGCCTCCCGCCTCCGTGTTCGCAGGTGCTGGAGGGACCCTCTTGTTCCCTGCCCCCTAGCCAGGATGCCCAGGCCGCGGCGCGCCCAGCCGTCTCGGTGGCTGTCCGCGTGGTAGGAGGGGGAGTCGCTCAGACCCCCGCCGGTCGTCGGTCCATCGCCTCCTCCCCTTCATAGGTCGGAGGGGGTGTCTCTCAGACCTCCCTGCTTCCTCCTCGAGCTCGTTGGCCAGCGGATCTCTTAGCCTTGGTCGACCGCTCCGCTTCGCTGCTCCGGCAGTCCTTCCCCGCGGTGGCGTCCCCGCTGCGCTGGCCGCCCCCCTCCGACCCTGGCTCGGATCGCACCTTCCCCCCGCCGTCGGGGGCCACGGGAGCTCTCGCTCAGCCGCTGCGATGGCCTCTGCTCCCCCTCTCCGGCGCTCGGCGTCCCGTCGCCGCCCTCTCGGCGGGCCCTTCCTCGATCCGCCCCCCGCTGGCGTGTTTTGGACAGCAGTTGTCCTCTCCGTCATGTATGCCTACGTGGGACTGCACCTTTGGGGAGCGTGATCCTCGGGCAGCGTGTATTGACGCGGGCGTCAGCGAGTTCTCGGTTGACGCGCTTGTCCCCTCTCCTGCGCTCAGTATTCCCTCTTTCTTTTGCGCAGGGGATGCCTTCAATTCTGCTGTGAGCCCCGGTGTTGTGGCTATACACGTGGCGGATCCTCGGTCGCCCCACGCGCTATCTCCTCTTGCGCGGTCCTTGCCTGGCGCATGTGACTCTGCTGATCTCTTTGGGCATCACGTGGGCCCCCCCACGTGGAGGATCCTTCTTCCCCCATTGTGTAGGCTGTTGAGCCCTCCATTGTGCTGTCTGGTGTGCCCCCCTTGTGCAATCTGGTGTGCCCCCCTTTGCGCAGTCCGGTGAGCGCGTGATGGCCCACCCCCCTCTTTGCGCTCTTGGGACAGCGCAGTATAGCCGGCTCCCGGTGGCCCTTTGTGGTCCCCTCCTTGCGCAGGTTGTCCAGGACAGCGCGTCCAAGCGGCTAGGTCCATCCCTTCGCCTTCCGGTCCCAGCCGAGGTTCGTCGTCCGATTCCACCGGGTGCAGCCTCCGGCCATGGCGTTCTTCCTCTCCCTCCCCGGCCCTCGACCCCGGCGCTGCGGGTTCGACCCTGGCCGCTCACTCTTGGCCCAACTCCGCACATTCCAGGCTGGGGCAGTCCACTCCAACGGCGCCCCCTTTCGGTGTGCCTCGTTTCGCCCCCTCGGACAGCCCCTTGCTAGGTCAGACCCTGATCCCCCGGACGGTCGCCGGTGGTGCTATTCCCCCCCATCAGGCCTTTGCCTATTCGGGATCCCCATTGGCGCAAGCCTCCTCCCCCTCCCCCCCCGCAGTTGCTACAGTGGGCTCCGGCGATATTCTCTCGGACTCTTCGGCAGACCCCATCGTCCCTCGGGCCCGTGCCGACGTGCCCCCCCTTCGGCAGCCAGTCCCCTCCCCAACTCCCTCTCCTTTGCGGACGGACTGCGACCTGACCGGATTAGGGCTGATCCGCGTCCGGTAGCTGAAGTGATCTTGCCTGAAGTCATCCTGGCGCCTCCGTCGGACGGATACCCTATCCGGGTCCCCTTCTCCTGCGAAGAGGTCCGCTCCCTATCTTCCCCCTTCATCAGGACTTTGGTCCTCAAGTTCAGTTCCGGATGTCCTAAGATTTCTGCTGTTCGGGAAGCCATCTCTAGATGGGGTCTCTCGGCGTCTTACAGGATTGCTCCTCTCGACCCCAAACACTTGCTGCTCCATCTTTCCTCCGACCAGGACTTCAGTAAAGTGTGGATGAAAGGCACGACCAAAATTGACAATCAGCTTGCCAAAATTGTCAAATGGTCGCCAAACTTTAACCCCAAGATCGATTCGACCATCGTCACCTCCTGGATAACCCTCCCCAATCTCCCCCTAGTTTATTTTCCTGCTGCAGCCCTCAAGAGGATCGCCAGCACGTTCGGTACTCTTGTAGCCGTCGCAGAAGAAATGAAAAACCTTTCTAAATGTAACTACGCCAAGATCTGCGTAGAGCAGGACCTCACCACAGAGCCACCCAAAGTGATAGAAATAGAACTTGGTGATCAAACACTCAGTCAAACGCAGGTTTACGACAACAATATTATTTTCTGTCAACACTGCCAGATGGGTGGTCACTCTTTACAACACTGCTTTCGTGCTCATCCAGAACTCAAGAAACCTACCCCCTGGAAAGCGCGCGAGTCCGTAGCAGCTCTCCCTTCCCGCCACACAGCGCGGATCCCTCACACCCCCCATCCTCCAGCTCGGAGTTCCACAATCCTCGTCGAGCCTGGATCAGCTCCCTCCCATTCCCGCGCCATCACTCTCTACCAGCCCAGCGGAGCGATAGTTACTGCTCCCGCTGACGGCGCCAGCGCGCTGCCGGTCCCTCCCGATTGCCTTCCAATCCCTTCATCCCCCTCTCTCGCCATTACTCTCCATAATTCCTTCGCAGCCCTTGAGCCGTATGACTGCTCCCCTGAGACGCCGATCTCCGGTGGCCTCCCCACCCCCTCTCCCACTCCCCCTCCGTCCGGCCTCGACATTGTCCCCCTCCTCCACCCCCCTACCGCCCCTCCCTCCCTCGTCGCCCCACCTCATCAATCCTCCTCCGCCGGCCTCAAATCCCCCTCCAACGGCGAGACGGTCGGGGCTAAATGCTTCGCCATTCCCACCCCCCCTTAGAGCGGCCTTCGTTCCTCCTCGTCCGCCCGCCCCGCTCACCGGCAGATTTTGGCAAGCACAGCAAGCGGGTTTCCTCGATCGAGACAATCCTCTCTGCGCCCTGTCGGAATGCGAAGACTCTGACATTTCCCTCTCCGCAACCGCAGCCGCCGAATCGAGTTCAGATCGGACTCTAGCACCGGCCGGCAAAAGTCCCAAGAAAAAGAAGAAATCCAAGAAACAAAGGCAGCGTACGGCGATGACCACGAGATCCGCCCCAATGCTGCAAAACCTCTCTACCTCCTCATTAAATGCCTAACATTCTTTCTTGGAATGTTCGAGGCATTGGTAATAAGTAGACTATGAATCGGGTCATCAGTCTGACCAAATCTCATCGGATCGATCTACTTGTCTTTATCGAACCCAAAATCCCTCATAGAAGAATGAAAGAAATTTAACTCAAGCTGGGATTCCCTTCCGCTATTACCGGTTGTCACGACATTTGGATCTTCTTCGCAGCCGACTTCCGCTTTGGCATGATCAACGACTCCCCTCAAGCCCTCTCCTGCTGGGTTGAACATCCCGCCTTCAAGACTCGTTCCATCCTGTCGGCCATCCACGGTAGCTGCAGCATCCCGGAGCGCAAAGTGCTGTAGGAGATTCTGTCAGGTCCCTCTATCCCGCACGAGGATATGCCTTGGCTTTGCATCGGTGATTTCAACACGGTCTCTTGCAGGGAGGAGAAATCTGGTGGTCGTGACCCCCCTCTTTCGGCCATGGAGGACTTCAACAACTTCGCTCTCTCCGTCCAACTATCTGACATCCCCTTCCACGGCAACCAGTTCACTTGGTGCAATATGCAAGACGGTTCGCGTCGACAGTACTCCCGTCTGGATCGTGCCATGGTCAATGACTGTTGGACGGATTTCGGTCTGATCAGCAATCTGTCGCATCTGAACTCCACAGAATCAGACCATTCTCCCCTCCTTCTTGAGATCAACATCTCTTATAACCGCATCAAAAAATCATTCCGCTTCCTTGACTTCTGGTGCCACCACCCACAGTTCATGAGCATCGTGGAAGAGGCATGGGGCTCTGTCACGCATCTGGACCCTATGGTCAGGTTTGCTTCCAAACTTAAAGCTACTAGAAAAGCCCTCACGACCTGGAGCAAATTTGCATTCGGGGACATATTTCAGGCTATTAAGGATGCGGAAGACGATGTCACCCGTGCGGAGATCGATTTCGCCCTGTTCAATTCCCCGGAGAATCGTGCCGCTCTCAACCTCTCCAAGGCCATCCTCAAGTCCAGAATCAGGGTTGAATCTGAATTTTGGAGACAGAAGGCCAGATTATACTTGGACCTGGAGGGGGACAAGAACTCTGGCTTCTTTCACAAATGCGTCAAAGGACACAGAAGCTCTCTCAAGATACACCGCATCCGTGATGAAAATGGTCAAATTCTAGACGATCAGAAGAATATTCAAATGGCAGCCACAAACTACTTCTCCAACATGTTCGCCAAAGAGCCTGTAAGTAAAGATGACGGATTCCTGTCCGTGATCCCATCGATGATCAGTGAAAGGGATAACGATGGTCTCCGCGTTCCCCCCTCCGCCGATGAGATTAAGAAGGCAGTGTGGTCCATTAATGCCAACAGCGCTCCGGGTCCGGACGAATTCAACGGGGTTTTCTTCCGTTCTTGCTGGGACATCATTCAGTCCGACCTCGGGGAGGTCGCTAGCGCCTTCTTTCAAGGTGCCACCTATCCGAAATCAATATCCTCCGCTCATATCATCCTCATTCCCAAGAAAGGCAATCCGGACTCTTTTAAGGACTTCAGACCGATCAGCCTATGCACTTTCACCAACAAAATTATCTCTAAAATCATTGCCTCCAGAACGTCGAACATTCTTCCCAGAATCATATCCGAAGAGCAAAGCGGCTTCGTCAAAGGTCGTAATATCTCCGATAATATCCTTCTGGCGCAAGAGATGATCACGTGTATGAAATTCCCGTCCAGGGGGGGAACGTTGCTATCAAACTGGACATGAAAAAAGCTTATGACCGCCTTGATTGGCAGTTCATGATCTGGGTACTCAGAGGATTCGATTTTTCGGAACCCGTCATAGACATCATCTTCAGATCCATCAACAACTCCTGGTTTTCCACAGTAATAAACGGCCAATCTCAGGGTTTCTTCAAAGCTTCCCGCGGAGTTAGACAGGGAGACCCCCTCTCCTCTACCATTTTTATCATCACCGCCGAAGCCCTGAGTAGAAATCTCAAAATCTTGCCGCAATCTCCCGGCTTCCAACACTTTCACACTACGACCGGTTGCCCTCTCATTACTCATCTGGCGTACGCGGACGACATCCTCATTTTCTCTGCTGGCACGATTGGAGCCATCGAAGTTGTTATCAGAACCCTTGCCAATTACACCCGCTGCTCCGGGCAGAAAATCAACAACAGCAAGAGTGTGATATACACCTATCATAAAGCCGATAGAACTCACTCGGCTGTACTGTCTTCCATGACTTCCTTCTCCATAGCTTACTCTCCTTTCCTGTACTTAGGCTTCCCGCTGGTATACGGCAGAGCGAACTCTGGGATTTTTGAACACATGATTTGCAAGATTCGCCAAAAAAAAGCGGGCTGGCACAATGCCACCCTGTCCCAGGGGTGAAGCTAATCCTCATTAAGCATGTCCTATCGTACATCCCCATTTACACCTAGCGGTGTGCTCGCCCCCAACCAAAGAGCTTCATTCTATTGAATCCATCCTTGCCAATTTCTTTTGGGGCCATCTTGAAGGAAAGAACAAGTATCACTGGGCCAGTTGGGCTACCATGGCCAAATCTACTTAAGAGGGTGGTTTGGGCTTCTGCAGGCTAGCCCACTTGGTCGACGCCTTTTCAGGCAAATTATGGTGGAAAATCCGCTCTGAAAACTCGATCTGGACCAGGTTCATGCGTGTGAGATACTCCAGATTCTATCACTTAACCGAGGCGTCTGCTAACAACAGATCTTCCGCGTCGGGGCGGCGTATCATCCGTGGTTGTATCCTCACCGAACCACACCTCCGTCTGACCCTGGGCAACGGTCTTTCACAGGCCTGCAAGGAACGCTGTGTTGGCCCATTGGTCATATGGTCAACCTAATTTTAATAATTGATCAAAACTCTGTCTGGATATACAAAGCTTGTTGGGACATTCTCAGCTTCTTGGACATAAGCAAGATTGGATATTCACTTCGTTCAAGACTGAAGATCTGTTTGCCTACTTGAGTCTGTATTTCCTATGCAATATAATTTTCTTTTTATTTGAGTCTAGGAATACATTGTACACCGAGTCGTACTGGCAAATAGGCTATTCCCAAAATAGTTCAAAATGTTTTTAAAATGACCTATTAAATTGTTTACAAAAAGGTTTTTAAAAAGGTTTTCAAAAATCACCAAAACCTATTTTAAAAACCCTAACCTAACCCTGGCAGAACTCGGCCAGAGTTCGGCCAGAGTTCGGCCAGAGTTCGGTTGGTGGCCGTTTTGATTTTGAATTCTCTGGAACTTGGTCCTCCTGCAGTTGCGAATTTGACCGAGATTTGCTCATCGAGTTCTGCCCGAATTCTGCCAGAATTCTGACAGAGTTCTCCCTTTGGAAATCCTATAAATAGAGAAGTATTTCGATCATTTCAAATCACTCATTCACTTTCAATCTTCTCTCTATCTAAAGCTTTCTATCTTCCAAAGAGTTTTCTAGAGCTTTCATTTTCAGATCCCAAGCCAGTTACAATCCTCTAGTCGATTTGCCAGTGCGGTACGGTCTAGAATTTTCTGAGAGATTGTAATCAGAAGGCTTGATTGAAGAATACCTCTTCACATTTGAAGTTGGACGAGTTCTTCGTATCAAAGCTCGCGTTGTAGAAGTTGCAAGGACTTCGTAAGAAAACTTACGGTTTTTCCTATAGTGGATTCAAACTGGTAGCAAGAGTTCTACCGACTGGATTAGTCCTCAACAGAGGGATACCAGTATACATCGCTGTCTTTGTGTTTGCTTTCTGAACTCTGCCTTTACTTTATTTTCATCTGTGATTATATACTGTGATTGTGTTGCTAACTTTTTAATTAGCATTATTCCGCTGCCAACCCTATTCACCCCCCCTCTAGAGTATTACGCTTTACTATATCGTTCCTACAATTGGTATCAGAGCGGGTGTTATAGGTAAAGCAAGGTAAAAGTGCTATTATTTATTCATTATTTATTAGATCACAGCACATCACATGGCTACTATGAAATTCACAAGTGAAGGTCAGGCCACAAACAGACCTCCTCTGTTTGATGGTACTAACTACACTTATTAGAAAACACGGATGAGTTTCTTCTTAAAGTCTCTTGATTTTGACTTATGGGCTATTGTTCTTGATGGCTATCAGAAGCCACCTCGTATAAATATCGAGGGTGTTTTAGTTGAAAAACCCCAAAACAGTTATACAGAGGAAGAAAAGAAAAAGGCCAGTCTTAACGCACATGCCATTAATGCTTTTTTTTGTGCCTTAGACAGAACAGAATTTAACAGGGTATCTACATGCACAACGGCAAATGGTGTATGGAAGCTTCTCGAAGTTACACATGAAGGCACGACTCAAGTCAAGGAGTCAAAAGTCAGCAGACTTACTCAAGAGTACGAGGCGTTCAAAATGAAGCCAAATGAAACAGTCACACAAATGTTCGAGAGGTTCTTGGATATTGTAAACCCTTTGTCCTCCTTAGGCAAAGAATACAGTAACCACGAAAAGATTCGCAAACTCCTGCGAGCTCTCACCAAGAACTGGATTCCGAAGGCTACAGCTATCATTGAAGGAAACGACCTCACCACAATGTCACTTGAAGTACTCATGGGTAAGCTACTCACTCATGAACTGGATCTACAAGATTTTGAAGAGCCTGCACCAAAGGAGAAGACTATCGCCCTCAAGGCTCAGCACAGAAAAGCTGCTGAAGATGACTCAGACAGCAGTGGATCTGACGCTGAAGATCAAGCACTCCTAGCAAAGAAGTTCAAAAGATTCATGAGACATGAGAAAAGAGTCAAAGAGAACAACAACAACAACTGGTACCAAGAAGATGCTGTCTGCTATGGCTGCAAGAAGAAGGGACATATGAAGAAGGACTGTCCCATCAACTCATCATCGAGCAAGAAGAACAACAGGTATGAAAAAGGCAACCTGAAAAGATCAACGTCTCGGAAATACGCCAACACCAGCATATGGCATGAAAGTGAAGCCAGCGACTCAGAAGACGAACATTCAGATGACGCTGCAAACATCTGCTTCATGGCAGTTGATCAGGTACCTACTGAACCTGTAGAAACATATGATGACTTTACCTTTGAGCAATTAGGAGATGCCTTCAGTGACCTGATGCTTGACTACAGGAAACTGCGTAGTAAATATCAGACCGCTAAGAAGGTACTCAAAGAGTACAAAGGAGAAATAGGAAGACTTACCGACCTACTAGCTGAGGTTAGAACTAGTGTTAGTGAGTCTGGTGAGCTTTTCTCTATAAAGCTCTTATTACACGAGACTAAACAGTCATCCGAAGAGAAAGATAAGATTATAGACCAATTGAGAGAAGATCTTTCAAAAGAAAAGAAAAGTCTTCAATCTGCACAAACCAGAATGGAATCACTCACTTCTGATTATACTAAGTTATATGACACTTCCAAAAGGTTGGAAATTAGGTTAGGAAAACAGCCTGAGCCTGCTACTTCCTATCCTAACACGTGTCACTTACCGAAAATTCGGAACATTCCTAAGCCAAACACTGTCAGACCAAACCATATAAAACCTTTACCCCAAAAGGTTAAGCCCAAACATGATCATAGGTATGCATTCTTCTATACTAGAAAACCTAAACCTACCAACCATGCACATCACTCTGCTTTCAACACTCAACATGCACAATGTCATTATTGTGGCCTCATTGGTCATATTTCATCTGCATGTAGAATGAGAAAGCTAGTTGATTTAAATGTTTATGCTTGGATACCTAAAGCTAACAATTCAGGACCCTACAAGAAATGGGTACCAAAGGTTTCATCTGCAAACTGTTTTGTAGGTGGAACACCCTTCACATGCTAGAAGCAAATGGATCATCGACAGCGGTTGCTCACGGCATATGACCGGTGATGCTACTCTATTTGCAACACTGTCGAAGAAGAAGAAGGAAGGTTATGTTTCCTTCGGCAATAATTTAAAAGGGTATATTATTGGTATCGGTGATGTTGGTAAATCTCCCTATCCCGTGATTAAAGATGTCTGTCTGGTTACCGAGTTGAAACATAATCTGCTCAGCATAAGTCATCTAGCTGATCGTGGTTATGGTATCAACTTTGGCAAAGACAAATGTACTATAGTTGATAGCTCAACTGGTAGTACTATCTTTGAAGGAATCAGGGAAGACAATATATATGTTTTCTATCTATTGGAAGAAGCTAACATTTCAGGTAGATGCTTAATGGCCAAAAGTGATGAGAGTCATTTATGGCATATGAGACTCGGTCATGCAAATATGGATACAATTTCAAGATTATCCACAAAGAAGTTAGTACGCGGTTTACCGGACATAACATTCAAGAAGGATTCGGTATGCAGCCAATGCGAAAAGAACAAGGCTACCAGATCCACATTCAAGTCTGTAAACGCAGTATGTACTACTAGACCTCTACAATTGCTATACATGGATTTATTTGGTCCTAGCAGAGTTGCTAGCCTCGGAGGTAAATTATATGCATTTGTAATTGTAAATGATTTTTCTAGATACACATGGGTATATTTCTTGACACGCAAGAATGACGCATTATCCGAATTTGTCGCCTTTTGCAAGAAAGTACAAAATGAAAAAGGTTACATGATCACTCGTATTAGAAGCGATCATGGAGGCGAATTCGAGAATGCTGATTTTGAGCAATTTTGTGACACACACGATTTTATACACGAGTTCTCCTGCCCTAGAACTCCACAACAAAATGGAGTTGTGGAACGTAAGAACAGAACTCTAACCGAAATGGCCAGAGTAATGTTAAATCAATTTAGCCTACCCAAATACTTCTGGGCTGAAGCTGTCAATACAGCTTGCTTTGTGCTCAATAGAGTTCTAATTCGACCCAAATCGAAGAAGACTCCATTTGAGTTATGGTTTGATAGAATTCCTTCAGTTTCATATTTTAAGATATTTGGCTGTAAGTGCTTTATTCTTAATACTAAAGACAATTTGGGAAAGTTTGACGAAAAGGCCGATGAAGGTATATTTTTAGGTTATGCGGCCAAGAGCAAAGGATACAGAGTCTTCAACAAACGTACCATGATCATCGAAGAGTCAATCAACGTCACTTTTGATGAAATGAACCAAATGACACTCGATGACAGTAATGAAGATCTGCCTACATCAAGCTCAACATCAGCTGAACCTGAGCCAAGCTCTGCACAAGCTGAACCCCCTAGAGGAGATCCAAGAACCAGCTACCTACAGAGTCTACCGAAAAGATTAAAATTCACAGCTGATCATCCACAAGATTTGGTAATTGGTGACATTACCAAAGGAGTAAGCACTCGATCATCCAGTAGAGATATTATTTCTAGTGTTGCATTTATTTCACAGCTAGAACCTAAATCTATTGATGAAGCATGTAGTGATAGTTTCTGGATAGATGCTATGCAAGAGAAATTGAACCAATTCGAACGGAATCAAGTTTGGGAACTTGTTCCCAAGCCTATTGATCATCCGGTCATTGGCACCCGTTGGGTATTCCGAAACAAACTGAATGAGGATGGTTTAGTAACTCGTAACAAGGCTCGACTCGTAGCTCAAGGATACAATCAAGAAGAGGGTATCGACTACGATGAGACTTATGCCCCGGTTACGAGATTAGAATCCATTCGTATGTTATGTGCATTTGCATGTTTTCATGATTTCAAACTTTTTCAAATGGATGTAAAAAGTGCTTTTCTAAATAGATTTATAAAAGAAGAAGTTTTTGTAGCACAACCTCCGGGTTTCACGGATTTCAAAAATCCTGACCATGTTTTCAAGTTGAAGAAAGCCTTATATGGTTTGAAACAAGCCCCTCGTGCTTGGTATGATCGTCTAAGCTCTTTTCTACTTGACAACAATTTTACAAAAGGAAAGGTTGACACTACACTTTTTATTAAATCTTTTAATGGCAAGCTGCTTTTAATTCAGATCTATGTTGATGATATCATATTTGGATCCACTGATGAATCTCTTTGTCAAGAATTCTCTAAGTGTATACAGAATGAGTTTGGGATGAGCATGATGGGAGAGCTGAAATTCTTTCTCGGATTGCAAATCAAACAAACCGACAATGGGACGTTCATTAATCAAGCCAAGTACACAAAAGATTTGCTAAAGAAGTTTGATCTGAACAATGTCAAACCTATTGGCACTCCGATGGCAACTTCAACAAAGCTTGATTCTGACGAACAAGGCAAGCCAGTCGACACACGTAAGTATCGAGGTATGATTGGTAGTTTACTTTACTTAACTGCTAGTCGTCCAGATATAATGTTTAGTATTTGCTTGTGTGCACGTTTTCAAGCTAACCCAAAGGAATCACATCTGTCCGCAGTTAAGCGTATCTTCCGATACCTTAAAGGTACTTCTTCTGTCGGCTTGTGGTATCCCAAATCCAAATCCTTTGACCTTATTGGTTATTCGGATGCAGATTTTGCTGGATGCAAGGTTGATAGAAAAAGTACTATCGGTACATGTCATTTCTTAGGCAAGGCTCTAGTCTCTTGGTTTAGTAAAAAGCAAAATTCTGTAGCCTTATCAACAACAGAGGCTGAGTACATCGCCGCAGGACGTTGTTGTGCTCAGATTTTGTGGATGAAACAAACCTTAGAAGACTTTGATTTATTTTACACACATATTCTCATTTTCTGTGATAATACTAGCACCATTAATTTGACTAAGAATCCTGTATGTCACTCTCGTACTAAACATATCGAGGTTCGGCATCATTTTCTTAGAGATCATCATCAAAATGGAGATATAAACCTTGTATACATAGATACTGATAATCAATTAGCTGATATCTTCACTAAACCTCTAGCGGAAGATCGCTTCAATTATTTACGTCGAGAATTAGGAATTTTGGACGTCAATAATATTAATTGATG
Source organism: Iris pallida (assembly GCA_029216955.1). Lineage (NCBI taxonomy): Eukaryota > Viridiplantae > Streptophyta > Magnoliopsida > Asparagales > Iridaceae > Iris > Iris pallida. Next base: position 4,321,281 of record JANAVB010024599.1, on the reverse strand, counting down.
TTATTTTATGATTGTATATCATTATGCAAAAACTGTGTTAGAGACAAGCTAATAAAGAGTCTGTCTGTCACCACAACTACGGTTGAAGCGAAGCGGTATTTAAGAGTTCCCCGGTGAACCTCCGCCAGCTGGGACAGTACTCCTACAGCTAATCTGAGACAGCTGCTGTGTAACGATATTTAACTCATAAAATATTATTAATTATGTTATTTGAAAGCTAAAATAACTAATCTTTGAATTAAATATTTGAAACGAGTCAATGAAAAAGAAGTAGCAAAATTAACTTGAAAGAACCATAGGCGAATTTGGCCAGAACTCTGACCGAATTCGGCCCGAGTTCGGTTGGGGGTATCTGTGTATATATCCAGAACCCGAGAGCTCCTTCTCTTCCATTGCTTCCATATTTCCAACCAGCAGCTACAGCCGCCCGAAAATCCTCCAAACCCTAGGTATTCACCAACCCGTTGCTTCCTATCTACTTGGTGAAATCCTTCCAAACTTTGGAATCGTGCGGAGATCATCCTTCTCTACAACATATCTAATTTTTTGTGAGGTATAACTCTCTCTTTTTACACTTTCAAATTTGTGCTTATTTATTTCAATGGTACCTAGATTTAATCCGTTTAAAAGGAAGAAGACTACTCCTAGTGAGGAAGGGTCCTCTTCGAATCCTCACACGGATTCTTTGTTTTCGCCAGTCCAAAAGAGCGACGGTGCTTTCGATGGGTTTTTCTTTCAAACCCTCGATCAAGCTTTATTATTGTACGGTGACTTTTCCACCCGATCCATATGCAGCGGCTCTCTGGTTAAATGGACGATATTTCCTGACCATCGTCACTTATTTGAGGCATTAGGGTTATATTTGCTTGTTAAACTGTGCTTCCCAATTGCTACTAATGCCATTAGATTGTTCTATTGCAATCTCGTAGTTAACACTTTTGACGTGAGCACACGTGTTGGAGGCATAGATATTGAGTTCAATGATGTCCTCCTAGCGGAGATTCTTGGGATTCCCAATGAAGGTGAACCGCTAGTTGATATCACGGAATTCGAGTTTCCCGAAGGCACTACACTCACGAGTTTCAAAACGGAACTTTGTGCACCTGACAGAGTACGTTCTGGAAAGTTTAAGGCTAACAACCTTAACTTGTTTAACTACGAATTGTATCGCATCATCTACTCTACTCTACTTCCAAAATCCACTTCCAAGGATGATGTGACTTCGCTTGAGCTGTCCGCTATGTATCATCTTATCAAGGGGATTCCTTTTTCCGTCCCCAAGACTATTATTTAGATGATGGGACGTTGTCGTGCAAGAGATCAAAATCTCTCTTACGCGATGATTCTCCCTCGTATCTTTCAGCGCTTCGACATCGATCTATCGACTTGTACTCAGGACTCTGAGCCCAAGTTACTCCAGCTTTCTCGTCGCAGCCGGACTGCTTCAGCTTCACCTCCTGCTCCTCCTACTGCACCATCTCCACCACATCAGCCGTATGCCATGACTTTTGAGGGCATACATCAGCACCTATCTGCTTTGCACGTCTCGATGACGGACATGGCTCGCGAGCGTGAGTTTCGCGATGTCACCCGTTACCAGGCGATGGCAAACTCCTTGGTCGATCAGCATTTTGTACAGACTGGTCACTCTGCCGCTTCCATCCCTCGAGATCCAACTTTTTTGGGTTACCGCTGTGAGGATGAGGCAGTCCATGCCTACTTCCAGCCCGGTAACGCCTATGATTGGTATCGTGCTCCTCGAGATTATGTTGGCGAGTTCTATGCTGGCGCCCCTACTCATCCTACTGGCACTGGTACTTCTGGTGCTGGTACTTCCGGTCATGCTGGCCGTGCTGCTGATGATATTGATGAGGATAGTGATGATGAGATCTGATCTGATTACTAGTGACATTCTACTGTATACTTGGAAATGCTCTGACATTCCAAGTTTTTATCATTTACTTTTTGATTAGTACTTTATAGTTTGCTATCAGTATTTCTTTTATCTTCATGGACATATTTATGATGTTTCATTTATGACATCTCAGTTAAGTTCAGCATTTTGTTTAGCACTATTTTCTTATATTGCTTTTCATTTTTAAACTGTCTGTGAAATAGCATGCCTGAGATTTTTTTTGCAATACATGCTTGTGATGATAATTTATATAAATATTACATGCCTGTAATGCTATATCTCTAATTATTTACTGTATCTTTTATTTTGTTTTCTCACTATTTGTTACTTATGCATTGATTGCGGGAGACTCTTCTGCATTTCATACGGGGGAGCCTTCTCTTGTACAACTATTTTGCTAAGTGACAAAGGGGGAGAAAATTAAAATGATCTAACATTTTTTTTGAGTTGAATACAGGTTATGAACAATTTTTCACCTTTTGATATTTTTTCGAACTAGCTTATTGTTATATCATTCATAGTTTGTCAATTATCAAAATGGGGGAGATTGTTGGCCCATTGGTCATATGGTCAACCTGATTTTAATAATTGATCAAAACTCTGTCTGGATATACAAAGCTTGTTGGGACATTCTCAGCTTCTTGGATATAAGCAAGATTGGATATTCACTTCGTTCAAGACTGAAGATCTGTTTGCCTACTTGAGTCTGTATTTCCTATGCAATGTAATTTTCTTTTTATTTGAGTCTAGGAATACATTGTACACCGAGTCGTACTGGCAAATAGGCTATTCCCAAAATAGTTCAAAATGTTTTTAAAATGACCTATCAAATTGTTTACAAAAAGGTTTTCAAAAAGGTTTTCAAAAATCACCAAAACCTATTTTAAAAACCCTAACCTAACCCTGACAGAGTTCGGCCAGAGTTCGGCCAGAGTTCGGTTGGTGGCCGTTTTGATTTTGAATTCTCTGGAACTTGGTCCTCCTGCAGTTGCGGATTTGACCGAGATTTGCTCATCGAGTTCTGCCCGAATTCTGCCCGAATTCTGACAGAGTTCTCCCTTTGGAAATCCTATAAATAGAGAAGTATTTCGATCATTTCAAATCACTCATTCACTTTCAATCTTCTCTCTATCTAAAGCTTTCTATCTTCCAAAGAGTTTTTTAGAGCTTTCATTTTCAGATCCCAAGCCAGTTACAATCCTCTAGTCGATTTGCCAGCGCGGTACGGTCTAGAAGTTTCTGAGAGATTGTAATCAGAAGGCTTGATTGAAGAATACCTCTTCACATTTGAAGTTGGACGAGTTCTTCGTATCAAAGCTCGCGTTGTAGAAGTTGCAAGGACTTCGTAAGAAAACTTGCAGTTTTTCCTATAGTGGATTCAAACTGGTAGCAAGAGTTCTACCGACTGGATTAGTCCTCAACAGAGGGATACCAGTATACATCGCTGTCTTTGCGTTTGCTTTCTGAACTCTGCCTTTACTTTATTTTCATCTGTGATTATATACTGTGATTGTGTTGCTAACTTTTTAATTAGCATTATTCCGCTGCCAACTCTATTCACCCCCCCTCTAGAGTATTACGCTTTACTATATCGTTCCTACACGCTGGTTGGGGGCGGACATCCTCAGGCCCAACGCGATTACTCCGCCTCTGTGCGTGATCCGTGATTTATGGAATGATGACACGTCTGAGTGGGATTGGGGTCGGGTGCGTGATTGGTTAGGCCCGGCTGCCGAGGCGAGCTTACGCGCTTCTAATCTGTCGATCAATGACACTCAGGACGTGCTCAGATGGTCCCCCAACCAGAGTGGCGTCTTCACCCTAGCTTCGGCCAGAGACATCGTCAGAGAGATTCAAATCTCGACTTCCCCTTCCGCCAAGTTTTAGCACTCGTGTATTCCGGCAAAATGGTCCATTCTAATCTGGCGAGTCGCGCGTCGGAAAGTCCCCACGGATGATGCTGTGAAATCCTTCGGTTATAGTCTGGCGTCCAAATGCCACTGCTGTGCTGTTCCCAATTCAGAATCAGTCGAGCACGTTCTGCTTTCTGGGGAGTCTGCTTCTCTCATTTGGACTCTCCTTCACTGTAAGTGCAAGAAGGTCCCCACAATCGGGGGGTATCAACGATCTGCTGGCCAGCTGGAACACGTCGCACGGGCATCAGATCGTCGCTGCCGCCGTCCTTTGGGTTTTATGGAAAAACAGAAACAAATACAGATTCGAGGATCGTCAATTCCAGCCTCCGAAATTGTACAGAGAAGTGATTCGGCAAATCTACAAAAGAAAGAGGTGTTGCTCTCACACCTCTAACAAGTTTTGGGAGGCTTTGGACCGATGAGTCGGGCTCGGGGGTGAGTCCCTCGGGTTCCCGCCTTCACTGTTTTTATTTTGTGCTTTCTTCCTAGTTTTCTGTTTTTACTTCTTTGCTTACCAGGGCATTTTGTTTTTTCGCCTTTGGTACCAGCTGTATTGCTCGGTTTTGAGCCCTTCTTCCATTTCAATACAATATGCTTCCCTTTAAATATATATATATATATATATATATATATATATATATATTATATATATATATATATAAGCCTAATCTATATATTTTTTTTTTCTAAGCCTAATCTATATTATATATATTTATATATATAAGCCTAATATATATATATATATATATATATATATATATATATATATATATATATATATATATATATATATATATATATATTTATATTTATATATTTATATATATATATATATATATATATATATATATATATATATAAGCCTAAAATAGTATTATTATATATAAGCCTAATTTTTATATACTATGAGTATACTTCTATATATACATATACACATGTATATATAATCTAGATAAATCCCAAAATCCAACATTTTTGTTAAGAAAATTATTTACTATATTATCAGTAAAACATTATTTAATATTAAGAACATATATATATATATATATATATATATATATATATATATATATACAACCACCTTTGTGAATTCGGCTACCAGGTCACTAAATTAGAATAGTGATACAACATACGTCTACATGGACGCCTTTGGTCTCACTACGTCCCTACACGGGTTTGGGTTGGGATCGGATTAGTTTGGTACGACCAGGTCTTCTAAAAGTCAATAATCTAAATAATAAATAATTAAAATATATTTAGAGGTTAATTCGTAACTTGGCCTGGTTTTCCTATTTAGGACACACTTATGGCTTGGCCTTCCCTACCATAGCTAAAATACTAGTCAAGGCACCCAACTACATTATTCGTGCCAAAATTCTTGGTCATCTTGTACTCCAAATCTTAACCATGATTAAAACTATCTATCGTATTAACTATTTAATTATTTATAAAAAATCACCATTTAAAACAAATAAATAATAAAAAAATATTTCATAATTTTTGGGAAGAGGAGTTACAAATCTACCCACCTTAAAATAATTTCGTCCTCGAAATTCTAGTTCATAATTATACCTTAAAATTCAAAAAGAAAGTCTACTTTTACCTTAATTTCCTTAAATTTTAATTCCTTAAAAATAGTTTATATCCTTCTCCCAGCCATTTTGTAACTACGAAACCTCGAGGACTTCTACCCACCTTTGGTCATACTACTCTCTCAAAGGTATGTCACTAAAACTTTATATCCTTCCATCTAGTTGCTAGAATCATTACCTATAGATATCTAAGACATATGGCATCTATAATCACCCCATATCTATAAAATACACAAAATTAAATAATCAAACAATATTATACTATAACTTAAGAATTTTTGATAAATTTTAGACAGTACGATCATTCGTCATCCCAAAATAGGAAGAGATAAAAATCAATGGGTCGGAAGACAAGGATGAATAATCAAGAACAAATATGAAATTCAAGGACGTAGAGAAATTTCTAGAAGAATTTTTAAGACAGTGTGGATTGAGATTTCTATGGTTTAGTCATAGTTGCAGGCTCGTATCAGTACTGTTACATAACCGATACGATATGCTCTGACCTAAATGGGCCACCAAATAAGTCGATATAGAAACTAAAATAAGTCGATATAGAAACTATACGACACGATTTGACCTTCTTCCCCTTGACAGAGTACGCTGCAGGAAGGATCATGTATGGGGCAAGATCGGGATGGACCGACATAACTTCGTCTCGCGACGTAGTAAATGGGATGAGGCCTTTAGCATTGTCACAGGATGGTGAAAGGTTTACTACTTCCATTGTTGTCCTCGGGATAGGGATGACACCGTCTTGAGCCTATCCTCGAAAAAAATTTGAATTAGAGGGTGACCATGTTGGCAGTGACAGACTTTTTCTCGTAGTCGAGTGAGATGGCCTTGGCGTCAATGAGGAGTTGGATCTGTCTCTTCAACACGTAGCAGTCACGTGTTAAATGGTGAACATACTGGTGATAGTGGCAGTATTTTGGATTATCCACCTTTCCTACTTCGTTCCGACGCTTTGGAGGCAGGAGTTGAAGTCTGCCACCCTTCATCAATATATCAAAAAGTTCTAGTGTATCTTCGTCAATGAAGGAGTAGGTTTCCTTCAGCTTTGGCGCTTCTGCTGGCTTCTGGTTCATCGACACAGAACCTTTGGAGATAGTGACGATGATGGCTTGCTTTTTTTTACCGTCCTTGGGGATGAGGTTATTGCTAGACGAGCGCTTCTCTTTGTTTTTGAGTGAGGGGAAACTCAATCCCAGCAGTTGAGCATCCCGAGCCATTCTTTCGGCTATATCCGCCTCGATGATGAAAGGTGTCCATTCTGTGCATGGAGCACTGTGCCATAACTTGATTGCGGAGAGCATGTTCTTACGGCTTGAATCTATAAGCATGGGTTCGGGTACAACAGGTGCTAACCTTAGAGGTGCCTGGCGGAAGCGCTGAATATAAGCACGTACATGCTCTTTTTCTTTTTGAATAATGTCCAGGAGAGTAGACATCGTCATGTCCATTCCTCTTTCGTAGAATCAAGCAAGGAAGAGACGCTTCAAATTGTCAAATGACGAGATGCAGTTATCGGGAAGACTACAAAACCATTCGTAGGCTACCCCCTACAACGCTCCTACGAATATTTTCATGAGCAGAGCATCGTCCTTTGGCAGATGCCCAGTTACCAAGGGGAAGTACCTCAGGTTTTGACAAGGAGACTCCTCCGTATCAAATGGCGTGAGCGTTTGCGGCTTGTACTTGGGAGGATATATCACATAATGCCATTCGACAGGATATGGTTGTCGAATTCCCATCTTTTGGAGTGATTTTCGCTTTCCTCTGGAATCATAGCGAGCGTACAATTCTTTGAGGGCCTGCTGCATGTCATTTGTTATTGCGGGTCTAGTTGTTGATGGAGTAGATGACAGTGGCATTGTTTGACTCAAGATGGGAGGTGCACTAGACCCGCCGTTCATACCCGGGTCTTGGTTGGAAGGAGCAGGGAAGTTGGATGTGAATTTCTTCTTGATCTTTATAACTACAAAAGTCAAGGCCTACATAGTTTCATTTAACGTATTTAGGCCCGTCTCCAAGGCCTCGATACATTTTTGATGACTGGACCCCTCGCTGCTTTTTGTGTTGTTACCTTCGGCCATAAAAATAGACATCAAGTGTGGACAGATGGAAGGGACGGTGAATCTTTCATTCTCTAGCTTAAACATCTGAGTCTCGTCATCCTGAGGGTAATTAATATCATCTTTCGACTCATTGTAGTTGCCACCCCCAGTCTGCTGGTTGCTTGCGCCAACGGAGGCATCTGTGTCAGTTCCATATAATCCCTCCTGGGTTGGAATGAGGTATTGTTATGCATGGTGGGGGGTTGGCTACCCCCAGCCTGTGACAAGAGTTTGACCTGAGTGATAGTAGGGTTTTACTGGTCGAGGCATCAAAGCACTTGAACCAGTTTTGTATAGCTTTCTATCGGCTGCATACGTGACTGTCAACGTGGGCCTTTAGTCAACTGTTGGAGTAGCACGTTGATCGCACAGGGCGTGTGCTACCTTGAACTTCTTTCTACTACCCCTGAAAGGTGCATAGTATTCAGAGTCCAACTGAGTGGTTGACATAATACTTTGGTCGCGCAGGACGTGTACTGCCTTAGATTTCTTCGTACCATCACTAGAAAGTGTATGGCATTCAGAATCCAACATAATGGTCGACGTAGAACGTTGGTCGCACAAGGCGCGTGCTGCGTTGGAGCTCTTCACGCTACCCCTAAAAGGTGCGTAACGTTCACAGTCCAACATAGCCTTACCCGATGGATAGGTAATTCTGTCAAAGACATATCTTCTCGCCTGCGCAGCTATCTTCGTACACAGGTGGGCAACTGCATGCATCCTCCGACGATGTCCCTTCGTCAGGCCTTCAATGGTAGAGCAGCACTCCTCGACTCTCTTCTCACCAGTAGGGACTAAACGAGGTGGCACAGCAGCAGCAGTTGAAGTCTTCTTCGAGGCTTCGTTGTTCAAGGGGTTTCGGAGCGCAGTCCCTTCCGTCATGCTGCTCGTCGCAGCAGCCTTGGGCACCCAAGTATGTCGAGTCTTCTTCGATTTTATGAACTGCTTCGAAGGGCTGAAATTCTCTTCAGAGAGGAGATTTTGAAAAGCTTGTTGGTCGAAACGTACGACCAACATCTTATGAGAAGATCCCAGCAAGTTGTCGTCAGATTGCATCATCACCTTCTCATTGGAGGAGAAGAACGTCCCCAGCAGACTCACTATCTTGTTTGCCATGACAAAAGGTTGAACGAACTTTTTATATATTAAACATGTGAAAGAGTACAAAGGATTCCTAAACACGATATCTAAGTACAAATTTTCTGGAGAAGTTTGACGGTAGAGATCGATCACTGCGGCTCCTTTACTCCGTTGACAATCTGACGACGAGTTGAACTTGCTCTGACTTTCTGGTACTTGTAAGTGAAACTCTGGGTTGTCAATCAAGAAGTCGCTGAAGTTGCCAAAGTCTTTTGATCACCTTTTATTTATAGGTGAGAATATTGATGTGCATAAAGGTTTTTCTGGCACGCAGAAGCGCTGCACAAGGAGATATGAGAGAATCTGTTATGATTGTACGATGAGAGCTGCTGCTGAGATGATATATGGCGGATGCTGAGATTCTCTTCCATCAAGGTCTAGGGTAGTTATCAACATAACTGAATAAATGCCACATGGCGTGCATTTATTGCTCGATAATCTTGATCAAATAAAGTCGAATTTTGTCCTTATCTTAGGGACAGCGGTTTAAACAAACCGATTAGATACTGCCCTTATCAACTGAACCAAAGTCCGTTCTTATATTTGGAGTGAGGGTTTAAATAAATCGGTTGGATATTGCTTCTATCAGTAGTACCCAACTCTGTTCTTATCTTTAGGAGTGACGGTTTAAACAAATCGATTAGATCATATCTGAAATGATATGGATGCTAGGTTTGCCACGTGGAACAATTCCACCTTATAAAACTGCACGTCTATACGAGTTGTGTTTCGAGTGAGGCTTCGAAGTTACTGTGCTTCTAGACGACGAGGAGACTCTGCTTCAACGACAACAGCGATACTGTGCTTTTAGGGCAACGAGAAGATTGTATTTCGAAGACAACGAGTCACTGCACTTTTGGGCGACGAAAAGACTGTATTTCGAAGACAACAGAGTCACTGAGGTTTTAGGGCGACAAGGAACTATGTTTCAAAGACAACGAGTCACTGTGCTTTTGGGCGACGAGGAGACTATGTTTCAGACAACGGAGTCACTACGCTTTTGGGCGACGAGGAGGCTGTGTTTCGAAGACAACGAAGTCACCGCACATTTGGGCGACTAGGAGACTGTTTATGGAGATTTGTAAGGCTACTTCACTTTTACGAAGTGAGAAAGAATTTTTGAGAGTTCTCGTGAAGCCACTGCACTTTTACGAAGCATTGAAAACTTTTGTGAAGCTACTGCCCTTTTACGAAGTGACAAAGGATTTTCTGAGAGCTCTTGTGAAGCCACTGCGCTTTTACGAAGCGACGAAGGACTTTTTTGAGAGCTCTTTGTGACTTAATGACTCCCTTTGAGTCAATACGTTTTTAATTGCCACCTTCTTTTGGGGAATTTCGAAGAGCCGTGGCCTAGGATTCAGTCAAATAGACCTATTAAATGAGATTCATTGTGCTGAGTCCTAGGTTAATCTCATTAATTTGGGAGCTTTTAACCGATTGACACGTGGCACATGGGTTAGACCGCACACAGCCTATATAAAGAGAAGCTTTTCTGAGGAGCCATGTCCATTGTCTCTTAGCATTCCCACCGTCATGTTCGACCCCGACATAGCTTCGAATGGCCATTGGCCCTCCACAAGTCGATTGTTGGTTGTAAATCTCTTCGTTCAAAGAAGCTATGGCTTTGTAGAAGAACCACTGCTGAGTTTCGAGATGCACTTAGGCGTTTGGCATAAGGAGTTCGAACCTGAACAACATCTTGGAGGTCTTCGAGATCCAAGCTACCGGTTTTGGATTGATTGACAACCCGAAGAGCCACAGGTTGTGCTCTGTCCCGCTCAATAATGGCTTTATTAGCTATATTCGGGTAGGGATGTGCTCTATGTTATGCTGGAAGAGCCGTGAGGGGTGTTAAAAGCAGGATCTACGTTCTTGGTTCGGGCCAATAGCTTCTTCATTAGCCATATTGGAGTTCACCCACGTCTGACTAGGAAGTGGTTGGCTCTGACGAGGGAGTGATTCACTGTGACACTGCTGCAATTTGGGGTCTGTGCGCCTTCTGAAGATTACATATTTGTAGACTTTAGGTGTTTAGTCTTTATATGTAATCATGAAGAATTTGTAAAAGATCTTTGTAGACAAATTTTAATAAAAAACTTTTTATGCACCATCTTTGTATGTCTCCTTCGACTTGTTATCTGTTGCGCTTTCGAACAACTATTGCCTTCTGCACTTTTGTGAACTATTTGCAGCGACTGTTGTCATCTATGCTTCTGTTACTGCTGCGCTTATTTTCATGCTTCTATAGTGCTATTTTCTTTATTCTAGTTATCACTATTTTTTGTTTAGATCCTGATACTGTTGTCATATACCATGCTTACCTGATGTGCCTTTACCCATACTTAACTTGGACATGAATAGACGTACTAGACTTGAGTTCCTAGTACCTTAGGCAAGAGTGTTTTATTAGCCGTGGCTGTACACTCTAGTTAGTGCCTCACCGGGCTGCAGTAGGGAACCTGTTATAGGGCTGTTAGTGCCTCACAGTGATGTAATTACTATCACACATACCTATAGCCATGATTAATATTATATTCTCATGACATGTCACCATCTATAGAGTTTTTTTTATGTGTTATTCTTTCCTCTACATGTTATTCATATTTTTTCTTGCATGTTATTACGGTCAAAGTAGGCTTGTATATTATGTGTCTTGCTAGTCCCCTTGTGACCTAGTGATCTCTTCAGGTAGTTAGTCATGCAGAGCTAGACCGTAGATCATGGAGCTATGGCTTTATCCAACTCAAGTATTTTATTATGCTTTCATATTGTATCTATTATTTAGATTCTGCTCTTAGCTTAGTTTTGTAGACCCATATCGTTCTTCGAGTCTAATTGAACGTATATATTGATGGGCTGCAGACCATGACATATATTGTTCACTCTTGATATTTATTCTTTATATGGATTGAGATAGACATTAGTTGATTTGATAGATTGATTTAGAGACCAATACAGCTTATACGTACTCGAGCTGGGTTGGAGTCCTCTCGATACGTAGCTGGCATGTATACGATCTCCTAGTCCTACGTATTTTGGGATTGAAGCGTTACATGAGTCCACCTTCGTTTTGGCATATTATGTCCCTCTCAAACATGTTTTCTTGCACTACATTTATCTTGTACAACTTTAGGGACAAAATAGTCATTTTAGCCTTTACCGTAACATTCAATGTACTTTCTAATTACAATATGGGACTTAAACTCGATCCAATATATACTTTTGACATATTTTTAGCTTACTACGCACATGTCAATAGTGTCTCACTCAATTGAGTTTCCATGTGCTATTTATTTTCATATGGCACACATGACCCAATATTAGACTTTTGGAGCCTATTTTGGTTCAATAAATCGTACTGACTCAAAACTAGGTCAACGAGCCTTGGTAGAGCAGCCTATGTTAGGTTATGACCAATTAGAATTAATTTAGATTTATTTTATGGGATTTTTGTCCAACCAAATAGTTTTAAATGCAATCAAATCTTTCATTTCCATTTTTGGAAACTATTTAAATCTTTTGATGATGCAATCTTGTGTATCTTGTGAAACCCCTATCAAATCTCAACCAAATCCCACCAAACCAAAACCAAACCCCTCCCATATCTTTTCTCCTTATGTTAAACCATCCCCTCTACCTATTTTGTATGAATTCTGTATTTATTTTTAAGAAAACCTTGGATTGTATTTTTACTGTTCGCGATGATTCACATTTCAAGTTGAACGAGGAAGTATGTAGAATAACTTCCATCAACGACCAAGTTTATCTATATATAGAAATGAAGTGCGACTGAGTAGCAATATAATATATAGTAGGATCAATCAAATCTATCCTGATTGTCGACAGTTGATTGAACGCAGTTATCATCGAGATTAGGTGGGCGTGAAGTAACCGAGAGCAACCTTTTCTATCTCACTCGCCCGATCCTCTTCACCCGACCAAGAATTCACAACCTCGATCTCTTCCAACGCTCCTACCACATTCATCTCGACCCTAAGACACCCCTAACACCCCAACACCTTCCCGAGAAGCCACATCCCCTATTTTGGTCGGCACAAGGCGTGGAAGTCACCCAAATCTAGCGAATTAATTCTGGATCGTCACAGCAGGTATGCTGATTTGTGAATAGGTTTTCATCTACTTTCTAATGTCCATTTTTCGTGAAATAAACTAACTTTTAGATCTACTTGTCTATTTTGATCTCCAATTGGCCAACCACGTGGTTCCGCATGGTTTGTCCGGAGCGTCCGTTTTACATATGTGTGTCCAGGCCAAATCAATTCACTTCCGTGCGAGTTTTTGGCAACTTATGGAGAACTTCAACCACTCTAAAAAATTTGGTAACACTCTAGACACCTTGATCTATCCATCCAATATACTTTTGAGTGATTTGGTTGAGTTTACATATTTTATTAAATTTTATTTTCATAGTGTTGTTGTCGGAACATCAAAATACCTATAATCTAAATTTTTTTTGACTCAGAACTATATGGGACTTTTCTAAAATAATTATTGTGAGTATTTTATCATGGAAATCATATATTTTTATATATTTTACAAAAATTTTCCAAAATTATTAATTGATTAAAATTAGTTGTTTCGGGTACAAAATTATTAGACAGGTCGGTGAATATTGATATAAGATCAATATGAGACTTGGATATGTATTATTTTATGAATAAAATAGACTAAATTTTAATGTAATATATATATATATATATATATATATATATATATATATATATATATATATATATATATATATATATATGTCCAGAATCAAATAATATATTTTTACTTTATAAAAATATTACTTTATTATATAGATGTAATACTATATATGCTAGATTAAGTTAAATAGGTAATATGACTAGTATAGTAGAATATATTAATCAGGTCTATATATGGTATGACATAGACATGTCATTGATAGTTAGATTTATTCTATTCTACGTGTACTGATGGTGTGATCGAGGATCCCGGAGTCGGACCGTTGTATATGCACTTGGAGGCTACACACAAGTGTACATTACCAATGTAACAATTTACTGTCTTTTTTTTGTTTATTGTCGCATTTATTCTTGTTCATCATCTTTATGATGTAGGATTGGTTGGTATTTAGCGTACGTATCGTATTCGAGTGCCGATGTCATTTTATTGACATTGTATATCGACACTAGGTATTGTATATATTTTATTCGTATTCATTGACACGATAGACCTCAGGCCACGGACACGATTCATGATACGAAGTCTACATGAGTATTCATGGTAATGGATTTTTCAATACGATACTAGATTTTTCCTTGCTCTTGTGACTTGCTATACTGGACTTGACTCGACTTGTCAGACCTAAACATAGGGTGGGGAGAACATGATTGTCATGTCAGGCTATTTTTCTAGTTTGACCTCGTTTCCATACTTGGAACTTGGTTGTTTTATTCAAGTTTGTCCTTGTCTTTGTAGCAGAGCTCTGATGTCTATTGTTCTATTTTGCCCTTGGTCCCACGACACGGTACCTTAGGTGTTTGCTTGCTGATGAGCTGTAACTACCTAAATTTGAAATTTTATTTTTGGAAAATAATGTTATAATTTTTGGGAATTTATAAAATCATTTTCAGATTTATTACGAAATTATTCCTAATTCTTCTTACTATTAGTTAAATTAGTTAATTTCATTTCAAAATTTTTTTGTTATTAATTAATTATTGTGAGCCTACCAAGCCTGGGGCTTAGATTATGGGCTAGCTATTCTAATTACCTACCAAGCCTTGGGCTTGGATTGTAGGCCTATGCTTTGGGTTAGGGAATAGTTAATTGGTTAGTTAATCCTAATGAATAGGTTAGTTACTAATTATTGTGTTAGTTAGGGATTAGTTGTTGGTTAGTTAGTCAGAGCTGTTAGTAGTCTTTACTAGTGGCCCTAGATCTATTACATATCACAATTCTGCCAATTAGGTTTGGAAAACACTCCACTAGTCTCCTATTAAAATATTAGGGACTTTCTAATATTTTATTACAAGAATCACACACACACACACACACATTCTCTCTCTCTCTCTCTCATGTCACTCTCTCTCTCTCCTTTTCAGTCGCTGTCCATCGACCGGTCAGCCGTACGGTGCCGTGCTCCGGCGACTCCACCGTCGCCCCAATTCTTTTCCTCATCCCTGCTCCGTCGCCTCCTCCACTTCTCCACACCTTCGCCACCGCCACCATCAAGTCCAACCACCAACTCCAGCACCCTAACTCTACTGAAAACCATCCCCGACACCCCAAACCACAACTCCAGTACATCACTACCGCCTAACACCGTCACCGTACATTAGTCCACCACTCCGACCCAGCTCCACAAGCCACCACCAACCCTAAGCATAAGATCCCGACCACACTCCAACTACCACTCCACCTACACAACACCAACAGCTCGTCCAGATCCACCACTGACCACCACCCCCACGAGCAACCAGCACCACCAGTCTTCACCACCTGTCTCCAACCAACCTCGACTAAAGAGCCCAGATCTACTCACTGGACATCCACCGCCTCCCTGAACTCGTCGTCACCGTCCCTTCGATCGGATCTAGCAAACTCCGGCCAGATCCAGTATTCTCAGACCATATCCCGAGTATGGATCTATCGTTCTGCCCTGGTCGCTTTGCCAAAGCCTCGACGTCGACTTCTCGAGCTCTGCCGCCTCGACTTCTCCCCTGCGCCATCTCCGACGATCAACCAAGGTGAGCTCCTCCCCTTCGAACCCCTCTCTCTCTCTCTTTCTTCTCTCCTCTTCTCCTTCTTCCTTTCTCCTGATTTTGCTCTGCCGGCTGTTTGTCTCTGGAGAGAGACTTTATGGTTTTTTAATCCTAATTTCTGATAGAGCCTTGGGCTCAAGCCAGTATAGATCTGTAGGTTACTTATTTGATTTCATTGGGCTGGGCTTCAAGCCCACTCTATTAATTATTTATTTAGGTTATAATCTCTAAGGGCTTGGGCTTAAAAGCCTAATGCTGCTTATTAAATAATTTGGGGATTTAATTTATGCTCTTTGGGTTTAGGTCCAGTATGATTAATTGTGTTATCTGAATTATTTTCTATGGACTTGTTATTTCTATTTTATATCAACATGTTAGTACTTGTTATTGAGTTAGAATCTAGATATCATGATTTATATTATATTGACTGGATTGGATATACTTGAGGAGTTGACAGCTTACTACCATTGACTCTGCAGCATAGGCTGGACGTGCTTTCACGTATTCGTGTCCGAAATTCTGGGTGCGAGTCGTGACACATTTTTATGGTGGCCCATGCAGCTCAGTTTTTGCAATTAGTACGATGCCATAGTGGTACTTGGGATTAGAGTATTACTATGAGCCTGTAACAAAATGTATCACGATCCGCATCCGAAATTTTGGGCACAAATACGTGAAAGCACGTCCAACCAACGCCGCAGAGTCGACGGTGGTAAGCTGTCAACTTCTCAAGTATATCCAATCCAATCAGCATAATATAAATCATGATATCCAGATTCTAACTCAATCACAAGTACTAGGAGGTAGATGTGAAATAGAAATGTCAAGTTCACAGAGTTCAACACTGAGAGTCAAATACAGTAATCCTCAATAGAGTACAACTCATCAAATATTTCGATAATAGAATCTAACAACAGAAAGTAACGACTAAGCTAAGCTAAGCATCCACCAGTGGCACATCTGCTATATTATCTGTTGCATTCTCAGCTAAGCCATGACTACCTCAGGTGTGTCATAGTAAGTGAAACAGTAATGCTCTAAGTCATCGCCTAAAAATATTTATCCAGTCAGGATAAGAGCAAGTACGATACATGATCTACTATTCATGACATGATAGAAACTATATAACATATAATAGAGTAAGAGAACAAAACCGAAATAACGATAATCATGATCTGACGAATATAGAAACCGAAGTAAGACTAGTCATGGTATGAAATCAAAGCATGTGACATAAATAATATGAAATGCATAAGTCATCACTATGCTAAGTGCATTTGAAATACCATGTTCTATATTTGATCGGGCTGAGAGATCTACATGGTCAGGCTCAATCATACGTGTAGTGTGTGGTTAAGTGTTAGACACGGAAATACGGATGTATAGGATTTTGATCACATATGTACTTAGGTATTTTGCGTCCAAGTAGTAATCATGGAATTAAATCATAATGTTAACAAGGTAACACGGAAGCATGGAAAACACGGTAATCATGATGTATAATCCATAATACTAATCTCGTGTAAGTCATGTCAATAATCAGGAATGTACATCTAAAAACATGAAATAGAGTAACTATCAGGAAATGAAAGTGATCATCATAAGTACTTGCCTCGGGAGTCTGAAGTCGACGTGCGCGACACGAACGTGTCGACATAAAAAGTATCATAGTATAAAGTCCAGAATATAAATATAATCCCCCAAAATCGTATCATCCCAAATAAGTCGTCAAAGATCATAATATCTAACAGATGTCCAAGATTGCATCATCCAAGTCATCCATAATCCCGTTGGTGAATTCTAGAAGATTGAGCAAGGTCACCAAAATAGAAACGCACGATTAGAATGATTAAGATGATAATAGAAGGAAAGAAACAAACCATATCTTTAACCTATTATGTAAAATATTTGTAAGATTTCGAAATTAAGTTTTCTACTTAGTCAAAACATTTACATTTTGAAAATACGATAAAACAATATTTGATAAAAACTACTTTAGGTAATAATGTATTATAATAATATATATACCAAAATATTACTACTACTAATATAATAGTACAAAAAAATTATACATAAATATAATATTATACATTTATACCACTAATATTTATACAAAATATTATACACTTAAACCTACATTTTATTAACCAGTCTAGATATTGGGCTTAGCCCAGTCCACCGAAAATAATTCAGATAATAGAATTAATCAAACTAGGCCTAAACCCAAATAGCGTAAATTAAATCCCTAAATTATTTATTAATCAGTAATGGGCTTTGAAGCCTAAGCCCGTGTAGAATATAACCTAAATAACTAATAGAGTGGTTTTGAATCCCAACCCACTGAAATCAAATAAGTAACCTAGAGATCTATACTGGCTTGAGCCCAAGGCTCTATTAGAAATTAGGGTTCAAAAACCCTAAAGTCTCCCTCCAGAGACAAACAGTTGACAGAGGAAAATCCAAAAAAAGGAAGAAGGAGAAAGGAGAAAAGAAAGTGAGAGGGGTTCGAAGGGGAGAAGCTCACCTCGGTTGATCGTCAAAGGTGGCATAGAGGAGAAATCGAGGCGACAGAGCTCAAAAAGTTGACGTCGAGGCTCTGGCGGAGCGACGAGGGCAGAACGACAGATCTGTACTCAAGATGTGGCCGAAGAATACCGGATCTGGCTGGAGTTAGCAAGATCCGGTCGAAGGGACGGTGACGACGAGGTCAGGGAGGCGACGAATGTTCGGTGAGTATATCTGGACTCTTTTGTCGAGGTTGGTTGGGGATAGGTGGTAAAGACTGGTGGTGCTGTGGTGTTATTTGTGCCGAAGAAGGATGGGTCAATGCGTATGTCCATTGATTATAGGGTTTTGAACAGCCTCACTATTAAGAAAAAATATCCACTACCGACGATTGATGACTTATTAAATCACCTAAGCAGCATGAGGGTATTCTCAAAGATAGATTTGAGATCTGGCTATCATCAGGTGAGAGTGAAGAAGAAAGATATTCCGAAGACTATTTTTCGGACAAGATATGGCCAGTACGAGTTCTTAGTGATGCCATTTGGGTTGACCAATGCACCTGCAGTGTTTATGAACTTGTTGAATAAGGTATTCCACCAATACCTCGACATTTTGTAGTGGTATTCATTGACGACTTCCTTATATACTCGAAGACTCCTGAGTAGCATAAAGAGCATTTGCGGATTGTGTTAGAGACTCTCAGGAAGGAACAGTTTTATGGAAACCTCTCAAAATATTTCTTGGACAAAGTAGAGTTTTTCGGACATATAGTAACTGGTGAGGGTATTTCAGTAGATCCAATGAAGATTATTGCCGTTGAGTATTGGACTACTCCGAGTTCAGTAGTAGAAATTTAAAGTTTCTTGGGATTGGCTGGATACTACAGGAAGTTTGTGAAGGATTTCTCCCATATCGCAGAGCCGATGAGTAGGCTTACACGAAAGGATGTAGAGTTTGTATGGATTGATGAGTGCCAAACTGCTTTTGATGAACTAAAGAAGAGATTAATCTCAGCACCTATTCTAGCTTTACCATCAGGGACTGGAGGTTTTACTATATACAGTGATGCCTCAAGAAAAGGGTTAGGTTGTGTGCTAGAGCTGAATAAGAAAGCTATTGCTTATGATTCAGGACAAATACGACCCCATAAGCAAAATTATCCGACTGATGACTTAGAGCTTGCAGTAGTGATCTTTGCTATAAAGTTGTAAAAATACTTCCTTTATAGTGAACGGTGAAAATATTTACATACCACAAAAGTCTAAAGTATGTTTTCACCCATAAGGAGTTGAATATGAGGCAGCGTAGATGGCTGGAGCTGATAAAAGATTTTGATATCTTATTACAGTACCATCATAGAAAAGCTAATGTGGTAGGGATGTACTTAGCCGTTATCATATAGCTATGTTCCTGACCAAGGATCGACGTCTGTTAGAATATCTAGAGAGTCTAGGTATTGAGGTTGTGATTACTGGAATCGAGATACAGATTATGGGCATGCAGATTCAGTCAGGAATGATGGACAAAATCAGAGAGGCTCAGTACCTGGATGTTGGCTTGAGAAGTATTCGAGCTTAGGTTCAGGCTGGATTAATTAATGATTTCTCTATTGATGAAGATGGATCTTTGAGGCATGAGACTAGGCTTTGTGTGCCGAGTTGTGATCTGCGAGAAAAGTGATACAGGAAGCACATCACTTTCAGTATTCTATACATCCTGGAGCTACCAAGATGTACATGGATTTCAGAGATCATGTATGGTGGTATGGAATGAAGTAAAAATTGGCACACTTCTGTTCTAGATACTTAATGTGCCAGTAGGTCAAAGCCGAAAGGCAGAGGCCAGGAGGTTTGCTTCAATCATTACCAAGGATGCGATCAGAGTGGAAGTAGGAATATATTACTATGGATTTTATTTTTGACTTCCGTGTACTCCTGAGGGAAGGATGCGATTTGAGTCATCGTTGATAGATTGACCAAATCGGCCCACTTTATGTCATTTAAACTGGGATTGTCTACAGGGAGGCTTGCAGAGCTGTATGTAAGACAGATTGTTCGACTGCATAGGGTACCTGTGACCATCGTGTATGGCCAAGATAGCAAATTTACTTCTCACTTCTAGAAAAGCTTATAGGCTAGTTTGGGCACTCAGCTCAAATTCAGTAGCGCTTATCATCCTCAGACTGATGGACAGTCAGAATGGACTATTCAGACTCTGGAAGACATGCTTCGAATTGTATGCTAGATTTTGGAGGTTTTTGGAAGGATTATCTTCACTTTGTAGAGTTTTCATACAATAACAGCTACCAAACCAGTATTAAGATGACTCCTTTCAAAGCTTTATATGGACGAAGGTGTCGTACTCTATTATCTTGGGATAACGTGGAAGAGCGAGCCTTATTGGGGCCAAAGATGGTTATAGATGCTGCAGAGAAAGTGAAGCATATTACGGAGAGATTACGTGTGCCTCAAGATAGACAGAGACACTTGGGCTGATAATCGTCGAAGACTACTAGAGTTTGAGGTAATAAGTTTAGATTTTACGTTTCTTCTAGTGATTGTTTAGGAGTTATATTCTAAAGTTTTGTTTTAATTCTAGGTAGGAGATTTGGTTTTTTGAGGATTTCTTCGACACGTAGCACTATTTGTTTTGGTCGAGACAGGAAGCTTAGCCCGAGATTTATTGGCTTTTCAGCATTCTTGAGAGGATCGGGGCTGTCGCCTACCGACTTGACCTACTAGCTACTTTAGAAGGTGTGCATAATGTGTTTCACGTATCGCAGCCAAGGCATTACATTTCTGATTCGACTCATGTGTTTGACCATTCAGAGGTAAGAGTGGGTCATAGCCTTAATTATCAGGAGAAGCATGTTGGGATTATCGATCGTCGGGAGAAGGTATTGCTCAACTAGACGATCCCTCTCGTCTGAGTAGCTTGGAGTCACCATTCTCCGAGCGAGTCAACTTGGGAGCGCATAGACGAGATGAGAGAGCTTTTACCTAATCTTTTTGTTTGAGTGATTGTATGCATGTTATTTGGAATAAATGTTCAAATTTTGAAGAATTTTTTTTAAGGTATGTAGACTTGTAAGTACCTAAATTTAAAATTCTATTTTTGGAAAATAATGTTATAATTTTTGGGAATTTATAAAATCATTTGTAGATTTATTATGAAATTATTCCTAATTCTGACTATTATTATTTAAATTAGTTAATTGCATTTCAGAATTATTTTGTTATTAATTAATAATTATGAGCCTACCAAGCCTTGCGCTTGGATTCTGGGCAAGCTATTCTAATTGCCTACCAAGCCTTGGGCTTGGATTATGGGCCTATGCTTTGGGTTAGGAAATAGCTAATTGGTTAGTTAATCCAAATTAATGAATAGATTAGTTACTAATTATTGTGTTAGTTAGGGATTAGACGTTAGTTAGTTAGAGATGTTAGTAGTCTTTACTGGTGCCCCTAGATCTATTATATATTACAATTATGCCATTTAGGCTTGGAGAGCACTCCACTAGTCTCCTATTGAAATATTGGGGATTCCCAATATTTTATTACAGAAATCACACTCTCTCTCTCTCTCTCTCTCTCTCTCTCTTCTGCCACTCGATCTCTCTCTCTTGTTCAGCCTCTGTCTGTCGACCGGTCAGCCACACGCCGCTGTGCTCCGGTGACTCCGTCGTCGCCCCAATTCTTTTCCTCCTCCCTACTCTGC
Organism: Iris pallida; assembly: GCA_029216955.1. Taxonomy (NCBI): domain Eukaryota; kingdom Viridiplantae; phylum Streptophyta; class Magnoliopsida; order Asparagales; family Iridaceae; genus Iris; species Iris pallida. The sequence goes on along the minus strand of JANAVB010024599.1, from coordinate 4,299,624 downwards.
TGCCTCCTCCACATCTCTACACCTTTGCCACCGCCACCAGCAAGTCCAACCACCAACTCCAGTACCCCAACTCCACTGACCACCAATCCCGACACCCCCACACCACCGACTCCAGTACATCACCACCGCCTAATACCACCATCGCACATCAGTCCACCACTCCGACCCAGCTCCACAAGCCACCACCACCAGATCTCGACCACACTCCGGCCACCACTCCACCTACACAGCACCACCAGCTCATCTAGATCCACCATCGACCACCACCCCCACCAGCAACCACCACCACAGCACCGTCATTCTTCACCACCTGTCCCCAACCAACCTCGACGAAAGAGTCCAGATCTACTCACTGGACATCTGTCGCCTACCTGACCTCGTCGTCACCACCCCTTCGACCCGATCTATCCAACTCTGGCTATATCCAGTATTCTTTGGCCACATCTCGAGTACAGATCTGTCTTTCTGCCCTCGCTGCTCCGCCAGAGCCTCGAAGTTGACTTCTCGAGCTCTGCTGTCTCGACTTCTCCCCTGCGCTATCTCTGGCGATCAACCGAGGTGAGCTCTTCCCCTTCAAACCTCTCTATTTCTTCTCTCCTCTTCTCCTTCTTCATTTCTCTTGATTTTGCTCTGTTGGCTGTTTGTCTCTCGAGAGAGACTTTAGGGTTTTTGAACCCTACTTTCTAACGGAGTCTTGGGCTCAAGCCAGTATAGATCTATAGGTTACTTATTTGATTTCAGTGGGCTGGGCTTCAAGCCCACTCTATTAATTAGTTATTTAGGTTATATTCTCTATGGACTTCGGCTTCAAAGCCCAATGTTGATTATTAAATATTAAATAATTTGGGGATTTAGTTTATGTTTGGGTTTAGGCCCAGTTTTATTAATTCTGTTATTTGAATTATTTTCTGTGGGCTGGGGTAAGCCCAAAAGCTAGACTGGTTAATAAAATGTAGGTTTATGTGTATAATATTTTGTATAAATATTATTGGTATAAATGTATAATAGTTTTTGTATGTATAAATATTTTGTACTACTATATTAGTAGTAGTAGTAATATTTTGGTATATATATTATTATAATATATTTTTACCTAAAGTAGTTTTTGTCAAATACTCTTTTATTGTATTTTCAAAATGTAAATGTTTTGACTAAGTAGAAAACTTAATTTCCAAGTCTTAGAAATATTTTCCATAATAGGTTATAGATATTGGTTTGTGTCTTCCCTTCTAGTATCATCTTAATCATTCTAATCATGCGTTTCTATTTTGGTAACCTTGCTCAATCTCTTAAAATCCATCAGCAGGATTATGGACGAGTTGGATGATGCAATCTTGGACATTTATTGGACATTATGATCTTCAACGACTTACTTAGGATGATACGATTTTGGAGGATTATATTTATATTATGGACTTTAGACTGTGATACTTATGAGTCAACGTTCGTATTGTGCACGTTGACTTCAGACTCCCGAAGTAAGTACTTACGATGATCACTTTCATTTTCTGATAGTTACTCTATTTTATGATTTTAGATGTACATTCCTGATTAACGACACGACTCTTACATGAGATTAGTATTGTGGATTCTATATCATGATTACCGTGTTTTCGATACTTCCGTGTTTACCATGTTCACATTATGATTTAAATCCATGATTACTAGTTGGACGTGAAATACCTTAGTATATATGTGATCAAAATCCTATACATCCGTGTTTCCATGCCTGACAGCTAATCATACACTACACGTATGATTGAGCCTGACCATGTAGATCCCTTAGCCCAATCACATATGGTATTTTAAATGCACTAGCGTAGTGATGACTTATGCATTTCATATTGTTTACGTCACATGCTTTGATTTCATGCCATGATTAGTCTTACTTCTGTTTCTATATTCGTCAGATCGTGATTATTGTTATTTCATTTTTGCTCTCTTACTCTATTACATGTTATATAGTTTCTATAATGTCATGAATAGTAGATCATGTATCGTACTTGCTCCCATCCTGACTGGATAAATATATTTAGGTGATGACTTAGAGCATTGGTGTTCTACTTACTATGACACACCTGAGACAGATCATGGCTTAGCTGAGATGCGGGAGATGATAAAACAGATGTGCCACCGGAGGATGCTTAGCTTGTCTTAGTCATTACTTTCTATTGTTAGATTTCTATTATTAGAATATTTGATGAGTTGTACTCTATTTGAGAATTACTGTATTTGACTCTTTGTGTTGAACTCTGTGGACTTGTCATTTCTATTTCATATCTACATGTTAGTACTTGTGATTAAGTTAGAATTTGGATATCATGATTTATATTATGTTGATTAGATTGGATATACTTGAGAAGTTGACAGCTTACTACTGCCGACTCTGTGGCGTAGGCTTGACGTGCTTTCACGTATTCGTGCCCGAACTTTCGGGTGCGGGTCGTGACAGGAGCTTATGAGCCTCAATGGCCAAAAGCCTAATATACAAAACATGTTCTCACGTGTATACCACTTAGACTGGATATAGTAGATACCTTTAGATCATATTTTCTTTACTATTCATTGGCATGTATATTATGTACCTTGTTACGTCCCTCTGAGGACCTGGTGATCTCTCCAGGTAGTCGGTCATGCAGGAGAAGTTCGTCAATCATGGTGATACTGCTATTTCAGATTCAGGTATTTACCGTAATTTTATATTTTATCCATTACTTGCATTCTGCTCTTTAGCCTAGTTTATAGACCTATAATGTTCATCGGGTCTATTCAGACATGTGTTAGTGGGATGTAGACCATGACACATATTGTTTATTTTTTATATTAGTTATTCTGTGGATTGCGATATGAATCTGTTAATTGATTTGATAGGTAGATTTAGAAACCAAGACAACATATATGTATTCGAGTAGGGTTGTAGTCCACTTGATACGTAGCTGGCATGTATACGCATTCCTGTATATGCATTCCTAGTCCTACGTATTTTGGGACTGGGGCAGTACAATAGGACCCTCATATGAAGAAGAAGGCGGGACATCCCTGAAGGATAAGGATGCGAGATATCAATAATGGATAGAGATAGAACACAAATATTAAGCATATTCGGAGTTTCAAGGAAAGAGTGATAAGCAAGGGAGATCAACTGAATATAAATAAGGGGTTGAGATTTCTAACTTGATGAATCCCCCACAAGTCTGAAAATAGACATGTATGTGTCGCCATAAAATTCTTGTCATGCACCGTTCCCAAAATATTGGAAAAATATGGGGGCAGATATGGTCAGCTACATTGTACAAGGTATAAAAAAGTTGTACGATGATCACGACTGTCTAGAAGACAAGTGGGTGGACTCTAATAGGCAAATGATGTCAATCTTAAGGTCGTCGATCCTAGCATCTCAATCCAACAATCACAAGTAACAAAAGTAAATAATATATGAAAGTATAAAACACGTCCCAAAAGATATATCATATATGATCAAGAAGCTAGTGAATACAAAATGCTATACTAGCATAGTATAATATATATGATAACAAATACTTGTCATGGTCTATTATATACAATCTAACTATCAGAAGTCAAAGAACAGTAAAAAAAGGACTAAAACATGTCCAAGCTAAACACCACGAAATAAAATAAAAACTAAGAGTGGTAAAAAAAACCCACTCACGAGCTAAGGCCGTGGATATACAGATGCGAGCAATCCAGCTGGAGATAAAGAAGATCCTCCGGCTCCTCAAATAAATCTGGCCAAACAAAACCGATGGGGTTAGAACTCCAAGCAACAAATACCACAAAGGAGCCCAAGAGAAATGACAAAACTCACAACCAATCAACAACAATTAAAAAGACAAAATAAATAAATGTTGGTCAATACTTGTGTGGTATCAATGCACGCATCTCGATATACGAACAACTAAATTGAACTAGTGAGCAGAAAATAACTAAATAGCATAATAAGACGACAAGTGACAAGAGAGCATAAGAACCACACTGGAGCAGGTCCACAACCTTTAAATCAAATATGGACCTGGATTGTAGACCGTTACCTGACCAGAACTTAGTATTCTAACCACACATTGATAAATAAACTAAATATGAGCATAAAGATAAGGCAAACAACATAGCACGACAAAACATTCCTACGACTTAATACTGTAACGCCCGGTCCCAAAATATATAGGACTAGGATACGTAAACATGCCAGCTACGTATGAAATGGACTCCATCTCTACTTGAATAGTATAAGTTATCTAGAGGTCTAATCTAATTATAACTCGCAAGTCCAACTATATCTCAATCCACATAATATTATCTCAAGTGAGAACCAAGTGTACCAATGCTGATCAAAAAGTAATAAATCAATTTCATAATAATAAAATACCAAGAAAATCTGTATTAAAGTTGGCCAGACCTTAATACATCTGTCTGAATCAGCTCATGACAAAAATTAAAGCTTGTGAAACTAGGCTAAAGAGCAGAATGCAAGTAATGGATAAAATGTGTAACCACAATAAATACCTGGATCGAAACCAGTTACACCTCCATGATCAGCGAACTATCTCTGCATAATAAACAACCTTGAGAGATCATCAGGTCCTCAGAGGACAGCAAGGTACAAGAAAAAATAAGCCAATGTAACAGTAATAAAAATACAACTACTAAAAGGTAACTAACATAACCAGCTATGTGATATGCACGTACGAACATGTTCTGTATATCAGGCTTCAGCCACTGAGGCTCACAAGCTCCTCAGTGGGCTATCGTCCTAAGACACCGTATAGTGGGACCAAGGGCATACGAGTAGATAATCACCTAAGCTCCGCTATAGAGACGAAGGTATACTAGTAAAATATCATCCAACTTCCAAATATGGAAAAAAGTATATATATATATATATATATATATATATATATATATATATATATATATATATATATATATATATTATATTTATATATATATGTAGCGATAATGTTCTCCCCATCCCATGTATAGTACTAACAAGTCAAGCCCAGTCAAGCAAATATCAAGTACAAATAATAACCTGCAATCCTATCACAGGTTCCAACTATGAATAACTTATGTATGACTCCGTATCATGATCATGTCAGTATCCTATGGTCTATCGTGTTAACGGAATATGAATAAAATAACGCAATGCCTAGTATCAATACTCGATGACTATAAGATATCATCGACACCCGAATATATTATGGACACTAAGTACCAACTATTCCTATGTTCATAGTGTTTATAACAAAAATACAAATACAAATAAAGGAAAAGATAAGGAACTGTAACATTGGCAATGTACTCTTTCTTTTAGTCTCCAAGTATACGTACAAAGGTCCAATTCTGGTATCTTCGGTCACACCGTCACGAACTCCTAGAATAAATAAATCTACCATATATAGTCATACCATATATAGTACCAACTAGGCATATTCTAACTAGACTAATACATAACCATATATAACCATATGTACTATATATAATATCATGTTACCATGATAAAAGACATTTTTATAAACAAAAAAAGATAATATTTTAATTCTAAAATATTTATTAAAAATATCTACAAAAAATATTTACAAGAAAAGAAGTCTCTTTTTAGTATATCAAACTAGTAGCACCATTAGCCAACTTGTCGATCCAATTGGACCAAAAAGTAAATAGAAAATATAGTTTTTAATTCTAAAATAAATTAAGAAATATTAAAAAAATATGATTTTATATCTAGGTATATGATACACATCATAGGAAAATAGCACGAAGTTTAGAGTTCAAGGACAAAACTAGATTCAATAAATTTCAATGTTCAATAACTTGTAGTACGAAAACAGACGCACAAATATATGAAAACCTCAATGAGATCATAAGTGAGCATATTAGGATTATAGAATAGGATGTTAGGATCATTAACAATAATTCTTTTAATGTTAAAAGGCTTCATAAGGCGCTAAAATCAATCGTGCACTGAAATTGGTTCAATCTGAACCAACGTTCGTGCAACGAGCGCCATGGACAAATAGAGTAGATCCAGGTGTCATGGTTCATGGAGAAGGAAGAGGATACATAGGGGTACGTGTTAGAATTGATTTTATGTCAAAATTATTAATAAAAATAGGAAAATGCATGCACGAAGATGACAAACCTGCTGTGATCTCCCTGTTGAACTCGATTAGAAGGGGCTCAATTTTGGCCTTGTGCCGACCACCAAAGGGGCTGAGGCTCCTCGAGGGTGTGCTAGGATCAAAGAGGTATCTCCTAGGGTTCCGGTGAAGGTGGTGGAAGGTAGTGTTGCAATCTGACGGTAACAAGCTCGGCTCCTCCCAGAAGACACTGGTGGTGCACTTCGATCAGTAAGCGTACGAGGAGTTTATCTCTGATGGCAACGCGAGTCCTTCGAAGCGGCTGCCTAAGCTAAAGAATACTCGCCAAGTCTGGGTGCCTAGAGGCATTATGCCGAGCACCACAACTGAAGGATCTGTGCTAGCGCAGCCATTTCTTTATGCTGACATCATCAGCAAGCAAGACGTCGCTACTGGGCAGCACATCTACCAGAAAAGTGCAGTACCGAGTGCAATTCCCAACACACTTCTTCCCAATCAAAGAAGATGCGCCGAAAGAACAAGTGCACAGCCACTCTCCCGCACATGAGCTCTTCTGTACAGGGAAAGCTCTCTATCTTTGACAGAATCACTCGCTATCAAGGCGAGAGAAAGTTGGATTTTAAGTACTATGCATATTCGCGGACTAGTACAAAGAAATCCATGGTGGCACGGGCCATGCGCCCTCAAAGTGATATGCCAGCAGCAAACCAAAAATACATACTGGAAGTCATGTACGTAGTTGATGGTAAGTTGTACAGAGTTGACTCGTGTGCTTTTGCACCCGGAATGGGTCAACACTTAAAGTCCCCTCCCACTTGGGTGCATTTTACGCGCTTGAACCAAGTCAGGGGCTAAATCTTGTAGTGTCGCATCCATGTGCCCACATGGGCTGTACACATAAAGTGGGTTCGACTCATAATACGTGCTGCTCTCCTACCAATAATCTTGGTGCATTTTATGCACTAAAACTGGATTAGGGGCGCATCACTCACATGCACACCCTGACGCTTGGCTTTGCCATGCGCCTGAAGAGGGTGCAAATATGAAATTCTCCTCACACGATCTACATAATGTGATCACTCACAAACGTAGTTCGGAAGAGATGACTACTACGCACAATGCACCCCTCACGGGGCTTTCCTGTGCTACAGTCACCATCAACCGCTGCTATTGCAAGGAGTTGCCCCACCACCAAGGCAGTCCGTGTTCCAACGACTATAATCTACTGCACCTATCCGACTTTGCCTCAATAAAAGGGTGTCGGTCGAAGACGAGGAAGAACTCTTGATCGCCTCATTCCATGTGATCTCCAATTATCCTGCTCCTAGGAGAAATAATCCTTCGGCCTCGGCTAGTTCATCAAAAAATCAACCAAAGAAGAATAAAACAATAATCCCTATTGTCGGGGTATTCTAGAATACCCAATCAAAGGTGAAGACCGCATCGACGGTACAGGCTGGGTGTAGCCAGACACCGATTATTCACAAATATCCCTTATTTTAAGATGAGGACATCTGTGTGGGAACTGACACCGATGTGGCTGGCGGTAGCCAACTCTGAGATTTGGAGGAGGAAGCTCTGATGCCGACCTTCCTACAGGAAAATGAGGTCGAAAGTGAAGGGTCGACCGTCCCATCTACCTCCGCCCATGTCATGCATGTTTACATGACAGGGAATAAAAATAAAAAGAAGGAGACGCTTCATCTCCGAATCTCGTACATCACATGGACACCTTGGAGACGGGCCTTAAAACCCTTATCATCTCCATATAAGCCTTGACTCAGGTCATTTTCGACATCTGAAACACCTTGGATGCCCAACCTTCGACAGAGACTCATACATTCGCCAGTCCTGATCCAGGAGCCAATAGGGAATCGAATGTACCTCCTCAGCGGGTACCTTCGGGGACAAATCATCACACTCTGCCCCAGTTATCTGCTCGCTCGGGAGCTGATCATCATGCCTTACCTCAGTCACCTACTCCTGGCTCTACTGAAGAACTATTCAAGCTTGTGAGAGAGCTATGCACTCGTGTGGAGGCAAAAGATAAACGGAAGGAGCGTCAGAAACTCGAGATCTGCAGCCCTACCCTCCTGAGTGGAACAATTTGGTTTATCCTTCCAGATGTAAACCACAATCGCTAATACAATTCGACGAGAAGGAGTCTTTCCATCGATATCTGACCTATTTTCACTCCATGACTGGGCATCTTCCAAAAGACGTTGCCCTACTCACGAGTCTATTCATTGGAGCATTGAAAGGGATAGCCTATGAATGATTTTTTAGTCTCCTTGATAACTGTGTATTCTTCTTCAAGGACCTGAAGCATCTCTTTCTTTCCCGATTCTATGACAGAGGAAAGGAAATGACCATGTCTTCCCTAATGGAAATCACCAAAAAGGACAAGGAGACAGTTTGAGCCTACATCGAGTGCTTTCATCAAGCGTGCCTAAGGCTACCTTCTAGTATCCCAAAATCTGTGTTAATGGATTCCTGTCGCAAGAATATGACGTCGGTAGTTAAGCTTTGGGTCGACTCCACCCAATACACAGACTAGATCATACTTATCATTGGTGATGAGAGCGTCGAGATGATAGCCCGTAATGGTCATCTTCTGGGAGTCAGCTTCCCTTCGTTCAATGACAAGGGAAAGCGCCCCGCCAACAACAGCAATAGTAGGGTCGAGCCCAAGGGAAAACAAATATTGACTATGATTTCCTCCAAGGGAGCGTCAGCTCCCGCTCAGAAACCACCAGCCACACCACGATAGAAGGAAGACTACCCCCTTCAACGACAAGATCAAGTTTCCTGACTCTAAGCGCCCCGACAAGGTGGACAGAGTTGGCGATCAGAGGTATTATCACTACCATCGGTTCGTCGGGCATCCGACAAAGGACTATTATATACTGAAGAACTACATACAATGCATTACTAATACGAATGTCCTCTCTCTCGACTATGAGGACAAGATAGTCTCTGCAAATATGGTGTCACTTCAGTTTGGCACGCTGCCCACAACTGAGGCCCAAGATGGCGTCGTCCACATCCCAAAGGCGACAATAGAAGTAAGTAGCCAACCTTCCACCGACTTGTGACAACATGAGTGGGCTGGTGCCACTCACTACATCCTGTGACGAGATCATGTGGGTTCACCTAGATCTAGCTCCAGAGATGACTCAACATGTGGTACATGCTACCACCAAAACTAAAGACAAGAAGTCCAAGTCTTGTCGAATGGTCACTACCTCTATAGAGGAAGCATTTCTAGTGGTGATACGATACAGCATAACATTCAGCAGGATGAGGCTCCGACTGAGGAGGCACCTCCTGTCACCAGTAGCTGCCCAAAAGGAGGGTTCGTCCCAACCTCCAGTAGCCGGCAAACAGAAGCAAATAGAGGCTCTTTTTGATAAGCCTCTACGAAAAGATGGTACTTCGGGGTTGACTAAATCCTACAACTTTGACATATTGGCGCAGCTTGCCAATACTCCGGCTCAACTATCCCAGTTTGAGCTTCTCCTACTATCCAAAGATACTCGGGATGCTCTGTGTGAATCACTGAAGGATGTCAAGTCTTTCATAACTCTGGTCCCGCAGCCTAAAGAGGACCCAACCGCATGTCCACACTACCATAATATGGAAGAGATCATCCCCAATATTATATTCACTCAACAGGACCTGCTGCTTAAGAATAACCAATATAACAGACCACTGTACTATATAGGGTACGTTGGTGCCATCAAGGTGGACCAAATACAAATTGATCCGGGGTCTTTCCTTAGCATCATCCTTCGAACTTTGCTACAAACATTGGGATACCAATGCACCGGCTGACTGCATCCAATACTACTATCAGCGACTTTAATTTCGAAAAGAGTAATCCTTTGGAAAAGATTCGTCTGAAGTGCCACATCGGCAATCTCCAGATAGAGGTAACCTGCTATGTCATCGATGTCGATATCTTCTATGACGTCTTGTTGGGACGTCCGTGGATATACAAATACATGGTTGTGCCATCTACCCTCTACTAGTGCATGAAATACGTAGCTGGCAACATCATTATTAGGACGAAGTTCTCTGACGTCGATCCCTTCAGAGGAATTAAGGCATTATTCACTGGCTCTAATCTATACAAATCAGCTACTGGGACAACGATGCCAACGATGCTGATGATGAAGCAGAGGCCGAAGTAGAGGCAGAAAGAGAAGTCGACATAGCGGCTAAAGCACCTTTGAAGGTATGGCCCAACAAAAAACCTCTCCAGATGTCAACTCCTCTCGTGGCCAAGCTACATGGGAAGGCTTCGGCCCCTCCATCAAACTCCCAGGCAAGGCACATCAGCCTATCAGGGTCAAACTCCCGAGAAGGTCTCTAAAAACTCCTCATGCTAAGACATCAGCTCCACAAGTGGCAAAGATACACCGAAAGGCTCCTACACGTCCTTTAAAGGTTGTCCTGGTTCTGACAGAAGAAGAAGTAGAATATTACATATCTGCCAACGTTAAGGCTCCCTCTCTTGATGATTAATTCCCCTGGACAAGCTTCCTTATTTTATCAATAAAAGGCTATCTTTGAACTACTATAATCTTCTATATTGGAATGTTATGCATACTTTAGATCATGTCTTAGGATCGTTACAAACATAGGTAACGACTGCTAACAATGTAAATCGGGTCATCCCCATACCAGGGAGTTTGTTATATAGTTCCACCCCGAAATAAGGACAAAAAACTTATCATCTTCGGTAAGGTCAAATATCATCAGAACCTTCCTCTGCCTTTTTGGCACAGAAGACCCCACTTCCATCGGAGCACGCCTTTTCAATTGACTACCATGGCCACTGGAGCAGCTACCGATACTGGAGCATCCGGCGGGTGATACGACCGAGCTCTCATGATCACGACGTCGAACACCTCAAGCTGGGTCCCGTCGATAAAGCTCATCTTCCTACAGTAGCCGGGAGAGAGGGTATTCGCCGAACAATAGAGCTTGACGGTAGAATACAAAATATAAGGTTTAGGATTTATAAGCGGAGGAGTGAAATGCACTCATGTACACCAAGCATTATAATACTGCCAAGCCCGGGCTCCATCCAGCAGGCTCCCAATATACCCCAAGCAGCTACTTGGGTTATCCATCATCAGTTGACTGTAGACGAATTGACGAGCGAAATGGCTTGGTAAATACGATTAAAGAAAGCAATGGTTCATGTTTCAGTATACCAAATGAGAGGGTCGGATGCATTGCAGCCAATGCAACCCCCAATTTGCAAGAGTGGAGGCATCTACGCATGTATCCTCCAACTTCTCGTCAACTCAAAGCCCAAAAAATATGGGCCAACTTTAGAAACGTCCCACCCTTGGAGCTAGAATAAAATCTTCCTACAAACGGTAATGGCAGTATGCAGCCACTTCCTTCTACAGTAGCGACGGATAAAGGCGTCACCTGCAACATGCCTCTCCCCTATGCCAGGGCTCATCACATTGAGGTAATGTAGGATCAACACCCCATCAGATAGTGATAGGGCAGCTTCACTCGAGGAAAATTCCCACTTCTTCCCTTCATGGCTAGGACCTCCACTACAAACGCTCGTAGACCCCGCTGCAGGTTCTAAACCATTGTGGGTAGAAAAGACAAATGATGGCCCAATACCAGCTTCATAGCAGGCAAGATAAGGTTTTTGTTCACCCTCTCCATAGAGCCCGAACCACCAGGAAGCATATAGTCCCGAAGCCATATTATTAGATAGGCAACTAGCACAGCCTTCAAGGATATTTTGTGCGTGCAATGCCAGAAACAACTATAGATGTTATCAGCTTTCCACTTGTTCTCATCCTCTTGCAGATTCTTTTCGCCTAGTTCCTTCATTTTGGAGACGATTCATCACTCATAGAACCCTGAGGAGCAGTGAAGCGAACCTTCTTCGGAACGCATTTGTCCTAAGTAAAGACATAATCCCTCCAAACAGTCATATGAGGGAACGTCGTAGTATTATCCTTCTGCTGATTCACATAATGGTGGCACAATAATTCCTTGTAGACAATCATCATTTGTGAATTCTTTTCTTCCAAAGCGGAGAGTTGTCACAACCCGCACCCAGAATTTAGGCATAAATCGTACGTACGCTAGTGTCGGTAGTAGAATGCTGCATAATATCAATATGATGAACAACCCATATAATATATTCACTCAACTTGGGAGGACAATAATGTATCTCCAACAAATACTCAATCACGGTTCTAAATAAAGAGTCGCACGATAGAATATAATAAAGAAATAATAGTCTTTAATTCAAAGAAATAAACGAATTCCAAAAGTTAACTACATGATCCAAATGTCAAACAGACAACTAAATCTGGAGACAAATTCGGCTAAATGCCAATTTAGCTAAACTAAGCTACTTCTAGAATTTAGAAAGCTATATTTCGGTTGGGTCCCCTCTATGGTTCTCCTGTGCTCCATAATGATTAGTGTACCTGTCCTCCGGCTCATTGTCTAAAAAATATTATCCATTCATGATGGAACAAATATATCTCTAACAGCAGTTCCAATAATTGATAAAGTCTATAAAATAGTAATAGTAATTAAATACATGATGAACAAATAAGCATAGAATCATTGAACGGAACAAAGAATAAAAGTAGATGAGCACGGTAATATAGACAAAGCAGTAAGTGAGAACAGTAATAAACAGTAAGACATGTAACCAGTAATGTATGAAGTGGAACCAAAAACTATACTTTTGACATGTGAACTGTTGAGGGTAAATACGGCATCTCGTACATAAAGTGTGTGAGAGCTATCATTCTAGATTAGATCTGAGGAAGTGTCTCCTGATTTAGGAAAATTTACATGTCTACTAAAGTATTTTTTTCGCTCGACTAGTACTAATGGATCCAATATATAAGACCAGCCAGATGAATATATGTGATGCTAGAGGGGTAAGCCAATCCAATTGAAAAAATAATATACACTAAATGAATCCATAACATACTACTCTGTGTAATCATTGTGTCGAGAATCAATGTAAAACAAAATTATAAACATGAATCATAGAAGGTATCAAGTATAGAAACAGTCAGAAAATGTACTCGCCTGTCGTCCTGATCTGGGGATACGGGTCCGATACCAAATCCCTATTGTATGAATTTACAATGTCAATAAATGATTTAAAATCGAAAATAATTCTATCTCCTTACTTATTTAGTTTCTAGATTCAATTCTATATCCAAATTGGATTTGCTAACCCTACTTGTATTGTTTATGCCAATTACTCTGCAGAGATATCCTATTTTACTTGGTTTTACCTGTATAGTTATAAACATTTACATTTAGGTATAGATATCTTGATACTCTCTGCTATTGTATACCAATGATATTAGGATTCTACTCATTGTTACTGCTTGATTTAACTCAAGTACCCATAGGCTCTATAGGATTCCCAACATCTATACTCTAATACCTAGGCACATATCTATCCTTGGATACCTATGTATCCTATAATGTAATCACACTTGTACACACCCTCTTTTTTGTTAACAATAGCCTACTTATTAGCTACCACACACCAACCTGTATAGCTACTTGTTTAGGAGACACCCTCTAACCTGTACACGCATATGGCTTAACTGATACACCTAAGAACACAAAATACCCATCTACATATATATATAGCAGTGTAACATCTGTTATCCCATGCCACACACACACACACACATCTAAACACAGGTGCCTGCTTACATACACTTAACTACATACATGGGTTTTTACACCCTGTTGTAGTTAAATTCCAGTGTAGATGTTGCTTGCATTCTCCCTTTCCTAGTTCTGTATGTGCCCAATTCCTACACACATAACTGCATTGCCCTACTGCTTACCCATATATTTGACTGTTACATATATAAGAATATGTGATACACACAGATAAACTTACCTGTTTCTACAACACAGACCCTCCTTCTTCCTATAGGATACACACCTATTGCCAAACTATCTATCTTTATTTTGCCTTCTGCTCATCTAGACACCACCTACTTGACACTCCTAAAATCCTTGCACTCCCCTATGTCCAGGAATCTACACTACACAGGAAACTGAATTACTAAACACACACATATACTTCTTTTTGCATAGTCTCTTAATCTACTGCCCAATCCTGTACCTATGATGCTTGCGCTTAGACCTCCTATGCACTTTGCAGCCAACCCGTTTACTCCTGCTGTAGTTTGCTCTATCCCCTGTTGGAACAACTAAATTCTTGATACCCAATATGCATAGATATCTGTTGCTAGAGACCAACTTTAACTATAAGCATATTCACGCATATGTATACACCCACTGGACCACTGTAACTGAAATTCCTGCTGCTTTCTCTATGATCTAGACATCTGATACCCAAGCCCCATCTTTTTGATACATCCTTATGCAATACCATACGTTGAAGTACCTTAGCACTAGGCACAGATACCCTAACAGGATCTGTGTTATGCAGTTCACCCTTTGCTAATCCCTAACTACATCTACTGATACCAGGTCACCTTAATTTACTACTGCTATACTGTTGTTCGAGTTACTACCCATAGTACACATCCACACCTATACAAAAGTATGCCTTGTTACCTAAACTGCTACTAAGCCCAAAGCCAAGTGCTCCCCCTTTCCCGAGTTCTGGACTAACACACACTCGGTTTTGATCTGTGCAAAATTACCCACACCTATCTAGATATTCCTATTATGCATACACCCTATTTCAACTTAACTGACACCAGGTAATGTCATGACCCGTACCCGGTATAGGGGCACGAATGCGTGACAGTGCCCAGCCTACGCCGCAGCATTGGCGATAGAACGTTGTCTAAATCACTAACTATCTATCTCACACAATAATATAATGTACCTGTCATAGATCTCAACTCCAATTTGGAGGACAAAGTATAAAGATAATGGTAAATACTCAATTACAATCTAAAGCACGATAAGATATCAAGAAGTCTAATAACTACTAAGTCTAAAACATCAACAACTTTCCAATACAATATCAAAATCCAAGTCTCAAATGTAATAACAAAATCTCTATTATATTACATGCCAAAAGTTATAACAGAGAATCTAAAACAAGTTAAAACTAGTAACTAAGTCTCTCAGTAATCACTCCTAAGAATCAGGACCCATGGTTGCTATCCCCTCTTCGAATCCTTAGTACGTGGGGCACAAATCCTCTGACCAATTATTTGAAAAATATATCTAGTCAGGATGAAACAAGCACATCTCCTCTAGTAGTTCCAATTAAATGACAAAGACTATAAAACAGTTATAGTAAGTAATATATGATGAACAGAATAGAATGAGTAAGGAAAT
This sequence comes from Iris pallida, assembly GCA_029216955.1. Classification (NCBI taxonomy): domain Eukaryota; kingdom Viridiplantae; phylum Streptophyta; class Magnoliopsida; order Asparagales; family Iridaceae; genus Iris; species Iris pallida. Next base: position 4,284,151 of record JANAVB010024599.1, on the reverse strand, counting down.
GAAATAGAATAACAGCTAACTAAAGTATAAGGAGTGTAAATATAGTGAATCAGAAGATCATGACAAATAATACTGTAAATGAAGATAACTAAACTAGAGTAGATGTGATGTGAGATCGATTAGTATAATGTGAGTCAGTGAGTACAATGTGAATCTAGTAGAAAAGCACTAAACCAGTGTGTTTTGAAATACTGCTTTCGAGATGTAAACGGCTAGGAGGTAAATACGGCACATCGTACGCTTGGCAAGCGTCCGACGGCTATCTTTTTAAATTATAACAGTAGGGGTGGTTCCAGCATGATTGGGAATGTTTATATGTCTACTTAAGTATTTCTCCGTCCGACAAGTACCAATGAATCCATATCCCGACACGTAAATAAAGTACAAATCTAGCCAGAATGTAAGTGATGCCAATAGGTGTTTCCAGTAGGTGGTCCCAATAATTAATTACAGAAATAGAGGCCAGACAAGTATAATATGTGTGTTGCATGTAATGAACCCAGAAGTATCAATCCGTGCCATGACAGAGAATCAAGTAATACTGTACTAGAAGCTGAATCATAAAAATCATCAGATAAATAAAAACTATTAGAGAATGTACTTGCATGTGGTCCTGAACAGTAAATATGGATCGATGCCCAACGTGGAGTCACAAGGACCTATATATGAGATATACATAGTTATTTGGTGTTCGAGAGTAAACAATATATTTAAATGCATTAATTACATGCTTCTAGGCCTTTTCTAGGTTAATACAAGTCAAAACTATGTCAACTTGGTTAAACTAGCCATTTCTAAGTTGTATGAGTCTTTTTCTACGGTTTTGGAGCCACTCTATGTACCTTGGCTACACTAGCAATATAGGTTACTAAGGTATCAACCTTATGTTGTATCCTATATATAATATTTATACTAGTATCCTAATGCTAGCACTTCATGGATACCTATCATGATACCAATCCTCCTACTAACCCACCTCTATATGCACATATATAGGAATACTCCTATGAATATGTTATATACTGGTATGCCATGCAGACCCGTGATATTGTAGGATTCCCCCTCATCCTCTCTATGGATACACTATACCTTAGCTCAAGGAAATCATATTACCCACATCACTTGTATATATTTTCACTCACTTAGCTACCAAAGGGAGAACCCTGCCTACAATTCCTAAATCTTCTATCCAGCCTGTACATGGGGTGACTCCCGCTCACATAACAACCAGTTAACTACCAATAGTCATAGTCCCCTTTACATGACAGTTAACTATTATCATATATAGGACTCCCTGTACACATATACATATCAAGGCCTTTAATATGGACTTATACAAATTTATCCATAGGACTTATCTTATATATTGATGCACAACTCACACAATACTACCACATGGGCCCTCTCCCTCACATACATAATTTAGTTCTATCTCCCTCATTACTAAGGAACCCCTTCCTACACTTGTAGGTGTTTGCCATTAAAATTGTTTGATTGAAAACTTTAATACAAACAGAACAGTGTTACAATGTAGGACTTAGATGTAGTCCTAGGAGTACACTTTTGTTTAAGCTGGGTCCTTAGTGCCAATGGAGCGAGTGGTAGTGCGTTGACTCTGTTGACGGGCTGACGACGGTTATCGATTCTCTGAAGGTGTGGATTGCTCTGGGTGCTGGAGCTTGCTGAGAGGAAAAAGATGTTGAGTGTCTGTATCTGCCTCTCTGATGATTCTTTGTATGTTCGTTGTGGATTCTATGTGTGTGTGTGAAGGAGAAGATCCCTCTATTTATAGTTTTGCAGGCTGGCTGCTCATGTGCGCATGTAGGATGTGCCGGTGTGTGGGGATGCCACGTAGAAGTTGCTGATGGGGGCGCACGGATGATGCGCCCTGATTGGGAGGTTGAACTCTTCATACTACTGTTGTGAGCCAGCACGTAGCAGAAGAGAAGATCTTTCTGTTGCTGAAATCTTAGACGAGTTGAGTCAAAGGACACATGGCTCTGGTGAGCTGCGCCTTGGATCTGGGCGCAGGAGGAGGCTGCGGCTCATAACCTTTAGGAGTTACAAACCATTTAGGGCGCATGGCTTTTGAGGCACATGCAGGTGACCTTCCTTCTGTCTTTCGGGATCAGAGATCAGTCTGGGGCGCATGGCTTTTGAGGCGCATGCAAAGCTTCAACTGGAGACTCTTCTTCTGTCTTTAGGGATCAGTGAAGGGTCTGAGGCGCATGGCTTTTGAGGCGCATGCTGGTTTGGACGCATGGCCGTAGAGGCGTATGGCGATTTGGACGCATGGCCGTAGAGGCGCATGCGGATGGCCACGTGGCAGTAGCCGTCGGAATAGAGTCATGATGATGCTGACGTTGTCGACGCTTCGTTCTCTGAAAAAGCTGTCAACTGTTCAGACTTTGGGAAGCATGCTGCCAACTCTGGTGTCAGTTCAGCATTTAATGTTTGTGACGTTCGATGGACAGCTGAGTGGGCACATTGGTTGGTGTTCCACTCGGCATGGAAATGTGAGGGGGGCGCATCCTCTGTGATGTGCCGGGTACTGTAGGGCGCGTCTGTGTGTTGCACCTGATGCTGGAGGGCGCGTCCGTGTGATATGCTGTTTGGCTGGCGCATCTGACATGTCCTTTAATGACGCGGCTGTCTCGCTCCTTGAGTGCTATAAATAGCCGTTTGGCTGAATTCGAGGCGTCCGGTTCATCCATTTAATGCAAATTCATTGCACAGAATTCGGAGAGTCATCCACTTGGTGCGTGGGTTTAATTTGCCCGGCCTATAAATAGTGGCATGGAGAGAAGGTTTGATCCTCATTCCCTCACGTACTTCCAACATGAACTTAGATATGTGGGTGCATTCTGTTGACGAAGTGCTCCCGAGGGTAAAGATGAGACGTCGTGTTGTCTTCGATGCACTTGAAGGTGACTGTTACATCCAAAAGATGGAGTCGAGGGCTTCTGAGGCAGGCGGAAGGTACCTGTTGCATCCAAAGATAGGGATGTTCGGGCCTCGTCTCCGTTGTTCCGGAAGAGCCGTAGATCGGAATGGTGGTGCTAGGCTCTCTCTTCCTTCAAAGTGGGTGCCGCCCACTTTGATTGTGTTGAAAGCTCCTTATGCCATAATTTCGATCACGGTCTTCCTTGGTCTTAGGAGGTTCTTTCGAAGCCTCCCCTGGCCACAGCATTTGCGGTGCTCTTCTCTTCCTTGGTTCCAGCCAGAGGGTTAAATGCTTTGCTTGGCGAAGCACTTATCAGGTGAGCCTGGCTGGAAAAGCGGCACATAACTGGGCTCTGCTCGGCCAGGTGAGCCTGGTTGGAAGAGTTGCACATAACTGAGCTGCTGAAGAGATGGTAGGATGTGCCTGGCTGGAGGCGCATGACATCTGCTGCGCCTGGCTGACAGCGCATGGTGACTGCTGCGCCTATCGGAAGGCGCATGGTGGTTGCTGTGCCTATCTGGAAGGCGCATGGTGGCTGTTGGCTGTAGATCTAGGATCCTTCCTTTGTAGAAATTCTCCTTTGTACAACCTTTTCTAGACATGTAATAGACTTTTATATATATAAATAAAAAGTCCTTCTTCGAATGTCTATGGCTTATTTGATTAGCTGTCTGAGTTCTGGCGCATATAATGCCTGGCGCATGGGCTTTCTGGTTATGAAATTCCATGTTTCTACAAGACCCCCTTCAAAGTTTTCAAAACTTTTGAATAAGTTTTGGAATACTTTGAATAAGAAGCATGGAGGTCAGGGCGCATGATTTTTGGGCGCATGCTTGTTCGGGCGCATGCTCCTTTCAGTTGATGATGATGACGCCTTGGTAACCCAAAAGATTAATGATGATCTTTTGGTTGTATTTGCTGTTATCTCCTCACGGAATCCGAAGCGACGGCTGAGATTACACGTCATCGGTTCACGCGTGCGACCAAGCCCTATAAATAGGTAAAGGTTGGAGAGAGAGAGAGAGTTCATCTGCTCTGTGCATTTGCTTTCTTTAGAGTTTTTCTTCAAAACCCTAACTTTTTCTTCTCTGAGAGAATGGCTCCCAAGACTCCTCGCGGTGGTGCCGGCAAGGGGAAGGAGAAAGCGAAGGAGTTCGTTGATGAGGATGCACCTATCACCCCTGCAACTCCGGCCGACGTTCGTCCTGAGGTGACGGATGGGTTTCATCTCCTTCACATAAACTTTTGGGCCAGACTGTGCCCTAACTCAGATTTGCTAACGTGTATGGACTTTTGGCCTGATGATACGCCGAGGTTCTACCCCGCCGACATGCATAGGTTTACACCTTTATCATGCACCGAGGTTTAATGGCTGACGCGTATGGGTTTCGTACCCTGATGATGCGCTGAAGCCTTCGCCGACGCGCATGAGCTCACGCTCTGATGATGCGCCGAAGCTCCAATGCTGACGCGCATGGACTTACGTCCTGATGATGCGCCGAAGCAAGTTGACGCGCATAGGCTTACGCCCTGATGATGCACCGAAACTCTGATGCTGGCGCGCATGGGCTTACGTCCTGATGATGCGCCAAAGCTATTTGACATTTTTGCCTGACTTCCACCTTTGTTGTATCAGTGTCGATGACGATCCCTTTATTGAATGAGGTCCTTCTGGACGCTTCTCTTTGTCAGATGGGAGTTGATTTTGACGAGGCGGTGATCAATCCTGCGAAGGATGCTATCTTACAGGACCAACCTCGTGAGAGAATGCTACAAATCCAGACCCAGTTGCCTCTTTTCCTCCAGAGTATGATGGAGAGTGGTAAACTGAAGTCTGCTGAATCCGAAGGTGTAACTTTCTTAAAATCTGTCTTTCTGTTTGGCGACCGACTAGTCTCTTCCGAAGCGAAGATACTGAGGATCAGAGAAGACTGGTTCTTTTCTGCCAAAGGCATGGTTTTGTACATGCGGCAGGTTGACCGCCAGTTGCCGCTGACGGCTTTTTATCGTCTAGCTTCGAAGAGAAGGATGGGTTGAGAACTTACTCCCTCTCAAGGAGGGGGCTTGGGAGGTACCCTCTCAATTGACGCCTCCTCGAACCAGCGAGATACTTTGACTGCTTCACGAGCCGGTTCTTCTTTCAGTTACCGAGCCTTGCGTCCTGGGAGCATCTACAGTGAGGTCCCAAACGACACGTTTCCCTTCAGTGCCCCGATCTTTGCAAATCGGATGCTGACATCAAAGGTGATGTATCCGACAGGTAGCTTCAGAGTCGAAGGCTGGTGTCACTACATCCCAAAGTGGGACGAGTTGACCACTTGGGTGCTTTCAAGGTTCGAGGTTGAGCTTAAAGAGATCGTGCTGACAGCCGCCATTCGGGCCACGCAGGCAGGCGTGGACCTCAATAAGCCTATGTTCCTTGCGCTCTTGGAGCTTTTCAATGCCCAGACTGGCAGCTTCTTTACTCCGGTGGGGGAGTTGGGATTGGCCCTTCATGAGATGTACGAAGTGTCCAAGCTTCCTTGGGGCTCGGAACCGTACGAGGAATATTTTCCATCAAATGAAGAGATCCAAGTTCTGGAGGATAAGGATCCGGAGATGATGGCTGTTTTTAAAGAGGTGACAAGCCATCATTATCTGATGCACCGGAGGGACAAGGGCAAGAACCAGCCTCATGTGACTGCTTGGAGGGACTACGTCTTCAGACAGGATTTGACGGATCCTTCGAGGATTCGGTTTGCGACTCCGCAGGGATTGAAGCCCGCGGAAGTGAGTTCTGAAATAAGCCGGCTGGACGAAAGGACCCCACACTCTAATGAGGGCGGCAAGGCTACGTACAGCTATTTCTGGCACTGCGGGCACCGGATGTCATCCAAGGCAGTGTTGACGTCCTACTTGATGATATGGCTCCGGGATTGCGTATTTGCAGGTGGATCCGGTGCCGTCGAGAGGGTACATCGGAATCTCATTTTGTTTGCGGTGAAGTTGGCATGTGGATGACCTTTGGCTCTTCTTCCCGCGATGGTGTGCAACCTGTTGCGCGGTTTGAGGTCCTTTGCCGATGATGTGATCCACGAGAGAGGTAATAATGATAACTTTCCCCGGGCCGAGCTGCCTTTCCATTATCTTATGGGGTGGCTGATCTTGCATCATCCGAACGTGATGAGTCCTGGTCCGGAGGAGGACCATGTCGAAGGAGATGCCTTCATTTGCCGCTTCTATAAGAGGAAGTGGTCTTACACTGGCGTCCCCGTTTGCAGGAGAGTCTTGTCCTACCTTCAGGGGTGGGAGATTGTCAAGGTTGGCCCGATCTTCAAAGATTTCGAGGCTGACCAAGATTTAGTTGACTCTGGCGAAGATGCGGTCACTCTGCCGAAATGGAGTTTTCGTTGGTTGCAGAGTATCCGGCCTTCTCACCTGGTCTACCGCAACCAGAATAGGTGTTATCTGGAGCCTTATCTGCCAAGCCAATTTGCTTGTCAGTTTGGCTATACCCAGTTAATGTTGCAGAATCCCAGTAGTAGTTTAGGCTTCATCGGGAGTTTGCTGGATGGAGCCCGGGGCTGGCAATATTATAACGCTGGATGCACTAGCGTTAAGTTCACCACGCCAGTTCGCAATCCTCAGCCGCCGATCCTATATCCGGCCGCCAAGCTGTATTGTACTATGACTGCTATGTCTCCTGGTTACGACAGGGAGACTAGTTTCATTATTGGAACCCAGCTGGAGGCGACAGCGAATATGTTGATGGCAGCCCGATCATATCGTCCACCAGAGTTGGCGGGGTATCGGGCTGCTGCTGCAGTACCAGTGGGAGACCCGTCTGTCGGGAAAAGGCGTGCTGACACAGAAGCTGGTTCTTCTGTACCGAAAAGGTCGAGAAAGGCGCCGACCCCGAAGGTTACGGAAGTGCCACTTATAATGCCAGTAGGATCAATCCCTGCTGAGGTAAGGAATATTTCGTAATTCTAATTCCTTTCGTCATTGTGGCGACTTATGCTCTTCTTCTTGTAGGGATTGAAGAAGAAGTCCCGTGTTTCAAAATCGGGCGCTAGTAAACCGAAGGAGGTGGCAGGCTCTTCTGATGAGCGCATTCCACCGATGCTAATGTCTCCCGTGGAGGAAGGTCCCGAAGATGTTCCTGCGGAGGTTTTAATATCTCCTGACTTCGAGGTCGCAACAACTTCTGGGAGAGCACCATCTGCCGTGGAGGCCTTGGATGCTGAGGGTCCTGCGGACTCGAGGCATCCTGATGATGAAGTGGACTGGAGTTCGTCGCCTTCCGATGACGTTCCTCCGGTCTTGCAAGAATCTGCTACGGGGACAGCAGATATGGTTGAGACAGAGGAGAGGGTTGAACCCCCTCTTTATCATGATGAGGGGAGGTCGGCTACATCATTGCCGAGTCCTACCCCGGCTTCAATCGTGGAAGTTGAGGCGGCTACCGCTCAGGAGGTAGCGACAGATTCTGTCCCTGTTGATGATGAGACCCGTCTTCCGGTTGCGACCGCTGAGACGGGTCAAGAGACAAGTGATGATCTCCCTTTTCTGCCAAGGGAGGTATCAACTGTTGATAGGACGTTGGGGGTAGAAGAGGTGGCCGTTGACATCGGTGGTTCCTCCGGGCTTGAGAAGGGTAAGGGTGTGGAACCCTGTGTCGCTCCTTCTACTTGGGGGACCATCTCGACGCTTGTGCCGGCCCCTTCTGTTGCTTCGGCTCCTCGGGCTAGCAGTCCAGCCCCTGTTGATGAAGAGCCCATTGATGTCGAGGTTCAAGCCTCGCTGATTGAGGTTGGCAGATCTTCTTCCGGTCCGTAAACTGTAGTAGCTCCTCCAACTCCAGCGATGACGCCGCAGGTCCTGGCGGATGCAGACGAGTATGTGAAATTCCTCGTCGAGGGGGTATACAAAATGCTGCAGAAGGGTGTATCTGCTGTGATGGATGCCAACAGGAGTTTTGCGACGGCAAAAGCTTTGGCAATGCCCTGCATCGAGCTGATTCGTATTCACCAAGGCCACGACCACATGGCCGAAATTCTGGAGGCTTCAGTAATTGAGCTGGATGAGCGGCTCGCGGAACTTCAACGCATCCAGCAAAACGACCTCTCTGTCCTGATAGATGCGGAGAAGGGGAAGCTGATTGCCGAGATCGAGTCTTCATACCAGGCTACCGTGGTCGTTTGGGAGTGCGAGGTGGCTGAGACTGAGGCTGTGGTAGAGCAGTTGTCTCAGTCCATGAAGACGACGGTAGAAACTCGAGCTGCATTGGAAGCTAATATCGCGGATATCGACACCCAGATGCGCCGCCTTGAAGACCAACGGGCCTGACTCCAGTTAGAGGTCGAGCATGTCCGGGCTGAACATGCAGCATTCAAGAAGGACGAAGTGACTTTCACTCAGCGGACTCTTGCCTTGGCGCAGCAACGACAACAGCTTGATGAGAAGCATGCAAGTGATACTTCTGCTGGGGCCGTTGAATTGATGCACCAGGAAGCAGAGCGACGAGTCCTGGCGACGGTGGAGGCCCGCACAGTCGACTTAAAGCTTCGAGTCAGGAAGCTCTCAGCCCATCCTGGGGGGATTCAGGGACCATAGCTTTTCCCTTTTTCTTTTGTGTTCTTTTGCAACCCTTACTGGAGGATGATGTAGCTTCTTGTACTCCTTTTTCAGAAGAATAAAGAAGTCTACAACCTTTTTTTGTGATGTGTTCATCTTTTGTTGTCATAAACTTGATGATTTGTGTGGACCTATTATCTTTTGCGCACCTTGGTTTTCAGGTACAGATAATAAGTTTGAAGGAACCATTATGTTTGCTCAGAGGTAATGTGGACATGGCAACCATTGGGTTCGAAATGATAGAATCTCCCTACTCAGAGGTATTATGGACGTGGTAGGAATGATCTTGGGGGATACGCTGAACAACTCAGAGGTTATATGGACGTGGAAGTTCTGCGATCAATGTACAATAACGCAGGGGTTGTTTGTACAAGATGTTTACTCAGAGGTAATGTGGACGTGGTAAACATGAAGGGTAGCGTAGGCTTACTAAGTGTAAGATTCTGCTTTGTAGGGTGTAGAGAGATAACTCAGAGGTAATATAGACGTGGTTATCTTTCTACTGGAGGATGCCACGGAACAACTGGGTTCCGGAAGCGTACGAGTTTGTGGAGAGAGGTTGTTTGGGGAAGTACATGTCTGGAGGATGTCAAGAATAGTACTTCTTTAGGAACTTGCCGTTGATGGGCATCATGAATAAATCCCCATTGGGTTTGGCGAGGCGATAAGCACCGTTTGAGTATACCGTCTCTATGATGAAAGGTCCTTCCTACTTGGGCTCGAACTTTCCTGGTGTCTTGTGGGTCAACACCATTGGTCTTCTGACTGCTAAAACCAGGTCGCCAACTTGGAAAGTCCTCTTTTTGACCTTCTTGTTGAAAGCCTGTGATATACGGGCTTGGTAGAGCTCGATGCGTTGTTGAGCTAGGAGACGCTTTTCGTCAAGTGCCTCCAGTTTCCGCAGACGACGACGTTGATTGTCCTCTTCTGTGAGTTTGTTTGTGATTGCTACACGGAGCGAAGGTATCTGTATCTCGAGAGGCAGTACTGCTTCGCTCCCGTAGACCAGGAAGAATGGAGTATTGCCTGTTGGGGTCCGTACCGTTGTACGGTAGGCCCAAAGGCATTCGCCAAGCTTTTCGTCCCAGTCGTATTTGTTGGATGATATGACCTTTTTGAGCAGCCTAACGATAGTTTTGTTGAATGCCTCAGCCAATCCGTTTGCTGCCAGATTGTAGGCGGTTGAGGCCACGTTCTGAATGCGATTCTTGTCACAGAACCTGCTGAAAATGTGGCTGATAAACTGAGGACCATTGTCATGGATGATCCGCCGGGGTACTCCGAAACGGTAAATGATATGGTGTTTGATAAAGCTGACCACCCTGGAGCTTTTTACTTCTGCCAGTGGAACTGCTTCCTCCCATTTGGAGAAGTAGTCGGTGATGGCCAGGATGAAACGGTGTCCTCTCGATGAAGGAGGGGTGATTGGCCCTACAATGTCCATGCCCCAGGCTTCGAAGGGCCAGGAGGCGACTGTAGGATGTAGCGGCTCCGATGGTGTATGTATGAAGTCTGCATGAAGTTGGCACGCATGGCACTTCTTAGCATATTCGACAGCGTCGGCAGCCATGGTTGGCCAGTAGTAGCCCATACGTCGCAGTCGATCTTGCAACTTAGGACTGGGTTGATGAGCTCCACAAGTTCCGTCATGAGCTTCTTGAAGAGCTTCGGCTGCTTCTTCGTTGGACAGGCATCGAAGGAGGAGCCCATCGAAGGAGCGTCGGTACAGCGTTTTGGTGGCTGTATCGTAGTAGAATCGAAGAGAGCGTCTCCTGACTGAGACGGCTTCCTTCGGGTCCTCTGGAAGGATTCCGTAGACAGCGAAGTCGATGAACGGGAACCTCCAGTCTCGGACATTAACACCAGTGTTTGTCGGTATGGCGTGAGCCACCCGCAAGCATAGGTTGTTTCTGGGACAAATCAGATCTCGTCCTGTTACCGTGATATAGTATTGAGTCCCAAAGGGCGCTGCTAATAAGGCTGCGAGGCCGGCCAGAGCATCGGCCTCCAAGTTTTGTAAACGGGGGACATGTTCAATGAAGAACCCGGTGAAGGTTGAAATGATGTTCAACGCGACTTCATGATAAGGGATTAAATCTTCATGGCGAACTTCGTATTGTCCCCGAACCGGGTTTACGATGAGTTTTGAGTCGCCGTAAGCTTCCAGATGGTCGACCCCCAGCTGTTGTGCGAGCTGGAGTCCCATGACGAGTGCGTTGTACTCGGCAACGTTGTTGGAGCACGGCTTCGAAAGAGAGTACGCACGCTGGATGACCAGCTGATCGGGGGAGACTAAGACTACCCCCACTCCTGCGATGATTTGGCCTTTGGGGCCTGTTCTCGAAGCGCCGTCGAAGAACATCCGCCAAACGGAGCTTCCTTCGGTGACGTTTGATTCTTGGACCTCATTCGGGATATCTTCATAGAGTTTTGAGGATTCTGGGATGGGGTGTGCAGCTAAAAAGTCAGCCAGAGCTTGACCCTTAACAGCTTTTTGCGGCACAAACACCATGTTGTACGGTGTTAGCAAGATCGCCCATGTAGCCAGCCGGGAGTTCAATGATCCTGGCTTTGTCATGAGGACTCTGAGCAGATTGACTCGGGAAATAACATGAATTGTCTGACCCGAGACATAATGACGAGTCTTCTGGATGGCAAACACCAAAGCCAAGCACTCCTTTTCGACGGGGTTGTACCGGTGTTTGGCCCCGATGAGTGTTCGACTGAGGTAGTAGATTGCTTGCTCGAAGCCTGTATCGCTGTTTTGAGCCAGTAGAGCGCCAAGATAATGATCAATAGCACGGACGTAGAGGAGAAATGGTTTGCCGGCGACTAGCGCTACCAGGACTGGTGGGCTTGTTAAGTAAGCCTTGATGTCGTCGAAAGCCTTTTGGCACTCCTCTGTCCAGACGTAAGAGACTCCCTTCTTTATGAGCTGAGTAAAGGGTTGACATCTACCGGAGAGGTTTGCTATGAACCTCCGGATATATGCCAGACGTCCCTGTAGGCCCCGAAGTTCTCGAAGGTTCTTCGGAGGGTCCATATTGAGGATGGCTTTGGTCTTCTCAGGATCAACATGAATGCCTTTCGCTGTGATGACAAAGCCCAAGAATTTGCCGCTAGAAACCCCCAGAAAGGATTTAGCGGGGTTCATTTTGAGTTGATGTGCCTGCGTGAGATCGAAGACCGTCTTCAGGTCCTGTAGGTGATCTCCTTTGAGGCGGCTCTTGACTGCGATGTCGTCAACATAGCATTCGACCGTCTTACGAAGATGTTGACGGAAGATGGTGCTCATAGCTCGCTGGTATGTCGCACCGGCGTTCTTCAAGCCGAAGGGCATTACTGTGTAGCAGAAAATACCCTTTGGAGTCCTGAATGACATGTGTTTTGTGTCATCGGAGAACATCTTGATTTGATTGTAGCCTGAATACCCGTCCATGAAGGACATGCGCTCAAAGCCACATGTGTTGTCGATCATCACATCAGTGATTGGAAGCGGGAATTCGTCCTTCGGGCAAGCAGAGTTGAGATCCCTGAAGTCGATACAGACTCGTATCTTCCCGTTCTTCTTGGTGACAGGAACGACGTTGGCTACCCAATCCGGGTGTTGTTCCTCACGGATGAAGCCGCTGGTCAAGAGTTTGTCTACCTCCTGATCGATGGCATTCATGATGTCCGGACGGAAGCGTCGCTGTTGTTGTTTGATAGGTTTGGCATCAGGTAAGATGTTCAACCTATGCATTGCTATCTGTGGATCGAGTCCCGGCATGTCTTCATAGCTCCAGGCGAAGACGTCGATATACTCTTTAGCCAGTTGGATTAAAGATTCTCGATCTTCTCCTTCCAGGATTTTACTGATGAAGATGGATTTGGAAGAAGACCCCTCCCCGAGGTCGATCTGCTCGACTTCGTCTTCGGTGGGAGGTTCACGAAGCTCAAAACGAGATTCCCATTGTTCCCCTAGGCGTTGGGCCCAGGGTTCTTCTTTGAAGGGTTCTGGTGCTTGGTCTTCGCCTTCACCTTTTTGAGGTTGTGCTGACGTCATGTTTGCTGACAGCACTTTCCTGAAGACTGATCCGATACTGGCATCGGAATCCCAAGTCGATGCTACGGACGAGTGGGAATATTCTATGTCTTCTGCATCTGAGCTCTCTGGGGTTGATGGCGGCGTGACATAGCCTAACCCTCGTCCAGTCCGATTATAATAGTCCTGTGGCTTTCCATTGGGCATCGAAAGCCGGACAGGGAGATGCCGACCCTTGCCGTAGTTTAAGCCTTTGTTGCTTTTCAGGTCGTAGCCCATCTTTTGGATGATGTGCTTTGCCATATCCGTGTACCGATAGACTTGTACTCTGCCGGTATCAGGTTTGGGCTCGATTGACGGGAGGTCCCGATGACGCTCGACTTTGCCCGAGATGATGGTGCCTTGGTCTCGGCTCCGTGGAGGGACTATGAAGACTCCTTGAGACGGGACTACTCGATTATGGTAGACGGTCGTTATTTGTGTTTGCAACGACCGTAGAGCGTTGTCTAATGTATACATGGCATTCCAGTGTGGAAGACAAGAATAATTAAAAGACACTCTATTATTGATAAAATACGAGATCTTATCCCGTGGGATTACATTATCAAAGGAGGGTGCCTCTACGTCAGCCGAGATATAATCACCAAGCTCCTCGTCTGTAAGAACTGGGGGCGGACTAGGAGAGTCCAACACAGCTTTGGGGTCTGAGAGGGTTATATGAGCCTTCTCTGATACCTTGGATGACTGCGGCGGCTTGTCCTTGAGACGCACTTTGAGAGGCGCCTCGGCTGCGCCTCCGGTGAGTGGTGCCTTCCCTTGTAATTTTGCCACCAGGGGAGCCGATGTTTGAGGTGGCTTTCCCTTGAGACGTATCTTCAGGGGTGCTTCGTGAGCCGGCGCTTTCCCTGATAGCTTGATGCTCATTGGAGGCGCCTTCTGGGGTGGTTTCCCCTTCAGTCGAATTTTCAAGGGGGCGTCGGGAGTCGTCTCAGGCTCCATGTCCGGCTCTGTTGCCGTCTCTGCCTCATCATCAGCGTCGTTGGCTTCCTCCTCGTCAATGGGTTTGTACAAGTCGGAATCGGTGAAGTAGGCTTCAATCCCTTTGAAAGGATCGATGTCTGCAAACTCCATCTGGATGACGCCATTAGTGGATACATACTTCATGCACTGGTGGAGCGTGGAGGGCACCACCATGTACTCGTGTAGCCATGGTCGACCGAGCAGGATGTTGTAGTTGACTTCGGCATCTACCACATAATAAGTCACCTCAGTTTTGAGGCTGCCAATGTGGCACTTCAGTCGGATCTTGCCCAGTGGCTCGCTCTTGCTAGCATTGAAGCCACTGATGGTTGTATTGGAGGGCGCCAGCCGGTACATCGGGATCCCCAGCTTAGATAACAGCGCCTTCGGGATGATACTTAGGGAAGACCCAGGATCGATCTGAATCCGGCTCACCTTGACCGAGCCAATGTACCCTGTGTAATACAGCGGTCGGTTATGTCGGTGATGCTTGAGCAGCATGTCTTGTTGGGTGAAAGTTATGTTTGGGATAACTTCATCCGCGCAATGACAGTACGCACAAGTAGTTGGGAGGTCTTCAGGCTGCTTGACCTGACTAAGAAAGGATTCAGCGTCCTTCAGAGCTTCGCAGAGAGCTTCTCAAGAATCTTTAGAAAGATGCAGGAGCTCGAACAAAGACAGGCGCACAGGTGTACTGGCTAATTGTGCCAGAATGTCGAAGTTGTGAGGCTTGGACAGCCCCGAAGCATTCTCCTTCCGTAGAGGTCTGTCAAAACGGGCCTCCACCTGCTTCTGCTTATTGGCTGCTAAGGGCTTAGATGGACCCTCCTCAGGGATGGTGCTAGGAGGCACCACCTCGGCGGCGGCTTCGTCGGATTGGAAGTTCTGTTGTGTACGTGTTTGCACCAGAAGTGCCTCTTCTGTTGAAGAAGAGACTGTACGGCAAGACTTGATCTTCCTGCCTTTTGATTTGGAGGTAGGGCGTACCTCCGATTGAGTCACCTCGAAGACGAGGTCGGGGTGAACCCAGAGGACCTCTCCTCGAGATGTGGTGAGCGGGGTGAGCCCACTCACATTGTCCCGAGTAGGTGGTAAGTTTACCACCTCCATTGTTGCCTTAGGGATGGGGACAACGCCATCTTGTGTGGTAGTTGGCGGCAAGGTGCCGAACTGAAGCGAAACCATATTGGCCGACACCGTCTTCTCTTCATAGTCGACGGAGATTACATCCACATTGATCATGCGCTGGATGTAATTCTTGAGGACGTAGCAGTCCTTGGTCGGGTGTCCGACAAACCGATGGTAGTGACAGTACCTTGGGTTGTCCACTTTTCCAACTTCATCGGGCCGCTTTGGGTCCGGTAGCTTGATCTTGTCACCCTGCTTCAGTATCTCGAAAAGTTACAGGGTGTCGTCATCATTGAATGAATAAACCTCCTTGGGTCTCGGTGCCAGTGGAGGCTTCTGAGTAGGCGCAGATGCACCTTTTGAGGAATTAACAGTCAATGCATGTTTCCCCTTTGCTTCTCGTCCGGAGCTGTTAGCTGCAGACTTTTTCCCCTTATCGTCAAAGGCGGGGAAGCTGATACCCAGAAGACGTGCATTAGCCGCCTTCTTTTCTGCAGCTTCAGCTTCGATGATCAGGGAGCTCCAGTCAGGAGGGGGAGTAGAGTTGAGCCAGAGCTTTACTGCAGGCAACATGTTCATGCTGCAAGCGGAGAGGAGCGCATGTTCTGGCATACCTGGAGGTAGCCTGAAGCAAGCCTGTCGGATCGATGAACGCCCGAACCGTTTCCTTCTCCTTCTGACGTATCTCTATGAGAGACGCCATCGTCATGTCCTTCCCGCCGTCATAGAAGCGGTCAAGGAAGAGGCACGTCAGGTCGTCGAAGGACGATATGGAATTGTCGAGGAGGCTGCAGTACCAGTCATACGCCACTCCTTTCAGGGCCCCGACAAAGATACTGGTGAGGAGCGCGTCCTCCTTCGGAAGATGCCCTGTCTGTGACTGGAAGTACGTCAGGTACCATCGCGGAGAGTCCTTCCCGTCGTATGGGGTGAGTGTTTGTGGTTTATACTTCGGGGGATAAACTACCTTGTTCCACTCGAGGGAATAAGGCTGGGGAATGCCCATTTTCTGGCGTTCCTCTTGCCTATTCTTGGACTCGAAGCGCTCCCGCAGGTCTTTGATCATTTTGACCACATCCTTCGTAGAGCTAGGAGTCGGGGAAGGAGGTACCATCTGGATTGGAGCATTTGAGGGCTCCGAGGTTCGAGGTGCTTCTGTATCTGAGGGCGCCCGTTGGAGGGGCACACTCGACTCCCTATTAGCTCCTGGGTCAGGACCAGTTGAAGGTGTCCTGATCAAGGCTGACCGCATCTCAAACACTGCTTGGGTCAGTGCTTGCATAGAGGCAGAGAGGGTTTTGAGTCCTCCCTCCAATGAGTCTATGCACTGGACTATGTCCTGTGACGGCGCATCAGACTCGACATCATCCCCAGCCATGTATACTGTCCTGACACGGCCAGGAGTGGATGGATTGGTTGAGGCTTCGCTTTCGGCCTCACTCTCATGCCGGGGAGTCACTTCTCCTGGTGTTGGGCCACCCCCAGCCACATTCTGGAGTTCATCTCCAATAGGCGCATCTGTAAGGGTCTGCTTGCCCTCAGCTCCGTCTTGAAGGACCTTTTCATTTCCAGAACTACCCCCGGCAGTGTCCTGGAGGACATCCTCATTTTGAGGGGCTTCAGGGAGAGTAACCTCGCCTTGATGATGAAGATCCGCCGCAGCTGTGCTTTGGACATCTTCGTCTTCGGAAGGAGGCTCAACAAGGGTCTGGCTACCCCCAGCTTCCTCCAAGGACTTCTTCCTCGACCGAGTGCCTTCAAACACTCCAGAGGTCGAGACAGCTGCCTTGGTTTTCCTCGGCTGGCTTTTGGATGAAGACGAGGAATTGGCAGTCGTCTTCCGGATTGATGAGGAGTTGGAGACCACGTTACATGAAGCAACCTTTGGCTCCTCTTCAGCTGACACCTTCATCCCAAGGCGACGTCGGAGAGGTGTCGGTGATTGCAGTCGTTGGAAGACCGACTGTCTTGGTGGAGCTGCCACCTTGCAACAGCAGTTGATGGTGACCACCGCACAAGTATGCCCCGTAAGAGGCGCATCGTGCTTGTTGGTCGACTCTCCTGACCGGCGCTTGTGAGTGATCACGTTGCGTAGGTCGTTGGAGAAGAGTGGTGCCTTCACACCCCCTTCAGACGTATGGCAAGGCCAAATGCCGGGGTGGTCAGGTGAGTGCTGCGCCCCCTGATCTAATACCAAGCAGGCATCACGATCAGTAGTGGAGGAACCACAACATTTGAAGTGACTTGAACGGACCTCAAACGCACAACCAGAGGAGGCGCGGGAGTTCAAGACCACTGAGTTTGCCTCTCTCGACTTGGTTGTGCATGCAGTAGATGCGCCCAAGCGAGATGAGGACTTTGAAGATCGATTCGTTGTTGGTGCAGAAGTACTTGAGTCAACCTTGTACAGCTTGCCATCGGCAGCGCGCGTGATGACGAGCGCGTGCCTCTGGCCGGCTGCTGGCATAGCACGTTTGTGGCGCATGGCCCGTGCCGCCTTAGATTTCTTCGTACCAGCCCGCTGGGGCGCATAGT
Source organism: Iris pallida (assembly GCA_029216955.1). Taxonomy (NCBI): domain Eukaryota; kingdom Viridiplantae; phylum Streptophyta; class Magnoliopsida; order Asparagales; family Iridaceae; genus Iris; species Iris pallida. The sequence continues at coordinate 4,266,884 of JANAVB010024599.1, read as the reverse complement.
ACTCAGCATCCAAATTTTCCTCGCCATTACAGCGAGTGAGTCTGTCAAAGATAGAGGCTTTTTGTGATGCATCAGAGGTGATGCGCGGGGCATTGGCTGCGCCCCTGCTCCGTCGACGTATCTTCCTCGCCTGAGAGGGAGATAGCTGGGGAACGTGGTCGGCCGTACGCTTCCCCAAGAGATGTGCTGCATCGGCGGGTGCACCTTGGTTGCTGAGAACGTCAGCAGGAAGGGAAGGCTGGATTGCTGCATCCCCTTCAGTGGTGGTGCCCGAGGCGTCGACCTTGTGCACCCAGGCCGTGCGGATCTTCTTCGGCTTTGGTAGCCGCTTCGAAGGACTCGCACTTCCTTCAGAAATGAACTCCTCGTACGCCTGTTGATTGAGGCGCACGACTAGTGTCTTGTGGGAGGAGCCCACCTTCACGTCGTCGACCTGTGACACGACTTTCTCGGAAGAGGAGAAAGAAGTCCCCAGCAGAGTCGCCAGCTTGTTTGCCATTAAAATTGTTTGATTGAAAACTTTAATACAAACAGAACAGTGTTACAATGTAGGACTTAGATGTAGTCCTAGGAGTACACTTTTGTTTAAGCTGGGTCCTTAGTGCCAATGGAGCGAGTGGTAATGCGTTGACTCTGTTGACGGGCTGACGACGGTTATCGGTTCTCTGAAGGTGTGGATTGCTCTGGGTGCTGGAGCTTGCTGAGATGAGGAAGACGTTGAGTGTCTGTATCTGCCTCTCTGATGATTCTTTGTATGTTCGTTGTGGATTCTATGTGTGCGTGTGAAGGAGAAGATCCCTCTATTTATAGTTTTGCAGGCTGGCTGCTCATGCGCGCATGTAGGATGCACCGGTGTGTGGGGACGCCACGTAGAAGTTGTTGATGGGGGCACACGGATGATGCGCCCTGATTGGGAGGTTGAACTCTTCATACTACTGTTGTGAGCCGGCACGTAGCAGAAGAGAAGATCTTTCTGTTGCTGAAATCTTGGACGAGTTGAGTCAAAGGACACATGGCTCTGGTGAGCTGCGCCTTGGATCTGGGCGCAGGAGGAGGCTGCGGCTCATAACCTTTAGGAGTTACAAACCATTTAGGGCGCATGGCTTTTGAGGCGCATGCAGGTGACCTTCCTTCTGCCTTTCGGGATCAGAGATCAGTCTGGGGCGCATGGCTTTTGAGGCGCATGCAAAGCTTCAACTGGAGACTCTTCTTCTGTCTTTAGGGATCAGTGAAGGGTCTGAGGCGCATGGCTTTTGAGGCGCATGCTGGTTTGGACGCATGGCCGTAGAGGCGTATGGCAATTTGGACGCATGGCCGTAGAGGCGCATGCGGATGGCCACGTGGCAGTAGCCGTCAGAATAGAGTCATGATGATGCTGACGTTGCCGACGCTTCGTTCTTTGAAAAAGCTGTCAACTGTTCAGACTTTGGGAAGCGTGCTGCCAACTCTGGTGTCAGTTCAGCATTTAATGTTTGTGACGTTCGATGGACAGCTGAGTGGGCACATTGGTTGGTGTTCCACTCGGCATGGAGATGTAAGGGGGGCGGGGCACATCCTCTGTGATGCGCCGGGTACTGTAGGGCGCGTCTGTGTGATGCGCCTGATGCTGGAGGGCGCGTCCGTGTGATGCACTGTTTGGCTGGCGCATCTGACATGTCCTTTAATGATGCGGCTGTCTCGCTCCTCGAGTGCTATAAATAGCCGTTTGGCTGAATTCGAGGCGTCCGGTTCATCCATTTAATGCAAATTCATTACACAGAATTCGGAGAGTCATCCACTTGGCGCGTGGATTTGATTTGCCCGGCCTATAAATAGTGGCATGGAGAGAAGGTTTGATCCTCATTCCCTCACGTACTTCCAACATGAACTTGGATATATGGGTGCATTCTATTGACGAAGTGCTCCCGAGGGTAAAGATGAGACGTCGTGTTGTCTTCGATGCACTTGAAGGTGACTGTTACATCCAAAAGATGGAGTCGAGGGCTTCTGAGGCAGGCGGAAGGTGCCTGTTGCATCCAAAGATAGGGATGTTCGGGCCTCGTCTCCGTTGTTCCGGAAGAGCCGTAGATCGGAATGGTGGTGCTAGGCTCTCTCTTCCTTCAAAGTGGGTGCCGCCCACTTTGATTGTGTTGAAAGCTCCTTGTGCCATGATTTCGATCACGGTCTTCCTTGGTCTTTGGAGGCTCTTTCGAAGCCTCCCCTGGCCACAGCATTTGCGGTGCTCTTCTCTTCCTTGGTTCCAGCCAGAGGGTTAAATGCTTTGCTTGGCGAAGCACTTATCAGGTGAGCCTGGTTGGAAGAGCGGCACATAACTGGGCTCTGCTCGGCCAGGTGAGCCTGGTTGGAAGAGTTGCACATAACTGAGCTGCTGAAGAGATGGTAGGATGCGCCTGGCTGGAGGCGCATGACATCTGCTGCACCTGGCTGACAGCGCATGGTGACTGCTGCGCCTATCGGAAGGCGCATGGTGGTTGCTGTGCCTATCTGGAAGGCACATGGTGGCTGTTGGCTGTAGATCTAGGATCCTTCCTTTGTAGAAATTCTCCTTTGTATAACCTTTTTCTAGACATGTAATAGACTTTTATATATATAAATAAAAAGTCCTTCTTCGAATGTCTATGGCTTATTTTATTAGCTGTCTGAGTTCTGGCGCATATAATGCCTGGCGTATGGGCTTTCTGGTTGTGAAATTCCATGCTTCTACAGTAGGTACACTCGAACCCTGTCCCCTGCTACAAACTTATATTGGAGTGCAATGCTCAAATCCCTTTTCTTATGGACTGACTCACAAATGGAGTAGGACTGATGTACTATCCTTTGATAGTATAAGGGACTGAACAAATAGATGGTACATGACTGAACTCAAACAAAATAAGGTAATACCCTCATATGGACTGGACAGATAGGACTACTCTAGCCACTACCCCATAAACATTTACTGATATATAGAGGATTGATGCAATGTGGGTAATGAAATAAAACATTAAGAAAGGACTGGACAGTATGTACTGAACAGATAATGAAAAGGGGCTAATACTAAAGGAGTATTCAGTGGACTGTACCAATGAAATGAAGACTGAACAAAGAGTAATTTGAAAGACTGATACATCAAGATCAAAGGGACTAAAACATAATGAATACAATGTGGACTGATCAGTGATGATCCCATCCTCGAGCCCTCACCTAATAGCGGCTATGACAACCCCCCTCCTATTGCTACACATGAATACTCAGATAACCTTCTATACTCACACTCCCACACTCTCTCTTGATACCACGTCTAGATTACATAACTTATATATATATATATATATATATATATATATATATATATATATATATATTTCCAAACAGCCCTTTATTGATAGTAGTCAAATTTTAAATTACAAAAGAGTAATTCTATCCAACGCCAAGGTGATGCCAAGTAGGAGGGAGAGATGGCCTGTGTGTGCATCTCTTAAAAGTTTTTCCAATATGGCGTCTAGTCTCATGCAGTAGCTATACGGCCGAGTACTTATACTCCTCGTAGCGCCACTTATTTCTATTCTTCCATGTCACCCAACAAACTGCAGCAACTACAATCTCTTTAAGGTGAATGTTCGGCCTTCTCCACCATTTATCAAGCAACCTGAATAATGCCAACCTCCTCACTGTTACGTGAAGATCAGATTGCAAGTCATGCCACACTTGATCAACTAGATTGCCTTTACCAAAGATGTGTGCTACCGTCTCTTCAGTAGGGTTTGAGCAGAAATGACATTTCGAGGCTAATCGAAAGCCCATCTTCTGAATATTGTCATTCATAGGAAGTTTGTTATGCATCAACCGCCATAAAAAATAGACCACTTATAAGGAATACAAGAGCTCCATATATGTTTAAATTGTGGTCGTATAGGAGATGGATTCCGAATTACCTTCCAGGCTGCCGAGATTGAAAATTTACCACTCGAAGTAGACGTCCAGGCCCATTCTCCCGAAGCCAAATGATCTATATATTGATTAGCCATGTCCCGTCCTTGTAATAATCTTCGCCAAACATGAGAACACTTCTGTGGATCACCATCTAAATCCAAGTCTTGGAATTTACAGTACCTGGCTTTGAGAAATTGCTGCCATAAACCATCCTGAGTTTCAAGTTTCCTCCATAATTTGGCCGTGAAAGCATCCATCGTCTCTTTCAAGCTTCTGAGCCCCAATCCTGCTTCCTCAATAGGCAGAGCCATAGCACTCCAGCTTGACCATATGTGCTTTTGTGCACCATCATTAGTACCCCAGAAAAAATGAACAAACATGTCTTCAAGCTTAGAAAGAACTGCCTTCGGTGGATTATAAGCCGCAATCGCGTACATAGGAATTGATAACAATACTGATTTTAACAATGTTAATTTGCCCCCATACGAAAGAATTTTCTGTTGCCATCCTTCCAATCTCCTTCATATCTTAACAATAAGTTCTTCATACAGATTTGTTGTACGCACGCCTACTGCCATTGGACAACCAAGGTAAGTGAACAGAGGCTGTTTAATCTCAAATCCCGTAATAGCATGAAGCTCCTCCTTTCTTTCAAATGTTGGCATGGTATAAATGGAAGATTTGGATTCATTAACACTCTGTCCAGAAGCTCGTTCATATCTCCGAAGTATCCCATGTAACAGCTGAATCGATCGAACATCTCCGGCAGAGAATAATAATACGTTATCTACAAATGCCAAGTGTGTAATTACAGGACATCCGCTAGGAGCATAGTAATGTTGGAATAATGCATGTTCCACTATTTTGTTTAGATTTCTAGACAAAACTTTAGCGACAAGTATGAATAAGGCTGGTGAGAGCGGATCCCCTTGACGAACTCCTCGGAACGCTTGAAAGAAACCTGATGATACCCCATTGATAATAGTAGAGTACCACACATTGTTAATCAGCCGAAATACCATACTAATCCATTTTTCATCAAAATCGAACCTACGCATACCTTGCATAAGGAATTTCTAGTCTAAGCGATCATACACTTTGGCCATATCAAGTTTAATAGCTATATTCCCACCTCTACTATTAGTATTCATCAAGCTCAACATCTCTTGAGCTAATAGAATGTTGTCAACAATCTCCCTACCCCTAACAAAGCCACTTTGCTCTGGTGTGATAAGTCTAGGAAGGATTGGAGCAAGTCTGAGAGCAAGTAACTTAGAAATAATTTTATTGAAGACTGTACATAAGCTGATAGGGTAGAATTCAGTCATGTACCTGGGATTGTTATGCTTGGGGATCAAAACCAAAGCCGTGCTCGTGAAAGCTTTTGGCAGCTCAAAACCGGCCATGAAGAGAGAGATTACCTCCAACATATCATCTGCAATAATCTGCCAACTTTTAACAAAGAAAGTCGCAGTAAACCCATCTGGTCCTCCCACACTGTTGATATCCAGACTCTTAATAGTTTGCAGAATTTCCTCCTTCGTTGGCTCAGCAATTAAGGATGCATTGTCATATATATATATATATATATATATATATATATATATATATATATATATATATATATATATATAAGTTTTTAAGAAAAAACTTTATTGATGTATCAGGCGCAAAATGCCGAAGCCTATATAAGTAAAAGCGATCAACGCCAAAAGACAACAAAAGCCAAAAGGAGGTCGGGCACAGCCAACAAGACTAGCTGGCCCGGACCTCTGGTTAGGACAGCGCTGTCCAGAAACTATCCGGGGAGTGTGTGCAGCGTCTGCTGCTCTTAAGACTCTGGCAGAGGACCTCCCAGATCAGCTGAGAGGGGTTGTATTGGTGACCTTCGTATCTGTATTTGTTGTGGTTCTTCCAAAGAACCAAAATTTTGGCGGTCGCGACGATCTGAAGGCCATGGGATTTGCCCCAGCTGGCGAGGAGATCGTTGAGGCCCCCAACACGGTGATCAAGTTCGCAACAGCGTGAGAGGTTGGACCATGTCTGAGTAGCGAGGTCGCCGGAGATCAGGATGTGTTCGACAGTTTCTGAGTGGTGCGAATTACAGCAATGACACTTAGAGGTAAGGCTGTAGCCAATGGAGGTGAGGGAGTCGTCGGTGGGCAGCTTCCTGTGGTGAGCTCTCCAGATTAGGATTGACCATTTGTTGGGAATACAAAAATGCCAAAAAGGGGCGATCGGCGGAGAAGTCGCGTCAGGTCCTCTCATCACGCGCCTGGCGGAGGCCAACGTGAAGGTTCCCCCGGGCGTGGCGACCCATGTCAGGGCAACGGGGATGTCATTGATTTGTACGTCTGTGGCAGCGAGGATAGCCGACGCCACCGGACCCAGCCACTCTTTGACCAGGTCCCATCTCCACCCGGAGTCGCTGTCTCATAAATTTCGGATGGTGCAATTGGGGGGGCGACAGTAGAAGATTGGAGAAAAATATTATCGAGCCGACGTTCATGGCGGAGTGACGATCTGCCATTGCCGATCTTTAGGTGGATGATGGGTTCTACAAAGTGTCGACCGTGGAGGATCCGTCCATGCAGAAGAGCGATTGTTGGCGACGGCTGTCGCGGGGTAAGAGTGTCGGAAGTATCTAGCCTTCATGAATCTAGTCCAAATGGAGTTTTTCGATCGGACTTTCCACCACAGCTTTATTGAGCAGGCGTCGATGATATGGGCAAGTCTGTAGAAGCCTAGGCTGCCCGCTTCGGTTGGTTTGGTAAAGGTGTCCCAACTGGCACAATGGTGCTTGTCTTTTTCGTCGATATGCTCCCAAAAGAAGCTGGCGAAGAGGGACTCTAACGAGGATGTAACCTTCATGGGGGGTGTACACGGCCAAGGTGTAGATGGGGATGGAGGATAGGATATGTTTGATCAGGATCATCTTACCGCCCGGAGATAGAATCGTATTGTGCCATCCAGCAATTTTTGTTTTGATTTTGTTCACCATGCCGTCGAAGATACCTGAGTTAGATTTACCGTATACCAGCGGGAACCCCAGGTAGGAGAACGGTGGGTATGCAATTAAGAATAAGGTTAGGTTGGCGAGGGAAGTCGAGTGGCTCCTGTCAGCTTCGTGGTGGGTGTAGATGACGCTTTTCTCTACGTTGATTCGTTGGCCAGAGCATCTGGTGTAACTCTTTAGCATGTTGCAGACTACCTCTACCGATCCGACATTGCCGGATAAGAAGATGAAGATGTCATCGACGTATGCCAGATGAGTAATTAGAGGGCAGCCGATGGTGGTGTAAAAGTGGTGGAACCTGGGGGTGTTAACCATGTTATTAAGGTTTCTGCTGAGGGCTTCGGCTGCGATGATGATGATGAAAGAGGAAAGAGGGTCCCCCTGACGTACCCCGCGACTGGATTTAAAGAACACAGTAGCTTGCCCGTTGATGACTGTAGAGAACCAAGAGTTGCTAATGGATCTGAAGATGATGTCTATCCACTTCTCCGAGAACCCAAATCCTTGGAACACCCAAATCATGAATTGCCAGTCTAGACGGTCATATGCTTTTTCTATGTCTAGCTTAATGGCGACGTTTTCCCCTCTAGACGAGAACTTCATACAAGTAATCATTTCCTGAGCAAGCAAGATCTTGTCAGTGATGTTCTGCCCTGGAATAAAGCCGCTTTGTTCCTCGGATATAATCTTGGGAAAAAGAATGGACATATGATTCACGATGATCTTGGATATGATTTTGTTGGTGAAGGTGCAAAGGCTGATAGGTCTGAAGTCTTTGAATGTCTCCGGGATCTCTTTTTTTGGGGATTAAGATGAGGTTGGCACGGAAGATGGCTTTCTGGTAGCATGCACATTAGAAGAAAGCTACGACAGCCTCGTGGAAGTCAGATTCGATGATGTCCCAACAAGAACGGAAGAAAACCCTGGAGAAACCATCAGGTCCGGGAGCATTGTGTACATTGAGGGCCCAGACTGCGGACTTGACTTCCTCTTTGGAAGGAGGGGACAAGAGCTGCACGTTCTCTTGCTCTGAGATTAAGCTAGGGACCTTCGCTAAGAACACTTCATCCTTAATGACAGCCTCATTGGAGAATAGTTTGGTGTAGAAGTTCATGGCAGCCATATTGATGCTACACTGGTCTTTGACGATCTTGCCGTTCTCGTCGATGATCTTGTGTAGTTTGAGCTGATTTCTGTCACCTTTGACGCAAGCATGGAAGAAGCCAAAATTCCTGTCGCCCTCGGCGTCCCAAGTCAATCTGGCATTCTGCTTCCAGAATTTTATTTCGATCTTTAGCCGAGACTTTAGAAGAGCTTTGGTCAGGTTGAGTACTGCACGGGCCTCTGGCACTCTATCCGATGTGAAGATGATCTCCGTGTGAGTGACGTCATCCTCCGCAGTCTTAATTGCTTGGAAAAAGTTGACAAAAACGAGTTTACTCCAAGTCGATAGAGCTGTCCTGGTTGCTTTGAGCTTGGATGCCACCCGAACAAGGGGGTCGGGGTTGTAAGCTGACCTCCAGGCTTTATCGACAATGATCCTGAATTAAGGGTGATAGCTCCATAAATCCAGGAAGCGAAAAGGTTTCTTGATCATCCCGGAGTTGCTGCTGATCTCGATGAGGAGAGGGGAGTGATCCGACTCTGTAGTGTTGAGGTGGAAGAGGTTAGAGATGAGGTCCATGTCAGCCCAGTGGTTATCGACCAGTGCACGGTCTAGGCGAGAGTATTGCCTACGGGCACCTTCCTGCATGTTACACCAGGTGAAAGCGTTATCGAAGAACGGGAGGGGAGACACGTGGGCATTGAAGAGGAAGATGTTGAAGCCGTTCATGGCCGACTGGGGAGGGGGCTCCTCCAGTCTTTTTATCTCTGTGCGAAATAGTGTTGAAGTCTCTGAAGCAGAGCCATGGAAGGTTATTGAAGAGGATGCGGGTGTCCGTTAGGGTGTCCCACAGCATCTTGCATTCGACAAGGTCACAGATGTTATGGACTGCAGAGATGAGGGATCGAGATGTTAGGGAGGGGTGCTCTACCCAGCAGGTAAGTGCCTGTTTCGAGTCGTTGACGATACCGAATTTACATTAGGTGGTACAGAGGATCCATATATAGTGGCATCCGGCTACCGCGAATGGGAAGCCGAGTTGTAGATGGATGGATTTGAGTTTTCTTTAAGGGATTTTGGGCTCTATGACAACTAAAATATCGACCCGGTAGGTTTTCTTGAGGCCGATTATTCTTCTCAAGGTTGGTTTATTGGCCAGCCCTCTCATATTCCATGAGAAAATGTTAAGCATTGGGTGGGTTACGGGGGGTGGGTGTTGAGCTTAGTGGCTGACCGGGTAGTCATGGCCGTGGGCTCAAGGGCTTGTGTGTTCTTCTTGTTATGGGAGGTTTTGGTGGCTCTCATCGATTTTTCAGTATTATTGTGGGCCGACTCGGATGAGTCGCTGGTTATGCTGTCAGTAGCCTTTGTCGGGGGCGACGATGTCCTTTTCGATGTCTGCCAGAGCATATAGGAGGTTGCTGAGGTCCAAGAAGCCGGCTTCTATGGCCTGCATAAGCCTGTCTGCTGGGACGGCGCCTAGCGTCATTGGGTCGATCACAGGGTCGCCTCTGGAGGCGATGGAAGGGGTCATGGATGTGGTGTGGATGATCAAGGCCAGTTGATTCTCTCTAGTGCATGCTGGTGAGACCGCTTTGTGTGGTTGCACATCTGCGGACTTCTCTTGCTCACCGGGAGGGGTCCCGTCGGGTAGGGGGCTGTTCTGACAGATGTTGGGCGGTGTGGAGGCAAGGATGTCGAACTTGTTGTTGAAAAGGACGGTCGGTGAGGATGCTTTAGCCGTTTGGGAGGGATCTGGGGCTGGTGGAGCCATCACTGTCAGCAAAGTGACGATAAGAGTTGGGAAGGGGGAGGATGGAGGAAGACGCTATGACTTGTGTCGCCTTCTGGGGTTGTGGCTTGTAGGATTGCGGCTTACGGGGGACTTTTTTCTTGAGCTCCGGATTAGCCTTGAAACAGTATTTTGTGAGATGTCCTCTGGTCTGACAGTGCTTGCAGAAGATGATGTTGTTGTCATACTCCAGAGTCTGAAGGTGTATCTGTCCTCCGAGGTCTATCTGTATTTGAGTGGGCGGGTCCGAAGACAGGTCAAGCTCCACACAAATCTTCGTGTAGTTGCCTTTGGAGAGGTGCGAGTTTCTTCCGCGATGGCCACTAGGGTTCTGAAAGAACTGGCGATTCTCTTAAGCACTACGGGGGCGAAGCAGACGAGCGGAAGGTTAGGAAGGGTGACCTACGCTGAGATTATCGATGAGTCGACTTTAGGGATGAATCCGGGGGACCATTTGGCAATCTTGATATTGTGGGTGCCAATGTTGGTTGTGCCTTTGGCCCAAACTAAAGAGTAGTCGGGGTCGGATGATAGATGGAGGAGCATGTGTTTAGGATCCAACGGGGCGACTTTGTAGGGTGATGCGAGACACCATCTGGCGGTTGTTTCTTGGGCGATGGTGATCTTGGGACATCCAGTGGAGAACGTCAACACAAAAGTTCTCGCGAAGCAAGTAGATAAGGATGATATCTCTGTGGAGGAGAACGGCACGCTGATGTACTGATCGTATGTCTGGCTTGGGAGCTCAATGTCTGGCAGGGCGGTGTCTTCTGCCTGGGGCGAAAGCTGTACCTCGCGGTTCGGTCACAGAATTGCCGCGTAGGAAAGGGTTTTAGTTTCCTGGCGGAAAGAGGAGGTGACAGTTGTCCAGGCAATAATGAGGGATAGGAGGGTGCGGGAGCATAGCCCCTGTCTCGGGAGCCAATGTTATGCGCCCCTCCTTAGGGTAGGCGCATGCTCCGGGGAGGGGGATAGGGACCGCATGGTCGCCGGCCGAAAGTGGCGCCTGGCGCATAGGCGGTAGCTTGCGACCGTCAGCGATCTTGGGGGTGGGAACATGGTGAGTGGGCAATATCGAGGAGGGGGTTGCCATCTCGCCCACTGGTGGCGCATGCTCGGGGGCTAATCCGATAGGCAGGGTCGCTGAAGTGGCACATTGGCCTGCAACAGGGGACGCATGGGATCCCCTAGAGAGAGTGGGACATATCCCTCCGAGAGGGCGGGCGGGGGAGCATAGCCAACTAAGGACGCATAACCAAGGACGCATAGCCAGAGGGGCGCATAGCCAACCAAGGGTGCATAGCCGCCCCCTGATGAGTGGGCGCATGGTCGTCACCATGGGTAGTCGGCACATATGCATGGTCGGGACGGGGAGCACGGCTAACAGAGGACGTATGGCTATCCATAATGGCAGTGGGCGCATATCGAACTCCGCTTGCATTGGCCATAGAGGGTAATACGAAATTCGAAATCGTGTTCGAAGTCGAACGGTGGTGGGAGTCCGGGCTTGGCTCGTCATCAGACAGATCTTTTGAAACAGCCAGGAAAAGAAGGTTGCTAGGAGGCGTATATATATACTCTCCCTACCTATTCTTCCTACTAATTCTCATCAGTTAACTAACCAACATATATGTCTACTGCTATAATTATAACACTCCTATACGCATGCATTCACACATACAGAACACAATATCACTGAACCAACTACTATGAATGCACTGCCCCCTATTCATATATGCCCTATGCTTAAGTCCCCATATAGTATACCCCACCTATCATCTCCTATATAAAACTGATACAAAAAGAGTGATACAAGACTTAAAGAAATAGAACTTAACATTCAATAAGGACTGATGCAAACAGTCCACTGAATGATGCAAGGTATGGGACTGGTATCCTATAACAAAGAGGACTGAATATATCAAATAGACTAATATCCTAAATGACTGGACACTCTAACCCATGACTGATACAAATGTATCATAGGACTGATATCACAATTAATGAAACATTAATCATAGGGACTGAAACATAATGAATAGGTAAAGAAAACTAAAGCATGTACTTAGACAGAGCTCTAATAAGAGTTAGGGACTGATAGATAGGACAGTGGACTGGCTTTGAATGCAAGACTGAACTAATTAATGGACTAGAACTTTGGATACAAAGTAGACTGATACCAAGCTAAGGGACTGTACATAATGTATTGGAGACTAAACTGAACCAAAAAAGATGGACTAAACTGTAGAGGCTAAAAATCAAGTTGCACCACATTATCAACTTGTGCCACCATGAAGTTGTGCCACCATCAACTTGTGCCTCCATCAGATTGCGCCAGAGCCAGGTTGAGCGAGTGCCACGTGGCAGTCTCCTTGAAAAACTATAATGGCCATCATCATTACCTGACAGCTGACAGCACGAAAATCGAAGGAAATCCGTTCGGATCCCGCATAATGCGGTGCTCAAGAAGATCTTATCAGTTATTAATGATAGCAAGTAGCTCGCATAGTATATCAAGGTGCGCAATAGTCAGAATGCAGCACAATTTGCCGAGTTGCGCCCACGCGCAACCTGATTGGCCAAGTTGGCACAACATGAATCAAACTGATGTCCAAAAGCAGGAAGATGTGGTGCGCGTGCCACTAATCTCGTAAAACATGTCTACCACAGTGCCCACGATCATGCGCATCTCACTCAAATGATGCCATATGTATTTTGTAGTTGGTATAACCGCTCGCGCAGGTGAATAGAGGTGCGTAACCTAAGGCAGTTCGCAACCCAGAATAACTGCTAAACAGTTATTTTAAGAACTCTATAAATAGAGTTTTAAATTCGTTATAAGGCATCACTAATGATCATAATCTACTGACAAAGTGCTGTGGCATCTTCCAGAGGCTTGTGTCTTCGATATCACATCATCCAAGGGATAAAATGATCGTCTTCTGATCAGATTCCTATAGTTGTACTTTTCCAGAAATCAATTGTACTCTTGTACTCTTTTCTTAGTTTGTAATCAAACTTTTATTTTTTGCAAACAAAATGGCGACTCTGCTAGGGACGACTTTCTTCTCTGACGAAAAAGTGACAACTCAATGTGATACCGCGTCGATCGGCAAAACGCAGAAGACTTTGGTCATTCAAGTTGACCAAACCGCTTACGAGGCAATGATCAGTGCTGGGGGTACTAGGAGCACCGTCGTTGCTGCTAAGAGCAAAGCACGTACTGTATGGACTCCCAAGTCTTTTCTGCCATCCAAGGCTCCTGCGCAACTTGTGCAGACTGTCTCTTTGCCATCCAAGGCTCTTGTGCAACTTGCGTAGATTATCTCTCTGCCATCCAAGGCTCCTGTGCAACTTGTACAGACTATCTCTTTGCCATCCAGAACTACTGCACAACTTGCGCAGACTCTCTGTCATCCAAGGCTCATGCACAACTTGTATAGACTATCTCTCTGCCAACCAGAACTCCTACGCAACTTGTGCAGATTGCTTCTCTTCCGACCAGAACTCCTGCACAACCTGCGCCTACTGCTTCTTCGGCTCTGAACAAAGGGAAACATCTTTTGGCCACTCCCTCATCTTCTCCAGTTCTGAACTCGGGGAAGAATCTATCTAACGAGAGTGCTAGACAGAACAAAGGGAAGCATCCTTTGGCCTTTCCTCAACCTGCACAACCTGCACTTGTGGCCTTTCAACCACAAAACAAAGGAAGATTATAACACCCAGTTTTCCAGATGAGGGTAATTTTGAAATTTTGTAATTATAATTATTAATTATTGATATTTGATTCACATTATGATTTTTGGTGATTTTAATAAATTTTGTAACTATTTAAAAACTGGTTTAAGTCATGACTTGTGATTTTGATGTGCTGCTAGTGAAACCTGAGAGACTGCATGACCTAGAGCCTAACCATGTCATTAGGATGTTTAATTATCATTTTTAGCCTAGGGGTAATTTAGTCATTTTGACTTAATTGAATTATTTGGTGATTTGTTGGATTGGTGAATTCTAGTTTGACTTATTGAGACCTAGTGGACTAGCCAAGAAGCTAACCCTAGCTATGGTGACCCTAGTCTAACTTAGGTTAACCAACTTTTAGTCATTAGAAGCTAATTTTGGAATAGGAGGATTAGTTTAAGTGAAATCATATCATGACTATGCAATGACTTATGATTTTATGACTTAATGACTTGTGACCTAATTTTTCACTTTATGACTAGCCATAGGGCTTTCCCTCCCTATAAATACTCTCCTCATTTAGTTCTTGTCTCTTTTTATCATTCCAACACTTGAAGAAAAGAAAGGTAAGTTTCCCCCTTCCAAAAATTCCTATTTTATTCATTTGATCTCCTTTTTCATCCTAGTCTTTTGCATTGGGTTCTAAATTGAGTTTATGGACTGTTGGTGGAGAGCTATTTCAGTTTGGGATCAATTAGGAGCTTTTGGCCATCAAGAAGGACACCCCCCTATTTAGAGCTTTTCCATACAATTTGAACCTATAGGTAAAACCCTTTAAATTGATTTAAATTTCAGTTTTATTTGCATGTAGGGCTAGATCTAGGAGTCCCCTAGGTGTCCCTAAAATTTGGATGAATTTTGTGTCCGTTTGGTGTCCGTATCGGACACGTGTCGTATGGTATGTTAGGTGTTCGACGAAATGCCTCAATAGATTGAATGTTAATGTTTTTCAAAACAAATTATACATTTGGATTGCTTACGAGATGTAGATTACAGATCTGGGTGACTGAGTTGATTTGTATGTGTTTTTGTGTCGATTTTAGGGCTTGGACACGCTGCACGATACTGTCGTGCAGTGCCCTGCTGCTCGACGTGTCGTGTGTACTGGACACGACACGTTGGGACGTGATATTTTAGGGGAGGGTGCGGGCTATCACTGACACCTTGCACACAAAGTTTGAGGCAAAACGGTCGAGTGGTTAGTGAGAAATCTCACTCGCACCGATCGTAGCCTGACACGAGCGCGCACAGAACACGCGTCTGAAACGTGTCTCGTACACGCGACACGCGTGTCATAGACATGTTACAGATACTCAAGCGTGTTCTCCTAGTCTTGGCGTACACGTGTGCACGGCCACGTGTCACTACGTGGCCTGTGTCGTGCACTGGACACATGTGCACGTGTGCACGATGCTGTCGAGTGCACAGTTCTTGTGTCTGTGTTTGTGTTGTGTTTAGACACGAATGTGTCCAGTTTCTTGGACACTGGGATACCATGTATTGACACCAATTGGACACATATTTATCACTTTAGTTGACACTTCACTTCTTCACTTTGGACACACTCGAACACTTGGTTGCACCATATCCTGATACTCTGGATTCATGGACACTCATTCACACTTTCACTCTTCACATCTACTGCACACCACATGCCTGACACCATCTGCACATATCCTTGCCTAGACACACCATATTCTGATATATTGACACTGTATTGACACTTCACCATGTCTTGATACTTTAACACACTATGACACTCTTCACTGCACACACTATTTCTTATATTTTCCAGTTTGAGTTTTAATTGAGATTTGAATTTTCTTGAGTTTTGATTGAATGTTAGATGTATCAGATTTTACGATATGTTATGTTGGGTTTTCGAATGTATTTCATACATGGTATTTGGTATTGGTTAGGTCCTTGATGAACAATTTGGTTCAGTCATTGTTCCTGCTGATATCAGTGATTAGGATGAGCTATTGTGGTATTGGATTCCTGAGTTCAGGTAGATGTTGAACATTGGTTTAATTATTTAGTTTGATATTGGGTTTAATTTACTGGTTCATTGAATTCATGATTCTATATGATAGAGGGAATTTGAGGGTTCAGTTTGTGAGTGTGTGAGTGATAGAAAAATAGGAAAAAGGGAATGTCATGAAGGGGAGTAAATCTGTGAAGTGGAAGTGAGTCCAGTAGTATAGGAGTGTATGAATAGTGGCTTGGGTTTAGACCACCTGTCCTACCTAGGAAATAACAAGTATCAGTGTGATAGAGATTAGGGATAGTGTGAGGGTCTCTTGCCCAGGTAATGGGGAACCCATCAGTTGAGTGTTAAGTCGAGTGAAGGATGTAGCAGTGGCATTAAGATAATGGGGTCGGGTATGTGGCCTTGGCCAATATTTGTAGAGCAGCAGCATTGCTCTGCAAGCAGCAGGGCATGCAGCCTCAGAGCATGCAACAGCAATTCTCAGCTAATGCAAAGCTTGCCAATGCAGCAACATAAAGCCAAGTGGTTGCAATTGCGGCAAGGGCAATTACAGCAGTAGTAGGGTCTACTGTGGGCTTTGTGAGTTAGCCTTAGGCCTTGGCATATGCATGAAAGTTAGTTCAGTGAGTAGAGATGATATGTAGGGTCTGATACTAGATAAATAGGTTGTATGTTCAGTTTGTTTATATAATTTGAGATGTAATCTCAGTCATATCAGGTTTTGGGCTTACTTGATTCTCAGGTTTTGGGCATTCCATTTTGGGTTCCTTGTGCTTATGTATGGCTTCATGTATTGATATTCATTCAGTTTTGTACTGGACAGTCCCTACTCTTCCTCTATCAATCCAGCCTATGGTTAGCTTCTCTCACATTGTTAGTCCATGTTATAGGATGCCTGTCCTTGTATGATATCCTATAGCATATGGTGTATAGAAAATGCCTATGATGAATGAATGCAATTTCAATAGATAATGTGTGTATAGACTAGCCTTGATTTTACATGTTACTAACTATAAACCTAAAACTAAACCCTTGGACCTACATGTAAAGTTGAGTTAATTAGACATTCTATAGTATGCATACCAGTGTAAACCCTTACCTTCACATGCCAATTTCTTGTAAAGCACACACATACACACTATTTCACCTTGATGCATTGACACTCACAATTGCACTCTCTCTATAAATAGGAATGTACATGTATTCATATATATGGTATATAATATATGATGCTTGTGGAATGGTGATTGTTGCTGGGTTGTTAGTCTAGACTTGGTTAAGCCTAGTGGGACTTGTTGGACTAGGATTGACCTAGTTGACTAGTGTAATTGACCAGGGTTGACCCAAGTTTGACTTTGACCTAGATTGGCCTAGAAATCATGTAGATTGCATCGTATGTTCTTATTTACCATTCTGGACATGTCATAACCTATATTCCTCTGTTTAGGACATTGTGACTCTGGTGCAGGCATCTGATATTACACTACTCTTCTCATAGTAGCAGGCGAGTACATTCTCTGATAGTTCTCTTATTTACTTGTCAATTACTATACTTCAGTTCTAGTTAGTTGTATGCGATTCTCTGTTACAACACGTGCGGATATTTCTAGATTCATGTATACGACACACTTTTATTTTCTGGCCTCTATTACTGGTATCATCTCTATTAGTGGAATCACCTACTGGAATCATTTAACTGGAATCATTTAACTGGAATCATTTAACTGGAATCATTTACTGGTATCATTATATTTTGGCTGGACTCATCTTGAATCATTGTGTCGAATTCTGGATTCACTTGCTGGGATGAGAAATACTAGAGTAAGACATGTAGACATACCCCAATCTGGAATCTTCCTACTGGAATCTACTGGAAGCATAGCCATCTCTCGCCTGATCAGTGAGGGATGTACATGATTACCCACAGCCATTTACATGTCGAACTCGATATTTTAAAACACACTGCTAGAGTATAGGCTGGACTCACCCTGGAATCGTTGATCACTATAACTGGAATCGTTCCTTACTGGATTCATCTTATATTAGATTCATCCCGTACTGGATTTACATAGGTTTTACACTGGTTACATTTTCTGTCTGGACTTTATATCATATTATCCTGGTTCAGCTAGTTCTATTTTTACAGTCTTCATTGCTATGATTCTTCTCTTGTTTAGTATTTACTTTTCTTGCACTTTATCTCTCTTTCTTACCATCACCTTAATATAAACTGTCATTTTCATCAATATAACTGTCTATAACTGCTGTATAGTTCTCTGTCATTTACTTAGGTTTTCTAGATGAGATGTGCTCGTTCCTGTCCTAACTGGACCTGTTAAAAATTTTACAGATGATTGCCCTGAAGACACATGCCCTACAGTTTACAGACCAGAAGATGGCTTAGCTACCTATGGCCCCGACACTCAGGAGTGATCGAGAGTTTAGCTAGTCTGTTTTGTTTTAGTTTTCCTGTTTAGAACTGGAGTTGTATGTAGAGATTTAAGACTTGAGATGTATTTGAGATTGTTTGAGTTTGTTGTTATTTTATTAATAGTTTTGTTGTCTTCAATTCTTAGTTTATTTCTGTGTTATCTTATCGTGCTTAGACTGTGATTGAGTTACACCATATCTTATACTTGTCCTCCGTTCGGAGTTTATCATGATAAGTATATTATATACTGAATGAGTTGATGGTTAGTTAGAGACTTAGAACAGCGTTCTACCGCCGACACTGCGGCGTAGGCTGGGCGCTGTTACGTACTCGTACCCTCACAGTGGGTGCGGGTCGTGACACATTTTTAGTGGTGGCCCATGCAGGTCGAGAGTCGTATTAGTGCGATATCGTGGTAGTACGACGACTTAGTTGTACTGCTGCGAGCCTGTGATAGGATTGAGAGATAGGCTTTACCGGAGAGGCACTCAATCACAGTTAGGACTACTTGAGAAGATTCCTGGGACGACCCTTGAGAATCTCATTATAAACTATCTCGAAATTTGATTCTGACAGTATCTGTCTATCTTCCTTGTTCATCGTTGAATTTGATTCTTGGTATTCATTATTGACTTAATTTTCTACCAAGATAACATTATGGGCAAGGTTGCCTCAGTCATGGAATCTAGGGTCTTCTACAGCCATATCAGCTGGTTGGGCGATAAGATAGAGTCTGATTTTGGATATATTTCTCGGGTGTGGGAATTTAAGGTTTTTGCAGCCAAGCTAGCGGCAATGCAAAAATTTTAAATACCATGATTATAGAGGTATGTACATTAGTTGTGGACTCTATGGATTATCACAGCCATACTTACTAGTGTGACGAGGATTCTGGTAACATGGTTCTGGATAGACGGGTATGATTATCAGATTGCAGGATAGATACCATATAGATGGTGCCCTAGTATAATTGAGTGGAATATCAGGGTAGGTATTACTTGAGTGTCAAGGATTAGATAGAGGGAGCTAGGCCACCTATAGTGCAGCACCGTGCCCCGCACCAACAGTGGGGATACACCCCAGAGGGGCAGGGCTTCTGTGCTGACAGTCGAGTAGACCGACGCTACGGGTGACGGGTTAGCAGGTCTGTCGTCCTGTTCTTCTTTCCATCTTGTTGTGTGATTCTATTAGTACCTGCCAAGATATTGCTTGTGATTGCCTAGATAGCGTAGCTATCCTGTTCGAGACCGTGAAATCACGACCAGTAGGATTGTGTTGCTTCGACTTTGATTTGTTGGGGGTTTGACCTAGTGGGGATGCGATCATTTTAATTTCGAGGACGAAATTTTTCTAAGGTGGGTAGGATTGTAACACCCAGTTTTCCAGATGAGGGTAATTTTGAAATTTTGTAATTATAATTATTAATTATTGATATTTGATTTACATTATGATTTTTGGTGATTTTAATAAATTTTGTAACTATTTGAAAACTGGTTTATGTCATGACTTGTGATTTTGATGTGCTGCTAGTGAAACCTGAGAGACTGCATGACCTAGAGCCTAACCATGTCATTAGGATGTTTAATTATCATTTTTAGTCTAGGGGTAATTTGGTCATTTTGACTTAATTGAATTATTTGGTGATTTGTTGGATTGGTGAATGCTAATTTGACTTTGACTTGTTGAGACCTAGTGGACTAGCCTAGAAGCTAACCCTAGCTATGGTGACCCTAGTCTAACTTAGGTTAACCAACTTTTAGTCATTAGAAGCTAATTTTGGAATAGGAGGATTAGTTTAAGTGAAATCATATCATGACTGTGCAATGACTTATGATTTTATGACTTAATGACTTGTGACTAAGCCCATAGCCCATTAGACTAAACCCTAACCCTAATTTTTCACTTTATGACCAGCCATAGGGCTCCCCCTCCCTATAAATACTCTCCTCATTTAGTTCTTGCCTCTTTTTATCATTCCAACACTTGGAGAAAAGAAAGATAAGTTTCCCCCTTCCAAAAATTCCCATTTTATTCATTTGATCTTCTTTTTCATCCTAGTCTTTAGCATTGGGTTCTAAATTGAGTTTATGGACTGTTGGTGGAGAGCCATTTCAGTTTGGGATCAATTTGGAGCTTTTCGCCATCAAGAATGACACCCTTCCCATTTGGAGCTTTTCCATGCAATTTGTACCTATAGATAAACCCTTTAAATTGATTTAAATTTTAGTTTTCTTTGCATGTAGGGCTAGATCTAGGTGTCCCCTAGGTGTCCCTGAAATTTGGGTGAATTTCGTGTCTGTTTGGTGTCCGTATCGGACACGTGTCGTATGGTATGTTAGGTGTTCGACAAAATGCCTCAATGGATTGAATGTTAATGTTTTTCAAAACAAATTATACATTTGGTTTGCTACAAGATGTAGATTACGGATCTGGGTGACTGAGTTGATTTTTATGTGTTTTTGTGTCGGTTTTAGGGCTTGGACACGCTGCACGACACTGTCGTGCAGTGTCCTGCTGCTCGACGTGTCGTGTACGCTGGACACGACACGTTGAGATATGATATTTTAGGGGAGGGTGCGGGCTATCACTGACACCTTGCACATGAAGCTTGAGGCAAAACGGTCGAGTGGTTAGTGAGAAATCTTACTCGCACCGATCGTAGCCTGACACGAGCGCGCACAGAACACGCGTCTGAAATGTGTCTCGTACACGCGACACGCATGTCGTGGACATGTTACAGATACTCAAGCGTGTTCTCCTAGTCTTGGCGTACACGTGTGCACGGCCACGTGTCACCACGTGGCCTCTGTCGTGCACTGGACACACGTGCACGTGTGCACGATGCTGTCGAGTGCACAGTTCTTGTGTCTGTGTTTGTGTTGTGTTTAGACACGAATGTGTCTAGTTTCTTGGACTGGGACACCATGTATTGACACCAATTGGACACAAATTTATCACTTTAGTTGACACTTCACTTCTTCACTTTGGACACACTCGAACACATGGCTGCACCATATCCTGATACTCTGGATTCATGCTCACTCAATCACACTTTCACTCTTCACATCTATTGTACACCACATGCCTGACACCATCTACACATATCCTTGCCTAGACACACCATATTCTGATATATTGACACTGCATTGACACTTCACCATGTCTTGATACTTTAACACACTATGACACTCTTCACTGCACACATTATTTCTTATGTTTTCCAGTTTGAGTTTTAATTGAGATTTGAATTTTCCTGAGTTTTGATTGAATGTTAGATGTATCAGATTTTATGATATGTTATGTTGGGTTTTCGAATGTATTTCATACATGGTATTTGGTATTGGTTAGGTCCTTGATGAACAATTTGGTTCAGTCATTGTTCCTGCTGATATCAGTGATTAGGATGAGCTATTGTGGTATTGGATTCCTGAGTTCAGGTAGATGTTGAACATTGGTTTAATTGTTTAGTTTGATATTGGGTTTAATTTATTGGTTCATTGATTTCATGATTCTATATGATAGAGGGAATTTGAGGGTTCAGTTTGTGAGTGTGTGAGTGATAGAAAAATAGGAAAAAGGGAATGTCATGAAGGGGAGTAAATCTGTGAAGTGGAAGTGAGTCCAGTAGTATAGGAGTGTGTGAATAGTGGCTTGGGTTTAGACCACCTGTCCTACCTAGGAAATAACAAGTATCAGTGTGATAGAGATTAGGGGTAGTATGAGGGTCTCTTGCCCAGGTAATGGGGAACCCATCAGTTGAGTGTTAAGTCGAGTGAAGGATGTAGCAGTGGCATTAAGACAATGGGGTCGGGTATGTGGCCTTGGCCAATGTTTGTAGAGCAGCAGCATTGCTCTGCAAGCAGCAGGGCATGCAGCCTCAGAGCATGCAACAGCAATTCTCAGCTAATGCAAAGCTTGCCAATGCAGCAACATAAAGCCAAGTGGTTGCAATTGCGGCAAGGGCAATAGCAGCAGTAGTAGGGTCTGCTGTGGGCTTTGTGAGTTAACCTTAGGCCTTGGCATATGCATGAATGTTAGTTCAGTGAGTAGAGATGATATGTAGGGTCTGATACTAGATAAATAGGTTGTATGTTCAGCTTGTTTATATAATTTGAGATGTAATCTCAGTCATATCAGGTTTTGGGCTTACTTGATTCTCAGGTTTTGGGCATTCCATTTTGGGTTCCTTGTGCTTATGTATGGCT
Organism: Iris pallida; assembly: GCA_029216955.1. Taxonomy (NCBI): domain Eukaryota; kingdom Viridiplantae; phylum Streptophyta; class Magnoliopsida; order Asparagales; family Iridaceae; genus Iris; species Iris pallida. The sequence continues at coordinate 4,244,692 of JANAVB010024599.1, read as the reverse complement.
TCATGTATTGATATTCATTCAGTTTTGTACTGGACAGTCCCTACTCTTCCTCTATCAATCCAGCCTATGGATAGCTTCTCTCACATTGTTAGTCCATGTTATAGGATGCCTGTCCTTGTATGATATCCTATAGCATATGGTATATGGTGTATAGAAAAAGCCTATGATGAATGAATGCAATTTCAATAGATAATGTGTGTATAGACTAGCCTTGATTTCACATGTTACTAACTATAAGCCTAAAACTAAACCCTTGGACCTACATGTAAAGTTGAGTTAATTAGACATTCTATATAGTATGCATACCAGTGTAAACCCTTACCTTCACATGCCAATTACTTGTAAAAGCAAACACACACACTATTTCACCTTGATGCATTGACACTCACAATTGCACTCTCTCTATAAATAGGAATGTATATGTATTCATATATATGGTATATAATATATGATGCTTGTGGATTGGTGATTGTTGCTGGGTTGTTAGTCTAGACTTGGTTAGGCCTAGTGGGACTTGTTGGACTAGGATTGACCTAGTTGACTAGTGTAATTGACCAGGGTTGACCCAAGTTTGACTTTGACCTAGATTGGCCTAGAAATCATGTAGATTGCATCGTATGTTCTTATTTACCATTCTGGACATGTCATAACCTATATTCCTCTATTTAGGACATGGTGACTCTGGTGCAGGCATCTGATATTACACTACTCTTCTCAGAGTAGCAGGCGAGTACATTCTCTGATAGTTCTCTCATTTACTTGTCAATTACTGTACTTCAGTTCTAGTTAGTTGTATGCGATTCTCTGTTACAACACGTGTGGATATTTCTGGATTCATGTATACAACACACTTTTATTTTCTGGCCTCTATTACTAGTATCATCTTTATTACTGGAATCACCTACTGGAATCATTTAACTGGAATCATTTAACTGGAATCATTTACTGGTATAATTATATTTTGGCTGGACTCATCTTGAATCATTGTGTCGAATTCTGGATTCACTTGCTGGGAGGGGAAATACTAGAGTAAGACATGTAGACATACCCCAATCTGGAATCTCCCTACTGGAATCTACTGGAAGCATAGCCATCTCTCGCCTGATCAGTGAAGGATGTGCCTGATTACCCACAGCCGTTTACATGTCGAACTCGGGATTTTAAAACACACTGCTAGAGTATAGGCTGGACTCACCGTGGAATCGTTGATCAATATAACTGGAATCGTCCCTTACTGGATTCATCTTGTATTAGATTCATCTCGTACTGGATTTACATAGGTTTTACACTGGTTACATTTTCTGTCTGGACTTTATTTCATATTACCCTGGTTCAGCTAGTTCTATTTTTACAGTCTTCATTGCTATGATTCTTCTCTTGTTTAGTATTTACTTTCCTTGCACTTTATCTCTCTTTCTTACCATCACCTGAATATAAACTATCATTTTCATCAATATAACTGTCTATAACTGCTGTATATTTCTCTGTCATTTACTTGGGTTTTCTAGATAAGATGTGCTCGTTCCTGTCCTGACTGGACCTGTTGAAAATTTTACAGATGATTGCCCTGAGGACACATGCCCTACAGTTTACAGACCAGGAGATGGCTTAGCTACCTATAGCCCCGACACTCAGGAGTAATCGGGAGTTTAGCTAGTCTGTTTTGTTTTAGTTTTCCTGTTTAGAACTGGAGTTGTATGTAGAGATTTGAGACTTGAGATGTATTTGAGATTGTTTGAGTTTGTTGTTATTTTATTAATAGTTTTGTTGTCTTCAATTCTTAGTTTATTTCTGTGTTATCTTATCGTGCTTAGACTGTGATTGAGTTACACCATATCTTATACTTGTCCTCCGTTCGGAGTTGATCATGATAAGTACATTATATACTGCATGAGTTGATGGTTAGTTAGAGACTTAGAACAGCGTTCTACCGCCGACACTGCGGCGTAGGCTGGGCGCTGTTACGTACTCGTACCCTCACAGTGGGTGCGGGTCGTGACAAAAATGCTCTTTTGTTATTCCTTCTTCAAATTTGAACTTGGTAAGGAATACACCTGTTCTAGCCTCGTCATAAAATAAAGGAAAGCGTCATTTGGCTACTCCCACATCTTCTCCAGTCCTTGACTCGGTAAAAAGTATCTCTGGTGGCGCCTATGCGCCAGTCAGTGTAAAAGCTCTTTTGGGCAGGAACTCTACTTCTCCGAACAGAGACAATCAAATCTATGCTAAGAAAGTGAGTTCTGTTCAAACTGAACTTTTTGTTGCTCAGTTGTGCCAGGGCAAGCACTTGAGAACAGGTTGCGTAACAAAAAAAAGGACTTCTGCCAAATCCCAAAAATGTAACTACAGATCTTCTAACCCTGTATATCTCAAGATCCAAGTAGGATAAGCTGCTAGTATCTCAGACAGATACACAAGTAGCAGATCTATCTGACCTGTGCACCTATCTCAATAGGCGCCATTCAACACCTACTTCAGCAAATGCAAACAGCCTACGCCAATGGCTAACTTGTGCCAGAAACAGACTTCTGAAGTCAAGAACCCCTTTACTTCTTCTCATCCTGATGTTGTAACCGATCTCCGTGAAATTCTTAAACAGAAGCGAAAGATCAAAAATCTGTCTGATCCAATGCAACCCCAAGAACATCACTATAACCATTACCATAAGGTAGTTATCAAATGCTATTGTCAATCAGCTAAATAGTCTGTCTTCGATCGTCTGAATTACTCTCAGGTTCCTCAACCGATGATACTGGATGAAGATGAATTGTTGTATGCCCCTGTCAACATGACGTCTCGAAGCACTGGGGGTGGAAAGTGCCCGAGACGCAATGCATCCCGCAATCCCAGTCAATAATACTTAGATCGGATTCATGAATCCGGCGAAGGAGTATAACAATATACCAGATCAAGAAGCCAAGACACAATCGGTCAAAGGAATGTTCCTTCCGACTAAGAAATAATCGATCAAAGGAATCTTCCTGATTCCAACCAAGATTCTTTCAGTCAAAAGGATATCCCTATCACTTATTATAGGGGTAGTTCCTTATATGACTTTGATGCTGATAGTGAAAGTTCTGAATGGACCATCTTTTCTACTAGCTCGTCTTCAATTGCTAGAGAAGTGACTGCTTATATCGTCACAGAAGATCAAGATGCTTCCAATTCTAACAGTCAAGAGCAGAGAATTGCTACTTTGGAGGCTAGTTTGAAGAGCAAGGTTGAGATGATGACAGGCATGCATGATGTAATTATGACACAGCATACGATTCCATCGGTCATAAATCTAATTTCGACCCAAGAACCTATAACGACATCAGCTCCCGTCAACATTGGTCAGGGGGTACAGTCTCCTCACACTGCTTCTATACCTGTACAGGCTATTCCAAGTCAATCTAGTGCTGGGAGTGGTAATTATCATGCAGTACCTTCTCCTAATATATCAAATCAATCTACTGCTCCACAATCATCGAAAGATACCAATGAGGCCGTAAAACTTTTACGTACTCAATTTGAGGCTTTCAAACAGAAAGACGGGTTGCAGATGCTTGGGATCAAGTAGCCTTATCCTATAGAGTGGAAGGAAGTCCAATTTCCTCTCAAATATAAACCTCCTACTATTATGTTGTTTGATGGCAGCACATTTTCAAGTAAGTACCTCAATCACTTTGAGGTAATGACTGATCAACTACAGCCAAATGATGCTCTACTTACTAGGGTGTTCGTCGGATGTTTAGTAGGTACAACTTACGACTGGTACCATAGTTTTCCAGATGGTTGTATAACCTCTTTCTCTGGATTCAAACAAATGTTCCTGGAAAAATTTTATGAGGGAACAAACGACATGACTATGTCTGCTCTTATTAAAATTAAACAGCGACACAATGAAACAACTGAACGGTTCATTGAACGATTCCGTCGTGAGGCACTCAAAATGCCTCTCGGAACTCCAAATGCTTTGACTATAGACACTTAAAAGTCAAACATGTTACCTATAATCAGCATGTGGACTGGATCGACATAGTTCCAGGATTGGCCTTCATTCATAGTGAATGCTAAAGCGGCAGAAGAAAGTGCTGACAAGTTCAAGCAATTAGGTATTCAGATGCCTAATCTTGACAAAGATGAACATGCTACACCAAATAACGGTGGCCGTCAGAACAACCGCAGGGGTAAAGAAACTTGGCTATCAATGTCAAAGGCAAAGAAACTCTAGCTGTCAACATAGGTCAATCAACACCTACTCCAACGGCACCACCACAGAGAGCACCACGTCCAAAAAATGAATACTCTTTTGATGAAGATGATGTCATGAGTATATTTGATTGTCTGATCATGAGCAATAAACTTCAACTTCCAGAAGCAAAACGGCCAGATGAAGTAGGTAAAATTGACCACCCCAAATATTATGTTTACCACAGATTTATCGGACATCCGACTCGAGCATGCTATGTACTTAAAGGCGAGATCCAGGAGATGGTTAATTCTGGTGCAATTACTCTCCAACAAGACGAAAAAATTGTAACGGCTAACGTCGTCTCTCTACAGTTTGGCGATTTTCTTGCTCAACTTGTATAGGACGGCATCATTCCCATCCCGAGAACTACTTTGGAGATTGTTAATCTCACACTTGCACGAACTGATGGTCTTGTTCCTCTGTCTACTGATAAAGGGGAGATTATGTCACTACAAGAATAAGGGATTTCTTGACAGGGATTCTCCGTCAAGAAATGGGTATCTTGACGGTTGCAGATCCGTCAACTTGGCCGGAGTCAAGAAAAGACCCCCTTTTCTTGACGGTCGCTGGCAGAGCTTTTTTTGACAGTTTTTTGCCGTCATATGAAGTAGTTTTCTTGACTGTTTTTAGCCGTCAAGATAGCAGTTTTTAGAAACCGTCAACATAGGCAAAAACTTTTCTTGACTCCGGTCTAGATGACGGCCTTTAGCCGTCAATAAAAGCATTTGTTTTGACAAAAAATCTGTCATGAAAAGCACTAATTTACGTATATATTGTGCAACATAATATGAATTAAAGTTGACGTCTGACAACCGTCAAGAGAAGCTATCCAAAGTACCGTCAAGAGAAGCATGCCAAATTTTCGTCAAGAATTATATAATATTAATCAACCACACATAATATCAATCCAGAAGATACACATACATCAAATTACTATAAAACTCAATTTTCATATTAACAAACTGTATTGTACATACACCAAAAACTTCCAACATGTCCTACTACAAAACATAATCCAACTATAAAGTATACATATCCCACATCTAGTTTCATACCACTAAAACATCCAAACTGTGATAATCATAGAATGAAACAAAAAAAGTAGCAAACCAGATCGAAGCACATCCCTCCCATATCCACAGCATTCTCCTATTCACAGCTTGCACGTTCATTTTTCAGCAAGTTTCTGAGAGAACAAGAACACAAATTATCAATACTTCTCCTATATGTTCAAAATACTTAAACTAGAAGCATGGACATGTATTAGACACTAAACAAGTACTCTAAAATACTCTAGGATAATTTTATGTAAAGATTTATTAGTTGAAACCAATTTGGAAAAGCATTAAATGGTTTCTACAAATAATTATTGCCTAATGAGAACAACTACCAATATTAGTACCAAAACACTAAATTCTAACTAAGTTAAGAATCCAACCATATGGTGCATGTCAGATATTACATTAACTTTATGTACACATTTTTGCAGCACATTCCTCAACATGGTATTGGTGCATCCTTAAATTCCACAACATGGTGTAGGATTTCGAATTTACCTCACTTTTTCGCTCTTCACGCCTGGGATTCATCCTACAGGCCTCCAAATCAATAGTTCAAATGCTTTACACCATGTCTTGTCGAAGTACATATGTTAAAAGATATCGCTAAGATTGCATTTCTCCTCCCATATGCTCCTTGTCCCCAGTTGAAGTGATCATCAGCCTGTAGGTTCCTACCTGTAACAAGGAGAGATTTAAACGCTCAAGCAAATCGCTTTTGAAACACATAATTTATATGATGTCATGACTTGCGATTTTGTTTGAAACCACAAAGTGATTATAGCTTTTCACCACCAGAGTTCTTGAAAAGTGAGAAATGAAAGCCTCTGCACCAAGAAAATATTATAGCATAGGACTGATGGAAGCATTTAATATCTTTTTTCTCATAAGCAAAAACTTTATCGAGGAGCATACTGAAATGTTCACAAAGATTCAAGGTAGTGGGTCTAATAAGAAATGTTCACAAAGAATCAGCTCAAGAGATTTTGTATTGTCACAGACAAAAGTCTGCAACATGAAAGTAATAGTTAAAAATATAGTAAAGTTTTCGAAAACGAAAACTATGGCAACAATGTTTTGTCAACACAACAGTAGTATGAAATTGCATGCTAGAAAACAAATCACACTAACATATAAAAACTAGTTAAAGAGCCATAAGCTTCTAAAGTTCTTGAAGAAAAACATCTACAAAATATCAGCTCCCACAATAAACAATATGTACTAAAGTAACTTAAAAAGACATATTTTAAATTAATGACAAAATCCATAAGCATCAGCTATGCTATCTTAATAATTCATTTTTTATGTGATGTGGTATATCTCACATGCTAATAGAATCTTGGTTTAGAAGAGGTAAAGCATGCATTCATGTTATCACTTATTTCATTAAAAAAGAAGCAAACTCCATAGACTGTTTTAACTATATGTAAGCACCAAGGCAAACAAAATGAACCTTTTGTCCGATCATAAAAAGTAGACAATAGCTCCTAGAGCAAAGCCAGCTGAGTACAAGTCCTTTGACATGGCTTTGATTCGTTCCTTTGGAGTGGTATCTGAAAAAGGGAGAACAAAAATACAGTTTTTCCTATTTGCGTGAATAAAAAACTATGACCTCCCTATATTACATGTAAAACAGTGCAAAATCTTAATGAAACATATATTAACCAAATTCAAATGAATCACTTTGATAGGCCATTTTGGCGCTAAATTGGTGGTAAATCACTCTTCTACTTTCAATGATCAGTAACCTTGCAGATGAAATGTAACAAGTTGAAGATCAAAAGGTAGCAATGTCAAATATATTCATCTAAAAAAACACACACACCAAATTAGCTTTCTGACTACAATAATAAAACTACACTAACATAAATAGAATGGCAGGTCTGGTCGAGCAACTACTTTTCTGGACAAGATCAAACAAGCCTTGGATGTTTTCTGATGGTTGAAACTTTGCCTCAAGGATGTAGATGTCAGGGAAGCATACCCTAATAAGAGCCTGCACAGAATAAAGATGAATTCAATTAAGTTACGGTACTAGTTACAAGGAAACAACCTTGTCCAGTAACTAAACCCAAAAAGATCCTTGAAAGATAATTAAAGGTGGTAATAAGAAAACAGACACAAAATATTTTCAACATTATCGCTGGGATAGCATAAGTAGTTGTTTAGAGACGCTTATAGGGTGTTAATGTTCAAGGCAAATTGATGGATGCAGCAGCATTAGAGATGGACACATGGGAACAAAAAATCATATTAAAAATTGGCAAACTCCATAATGGATTCAATCAAGAAAAACAACACTTAACATGACACACTAAAAATATCAATAATCATACCATGTATTTCCAACAATAATAAATGATCGTTATCCTATAAACAAATATGTAACTGATTTTCCACTTTTCACAACAAATAGAACAAGAGGAAGCTACGAAATATATAATCAATACTGCCTTCTTCGAGTTCTCTCCCATGAAGTAATAGCTAACATCTTCTTATGTGCCTTGTTTAACAGCCACAAAAGAAAATTGTAAGTTTCATAAAGTTGATATAGAGGATGCGTGCAGTAACAAAAGCTATTCGAGTTGTACTCAAAGAGGAAAATTTTCTTAGGAATTTAAGCAAACACTTGATGAGCATACATGAAAAAGAGGTAATGAGAAGCCCAATTTGTCATACTAGAGATTTGATCCAAATATTTGAGGAATTGATCAAGTGGTAAAGAGAAGATCAATTGACGAGGGCTTACCTACTAGGGATTCAAAATTGAGCTCATGACTGATCGGTCGAGCTCCCGCTTGCTCAAACCCTCATCGAAGGAACTTATCGGTGTCATCCACCAGAATCGACTTGTCGAGGATACTTATTGGCTACCGAAAGAGGATATCCACCGGAGGACTTCGTCGGAGTCGACGGTTGTCTTCGAGTCGGCCGTCGTCGGTCTCAAGATTGATATCCACCCGACCTGCAAGTCCAAATTCAAACCAAGTCAAACAAATAAATAGACAAAATTGAGAACAAACCCTAACCCTAGCCAATTTGAGTACGTACCAGAGGATTCGTGGAGCGACGAGGAGCCTGAAAGCTGAGGCGAAGGGTTTCGGCTTGGCGGCGGAGGCGGAGGCAAGTTTCGTCCACTTCCCGGCCTGGCGACCGAGGAGCTCGGAAGGAGGATGACCGAGAGATGATCTGGAATTGGCTGAGCCATTCTCGAGCCATTCCTCCCTTTAGAGAGAGAGGGGGAGAGATTTTCTCTTAAGAGGAGAAGGGGTTTCTCAGGAGCAGAAGGAGAGGAAGTAGTAAAATGGAAAGGGGCTAGCTAGGGCTCGGGGGGTAGAAGTGATTAAAAGAAGAAAATTCAAAATAATTACCAAAATGGTAGCTAAAAAAATCTTGCCAGTTTTTTGTACATACATTACTTGACAGTTATCACCGAACCGTCACTAAATAAAATGATATTACTTGACGGATCCTCTAAAATCGTCAATTATTATGCTATAAAATTGCTACAATAACAAAAAAAATGGCATCTCTTACGTAAGCCTAAATACGTCAAGAAACCCCTGTTGTTGACGGTTTTCGACGACGACCGTCAACTTATAAACCGTCAAGAATCGTCATTTTTCTTGTAGTGTGTGGATTCAGCTGATTTAGTGGCTAACTTTGAAGCACCTTCTTTAAGGTCCAAGAAAGCAACCAAATACAAGTCATGTCACATAACTTCGTTGGGTGAACATTGTCCTCCATCTTTAACTGGTACTTTCACTTCGACAACAGATCCTTCTTCTTGCTCCCCTTTGAGACAGCACTGTCAAAGCCAGAAGCCAAATATCAACCAGCTTTTCATCTGTATAGTCCACAGTCTCGTGAACTAATGACAAAGATGGGATATGATCTACAAAAGCTCCCGACCTGAATCATGGAAAAGGATCTCCTGTACCTCTTTCTCTATGTCTTTCACACAACCAATCTCATGTTTGTTTGGGTTACTGGACAAACTCTTCATTTTGCCAAAAGATAAATTCTAAAAGCAAGATCCAGACAAAGAATTGCAATATAGTATCCTTTGAACCTGTATCCGAAGAAGAGGCCTTAACTGATACCAGGTCTGGAAGAATTTACTGAAAGACTATTCAGAAGGTCAAGAGAACCCTGCTCCAATATCATCTTCTTCTGCTGTCAATTCCATCGGTTATATCACCTCCAGTGGAACCAACTCCTCCCAAACCGATGACAGCGACAAAGGAAAGCAATATGTCCGCTTTGATAAAATATTAAAGAATACTCCAGCTATGGGACTTGAGAAGCCGTATAACTTTGATATACTGGCTCAGCTGGCTAATACCCCGACAAGGTTATCAATTTTTGAGCTAATACGTCTCTCAAAGAAACTCGAGAGACATTGAGTGAAGCTTTGATGCAAGCTGATACTTGTCTAACACCCCTAAAGAAGCCAGAGGAGAAGCCTGTAACTTGCTTTCATTGTCATAGTGTGATGGAGCTAATGCCCAACATCACCTTTACACAAGATGATATGCTGCTGGAAGATAATCGTCATGACCGACCCCTCTACTTCACGGGATATGTCGATACCATAAAGCTTGATCGTATCTTGATCGACCATGGGTCTGCGCTCAGCATCATGGCAAAGACTTTACTAGATGCATTAAAGATTTTCGTACATAATCTTTCAACAACTATTACGATAATCTTAGGATTTAATTCTGGAAGAAGTGAACCTTTGGGGAAGATTCGCCTAAAAGTTCAAATAGGCAATATTCATACAAATGTTACTTTCACGTAATCGATAATCATGGCTCTTATAATGCCTTGCTGGGAAGACCCTTTCTGCATGAGCATAATATTGTACCATCCACTCTACACCAATGCTTCAAATATGTAGACGACAATGGAGAGGTCCAGAAGGAAGTAGCTGACCTAATCCTTTCAGGGGCATTAAAGCATATTACTGATTCTCGAATATACAAGGAAGAGTTCATGAAGGTTGTATTGGCATGGATAATGAGAAAGATCAGAAAGACACCTCAAAAAATGTTCTCATAATCCTAGTCAAAGGACATACTACTCGTCCATCTTCTTCTCAGACATTAACTATCCATCTTTTCTCATAACAAACAGCCTCCTGCTTTAAAAATAGAACAGAGGGAGCTCACCTCTTCTGAGCCTCTTGTTATCGATCTTCGTCGTAACAAACCTTCTCCTTCTCCTTCTCATTCTCCTTCTCCTTCTCTGGTTATCAACCTTACTAAGCCTTCTGTTAAGATTAAGAATCATTTATAAATGATGATGTACAAATCAATAAGTAGCATCTCCTTTACAGTATAATAATATTTTTTATTATACTCGATGTTATTTAGAAATATTAGATAACTTCGAACCACTTACAATAGGAGCAGTTCAACCTCTCCAAGATGAAGTATTGGTCGAACCAATGCAAGACTCATTCTTCTTAGTTCTTTTCAAGAAGAAAGATGAACTTTCTATATTATTTAGTAAAGGAACAGAACATAAATCACGCTCGATAATGAAGAAGAAAATCAAGATAACAGAAGACTTCAACTACGTCATTATAGTCAACAATCAAAAGATATCATTCAAAGATGGGCTATAGTTTTAAAGCTGGTCTCAATGGTAGCAAGGGAAGGCGAACTCCTATTCGTATCCTGTTCCTAAAAGGAAAGTCACAATAATATTACAGCAAAACGAAGCGGGGATTGGGCTATACCTCGCCAATTCTGACTCCAGAAGCCTCTGAATCGAATAAAGAAGAATGATCCAACTCTTCTGACTCTGTTTCATGGGATTTAGATACCAGTGTAGGGCACGTCCATCGAGTGACTTTATCTTCCAATATGGTAACTGTCGAGTTCTCGAAAGACGACGAAGACTTTGTCGAAGCCTCTGAATCTGATCCTTGGGCACAAATATGGATACTCAATAGGAGCTTCACTTTGAGCAACGTAAGCCGCCTACCGAAGATCAGTTGGTTCAAGTCGATATTGGAGACGAAGCCTCCCCAAGACCAATATTTGTCAGCAAAAGCCTTCCTGAAGCATATAAATAAGAACTGATCCAACATATTAGAAATACATTGATGTATTCACTTGGAGCTATGAAGACATGCCAGGATTGGATCCCCAGATTGCTACCCATAAACTCAATATTCTACGAATACGAGGCCAGTTAAGCAACAACAGCGATGATTTCAACTTGACATAATGGATGCCATAAAAGCTGAAGTCAAGAAGTTCATTGGCTACGGCTTTGTCAGAGAAAAACAACATTCGGACTGGGTGGACAATGTTGTCCCAGTTTTAAAGAAAACAGGGAAGGTCCGAGTCTGCATTGACTTCAGAGACCTTAATGAAGCTTATCCCAAAGACGAATTTCCTTTTCCGATCACTAATGTCATGATCGATAATACTTGCGAATTTGAACGAATATCTTTTATGGATGGATTCTCAGGCTATAACCAAATCAAGATGCACCCAGATGAGAAGCATACATCATTTCGTACTCCTCTCGGAGTCTATTGCTACACTGTCATGCCATTTGGTCTTAAAAATGTTGGTGCAAATTATCAACGGGCCATGAGTACTATCTTCTGTGATCATTTGCGGAAGATAATTGAATGCTATGTAGATGATATTTCTGTCAAAAGTCGTCTAAAGAAAAACCACATCCAAGACTTGAGAACTATATTCGATCTAATGTGCCAACATCAACTCAAGATAAATCCCACCAAGTCATTCCTGGGAGTCTCTAATGGAAAATTTCTTGGATTCGTTATTATCTCTAAAGGTATACACTGTTTGCCATGAAATATAAAAGAATAGAATAATTATCGGAGGACTGGACTTTTACTTCACAATACAAACTTGCTTGTACAAAGAAAGCCTAGGGACGAAAACCTAGGAACAGCAATCTAAGTACAATTGTTATTTTAGATTCTGGGGGGTGACGATAGAGGCTCGAAAAGCGACGGCAGCTCTGCCTTACTCCTTGGACGATCGGGTGCAGCCTTGGCTCTGTAGAAGAACTGATGGGCGTTGATGAAGAAATGTACTCTCTTCAGGCTCTCTGGCTCTCTATGTCTCTCTGTATATCTCTTTCTGTCTTTGTGTATGTCTCTATGTCTCTCCTCTCGGTCTGTGTATTCGCAAGGAATGGCACCCTGCTATTTATAAGAATGGAAGGCTTCATTAGGGTTTACAATGATTGTCCATTCTTGAAAGTCGGCGGCTAAGGATCATTAGATCTGGGCCGTTCATCGAGATTTGATCAATAAATGTGATTGCATCAAATCTTTTGTGGGTAATTAATACTGATTGACATAAATCCTCCTGATTTATCATGCATGCTCTCGGATTTTTCGACACGTGTCATCAATTTGCTTGTATGCCAATGATCTGATTTGATCCCAATATTTTATTAAGATTTGTTGAGGGATTTTGATCAATCTGATGTCACGTACCCTACTATCATGCCACGTGTCGTAACTGCAAGCCACAGCAGAAATTTGAGTCGCAGGAAAGTTACTTCTCATTGGGTCGCATAAGGCTGGCCACCTGTCAAGGCTGCCTGAGAGTGGCCCCTGACCATTTGGACCGCATTAATGATTTGAGCCGTATGAGTGTGGATGACCGCATAATGGGTGCCTTCTTCGTGAACCGCATAGAGACAGTCCTCGTGAGCCGTATGGGGCTGGTCTTCATGAGCCGCATAGGGCTAGTCTTCATGAGCCGCATGGGGCTAGTCTTCGTGAATCGCATAAAGATAGTCTTAGTGAGCCGTATGGGGCTAGTCTTATGAGCCGCATGGGGCTAGTCTTCGTGAGCCGTATGGGGCTAGTCTTCGTGAGCCGCATGAAGATAGTCTTAGTGAGCCGCATGGGACTAGTCTTCATGAGCCGCATGGGGGAGCCTCCGCTTGGCCCGCATACGATTGTCCACGTGTCAAGGCCGCATGACAGTTTCTGAACCTCGGGGGATCATGTCAAGATTTTCTTCGCTTCCCAAGGAGTCCGTCATTATGAGGGAGTCATAATGATATCTTTGTGTCAGAACTATCACCTTGCCAGAGCTGTCAGCCGTCAAAGCATTTAATGCAGTAAAGGACAAAATGGAAGAGCTGTTTGCAGGCCACGTGGCTCCTCTCTGAGCCGCATAGAGCTTATTTGAGCTGCATAGACGCTTGAACCGCATGGATACTTGAGCCGCATGAACTCTCTGAGCCGCATGGGGCTCTCTGGCCGCATGGATCTTTCTTTATTATTTTCCATACTTCTACAAGACCCCTTCAAAGTTTTTAATTTGCAAAATTGAAATACTTTGAATAAGAAGCATGGCCATGTATTCTTCTTGCCGTATATAATTTTCTGGTCGTATGGATGTCTCGGCCGCATGGATGTCTCTGTCGCATGGATGTTTCGGCCACATGGATGTCTCGGCCGCATGGATGACTCGGCCGCATGGATGTTTTAGCCGCATTGAGTCAATCATCCGTAGAGACTTTCAGGCCGCATGAGCTCCTTGCCACGTGTGCGTATCATTAATTGCCTCAAATTCGTTTTAGTACCGCCTTTAGGGGAGATCCCAAGGGTCGACTCATTAAATCTTTGGATTTTATGCCCTGGATGAATCTCCTTTATGAGAAAGGAGACGAAATCCGAGGAGTCGATTTTGTCTTTTCTGAGACGGTTATCAATCTACGTGTTCCCCCCCCTCTTGTCCTCCTATAAATAAGAGGAGTTTGTGAGAGAAACTTTTTTACTTTCTCCTTCACTTCGAATTTTCCCTGCTCCATTGTCATCTTCTTCTTTAATTGCCAATGGCTCCCAAGAAGACCGTTGCGACGAAGGACAAGAAGGCGGCATCTTCGTCGAAGAAGACTGCCTCTACTTTAACCGTGGCTGTTCCTCCGCCGGCCGTCGTGCCCGCAGCTCACCCTGACGTCCATCCTCCTATTGCTGGTAAGGACTTTATGTGGGTTTAAAGAACCCTAACTGCTATGGCTACGTCGCATGCTTTATGTACGAGCCTTTATCTTTATGTGAGTCGCATGTTCGTCCTATGGTCGAGCCGCGAGCCGTATAAGAATAGCCACTGTGGCCGCATACGCGCTTTACCAACACAGCCGCATAAGCTACACTGAGCCGCATAGATTCGCACATATTTGTCTGTCACGTGGTCCGTACGAACTTATCCGATCCCTGTAGGCCTTATGAAAGTACCGTCGCATGACCCTTCACTAAGTGGAGCCGTATGAATGTTCTGCTGAGCTTGAGCCGCATGAGGCTTCCGTAAGTTGGAGCCGCATAAGTGTTCTCCTGAGCCGCATGAGGCTTCAGTAAGTTGGAGCCGCATAAGTGTTCTCCTGAGCCGCATGAGGCTTTGTTAAGTTGGAGCCACATTGTTACGCCCCGCTCCCGTAGGAGCGATCGTTCTCGCTAAGGCGTGATGCCGCACGAGGCTAGATTACGCTCGTGTAAGGCAGGTTCCATAACGGCCAATTACAGCGGTGGCGACGGGGTCGTCGTACAGAAGTCCCAAGCAGATACATTGAATATGCAGCAAAAATTCGAAACAAGAACACATGAACACAAGTCATTCAAAAAGCTCTTTTATTGATATTGAATATAAGATTACATTTGTGGGCGCAAGGCCGAATTACAAGTCTCTCGTGCTCACTTTTCTCTCATTTACAAGTCACTCTGCACTCTCTCGTCTCTCGATACAATTCTTGGATCCAGTGGAAGCTTTGGAAGGCGATGTCCATACATTATGTCCTGTATAAGTCTTCAATCCATGCGGCTGTACGCTTCGAGTCGCCAAGGAACTCCGTGCCTCGACGCATCCAAGCGAGCTCCGCGCCACGAGCTTCTACCTGTGCCTGCACATGAACACTGTGTGTGTCAGTACTCAACTGTACTAGTGGAGTGAGCTTCTCGCCCACCCATACATAACCGACACGTTCATTTACTTTGTGCAGTAACCCTTTCGATTGTCTTTCTAGTCTTGCCTTAGGATCAGTTTTAAGACTTGACGTCTAAGCAACTCGACGTGCAACGACATGGTCGTGCTATAATACCAACGTATATTTCGATCGAGGCAGTGCCTCATCGCCTAGGTACTTGACCGAACTTCAACTCGGACGGCAGAGTCGTGCCATACTCTATTCGGGACCTTAACGTATTCAAGACTGTGCTTTGCCGAGGAGCAACTTATGTGGACTCGGCCGTGCCAAGACTTTCACTTAAACTTAAGTTCACTAGGCTAATTCTCATACCAATGATCCAAATGCCAAGGACGGCAATGGGACGACTCGTGCAGGCCGTGCCGTTAGACTTGATTCGTGCCTTAAGATCTACTTAGACTTGTACATGCTTCAAGATTGAGGGCGTGCCTTGCAACTTATCAAGACTTATCTTGCTACTGCCTTGCGGTCTTCCTGTTCAACTCATTTGTTAACTTAGACAAGACTTATGAACCGTAGTGACGAATCCATGAACATTTCGACGCCATCTAACGTGCCAAGCACGGTGCCTATGCTGCAGCCCAGTCTTGGGCCCAGACATTGTATTACAGACTAGACCAGCGTTCAAGTTCTAGACTCAATCCAAAGGCATACATGCGGTGTGCCGCTATCTGCCGACCCATCTATATGAGTGGTCACTAGCAATTTCAAGCTATCTTGAACACGGCTCGGCGGGGGTATCGTTCCGCCCTTCTAAGGGTAGCTAGCCCCGGAAGCACCGATACTCCCATGCGGTTATTCGACATCCTGGTTGAGCCGCACTCGCTTCCCCCGAGCGAATGATCCCGGTGCCCTGGTGGAGATCATTCGAGAAGACTATACCTTGTCGACAAGTTGTCCAATGACCATGCAAGACCCAATTCGATCTATCAAATCCTTCCTTAACATGACCATGCATTCCTTCTTTCTATCGAGACTTAACGAGACTCCCAAGCCGGGGGACCGATCTCGTGTGCAGGACTTATCGAGACATAGAAGACTTCCAAGTACGCGGGACCGATCTCGGCGACAACCAGTCGCGTGAACTTCTTTTGATCGTGGCAAGCTTTCCACTAAACTGATCGTAGCTCGTACCTTAGACAGGCCTGGTTCTATAGACGACGCTATCGCTCAAGTCATATACTTAAGACGAGCCTTGTTCTCAAGGGACTATACGACTTGACAACCGCACATAGAGCGGAACAGTGCTAGAAATGGCTTTGATAGCACAACGCAACACTTGTCTTAACTTATTCGGGCAACGACTCGATGAGCAAGGGCTACGTCGAGCTACACATCGAGGGAACATGCTAGGCACGGGGTCGACTTGGACAACCAACTTTTTGGGTGCCTAGACTTAAGCCAACAAGTCGTGCGAGACGACTTAACTTGCGGGACGTGCGAAGGCTATGCCAAGCCTTACGGGGCAGGACCGTGCAAGCTTTATTAAGCATTCATGCGGGCGACGCCTATGACTTAGGCTAATTCGAGTGTCGGGCAAATCGACGGGACCGTGCATGCTTTAACAAGCATTCACGCAGGCGACGCCTAGGACTTAGGCTATTTCAAGTGTCGGGGCAACATAACAACTTAAGCCAACTTCCTTCTCCCAAGCCACGGGATCGAAGGATCGAGTGTCATTTGAAAGCACGCTGAGCCGACTTCTATGTTGACCGGGACCATTTTCCATGTTCTAGGATATTCCGACCCGACGGAATTATTCCCTTAGCTATATGCATTCGTAGCTTTTAGATTAGCCTACTTGTGCAAGTTGAAAACAAGCGAGTTATTAAGTGAAGGCTAAGATGAAGTGAGTTCACCGAAACTCCCCCACCTGTGCGGGGGTCGCCTCGACCGAGTGAGCCTTCGAGTAGCCGTTGCAAGGCTAAGTTCCAACGCCGTCGGCGTTTCGATTCCTCCGATTGACTTTGCGGGACGGGGCACTACAACATACACCACTCAGAACAAGTCTGTCCTCGAGACTTTCCTGAAGGCAAGCCATCCTACAATTTCTATGGCTAAGACTTAGTCGTACACATTTTGCCTACGCGTTCCTTCGATTTCGAGCCACGCTCTCACGACTATCAATCCTTTCATTAACAAAATTTCAAGATCTCGACACACTCCCATTTTTCAAGTCTTGCTTGAACTCATTGTATCACTTGGCTGGATCGTGCATGCATTCAGGCGTCTCCAAAATACATGCATTCAGCCAAGCCGTATGATAGAGAACTTGTCATTCTCAGCCGAGTCGCATCGTGCATATACAAAAGCGTCCCTGAAATATATGCATGTCAGCCGAATCTCATGAGCAAGGTTTTCTATATTCGTGATTCACACTATCCATCCATGCCAATCCTCAAGATCAATCCTTTGATTGATAACTTATGAAACAGGGCGTCTCGCCTAACCGCTAGGCCAATCTTTGCGAGGCTAAGTCAATGTCAGGATTGGATTCATAGTTCCCCAACAATAATGCCAACACTGACCCCAATCCTAGGGTCAAACCAAAGTCGATAGTACGGATTTTCTACCCAAACTCGCATCACTCAGATTTTTAAACATCGAGCATGATCGCTATTCCATCAATGTATCGTTACGCGTATCCGAATCCATTCTTATCACCAATTCTAACCAATTCATGTATTCGATCACGAGGTCGTCTAGCTCGATAATATGTTGCGCCCCAATCTCACGCGAGTCTGATTATCCACGGTGGTTCATGAATCACCATGCAACGCACCCGCGGAATAATCATCCTCATCGGGACATAACTTTTCTTTGAGTTTAGACTAACTCATTTTTGATACGCAGATTGGACCTACTCAATCCTCAAGTTTGACTCTTCAAGCACACAAATCCATTTCGAGTTACCTTCGCGTCAAACCAGAAAATCGAAGCACACAAATTGTCACGCCAAGCTAGGTCAATCACCCTGCTGTATGAATCACCATACCAGCACTCACGGAGTGATCGTCTCAAATCGGTGCGACGCATGTGCGAGGCTGGAGTTGCGCTCGCATAAGACAAGAATGTCGAAGTTGTGGTTATCGACGAAGCAAATCCAAACGTTTCATTTTCATCCAAGCCAAGATTTCAACTTGATAGTCCGACCGTCATTCATTCAACCAAAAAATCCTCGAGCCATGTTTTATCCTTTCTTCGACACGTTTAGATATCCCGAGTATCGCATCCATCGGAACAATGACATTTGCACGATCGTCATTCGCCGAGTCAGAGTACCCCCGAGTTATCGCATATCGATCTTTGATACGCCTTAATACCATCAACGATATGCGTAACCTGACGATCTTCCTTTGCAACCAATTTCGAGTCGTACGTTGATGCTGTTGTCCGAGTTGGATATTCCATAATTTTCTCGATATTCAAGATCAAGTTTGATCGCTATTCCTCAAGCTCGTTTCAAGATCGTCGTTCAAAACTCAAGTCACCTTTCATTGAATCAATCTGAAATCGTACGCACGATCCTTTAAGTTTCTCGATCAAGACCATTCATTTTATTTATCGTTTCGAATCATTTGGTATCTTTTTCTAACTCGCGTTGCCTATTCAAGTTGTCCGAACGAGATGCTCGTTCGGGACATTCGAAGTCACGATCAACTAAGCGTGACGCGTTCTAAGGCTTTGCGCGATCGCATCGCCTCGCAGATATACTCGTCGTTACTCGTAATCCTCAATTTTGCTCGAATGATTTTCAAGAAAATCCATACACCACTCGGATTCGAGCCATCCGATCTAGCCTATAATATGTTCGCGTCATTCGCTAAGACATCTTTCGGATTCGTTCGACGAATCCCTAGCGTAATCGTTCGCGTCGTATCGATGCGCTAAGTTGTTTGCACTACTTCCTCAAAATCCAAGTCAATCCTTCGTGTATGCCTAAGTTAACTCGATAGCTTTCCTATCGATTGACACTCTAAGTGCAGCTTCGCTCCCGACCGAGCGGTACTTGATAAAGCTCACAACTCGTTCGCACCGAAAGGTCGAGGTGCGCGACACGCGGACTAAGTTGTACCGCATAACCATACCATGCGGACTATATTCTGAGTTTGCACGCTCAATTGCTAGGGTTGACGTAATACTAGTCAGACCGCACACGACATGTTAACTTAGCATGTGTTCTCTATCGAGTCATGTTTGACACCGTTCGGCACAAAGGCCAACCGATGCATTCGGCGATAGCCTACCGATGCGTTTGGTTGAACGCTTGATCGAGCTTTTGAAAATATTTAGACTTATTGTATGGACATGCCGAGGGACATTCGAGAGAGAGCGCACACTTATTTTCCAACGACGAGCTTTCAAAACTGAGAATTTGACGTAAAGTCCAAGGACGTAAAGCCGTGCTCTGATACCATTATGTCATGTCCCGCTCCCGTAGGAGCGATCGTCCTCACTAAGGCGTGATGCCGCATGAGGCTAGATTGCGCTCGTGCGAGGCAGGATCCATAACGACCGATTACAGCGGCGGCGACGGAGTCGTCGCACAGAAGTCCCAAGCAGATATGAATATGCAGCGGAAATTCGAAACAAGAACACATGAACACAAGTCATTCAAAAGAAGCTCTTTTATTGATATTGAATACAAGATTACATTTGTGGGCGCAAGGCCGAATTACAAGTCTCTTGTGCTCACTTTTCTCTCATTTACAAGTCACTCTGCACTCTCTCGTCTCTCGATACAATTCTTGGATCCAGCGGAAGCTTTGGAAGGCGATGTCCATACATTATGTCCTGTATAAGTCTTCAATCCACGCGGCCGTACGCTTCGAGTTGCCAAGGAACTCCGTGCCTCGACGCATCCAAGCGAGCTCCGCGCCACGGCTCCTACCTGTGCCTGCGCATGAATACTGTGTGGGTGTCAGTACTCAACTGTACTGGTGGAGTGAGCTTCTCACCCACTCATACATAACCGACACGTTCATTTACTTTGTGCAGTTTAAAACCCTTTCGATTGTCTTTCTAGTCTTGCCTTAGGATCAGTTTTAAGACTTGACGTCTAACCAACTCGACGTGCAACGACATGCTTGTGCAACAATACCAACGTATATTTCGATCGAGGCAACCTCATCGCCTAGGTACTTGACCAAACTTCAACTCGGACGGCAGAGTCGTGCCATACTCTATTCGGGACCTTAACGTATTCAAGACTGTGCTTTGCCGAGGAGCAACTTATGTGGACTCGGCCGTGCCAAGACTTTCACTTAAACTCAAGTTCACTAGGCCAATTCTCATGCCAACGATTCAAATGCCAAGGACGGCAATGGGACGACTCGTGTAGGCCGTGCCGCTAGACTTGATTCGTGCCTTAAGATCTGCTTAGACTTGTACATGCTTCAAGATTGAGGGCGTGCCTCGCAACTTATCAAGACTTATCTTGCTACTGCCTTGCGGTCTTCCTGTTCAACTCATTTGTTAACTTAGACAAGACTTATGAACCGTAGTGACGAATCCATAAACATTTCGACGCCATCTAACGTGCCAAGCACGGTACCTATGCTGCAGCCCAGTCTTAGGCCCAGACATTGTATTACAGACTAGACCAGCGTTCAAGTTCTAGACTCAATCCAAAGGAATACACGCAGTGTGCCGCTATCTGCTGACACATCTATGAGTGGTCACTAGCAATTTCAAGCTATCTTGGACACGGCTCAGCGGGGGTATCGGTCCGCCCTTCTAAGGGTAGCTAGCCCCGGAAGCGCCGATACCCATGCGGTTATCCGGCATCCTGGTTGAGCCGCACTCGCTTCCCCCGGGCGAATGTTCCCGGTGCCCCGGTGGAGATCATTCGAAAAGACTACACCTTGTCGACAAGTTGTCAATGACCATGCAAGACCCAATTCGATCTATCAAATCCTTCCTTAATATGACCATGCATTCCTTCTTTCTATCGAGACTTAACGAGACTCCCAAGCCGGAAGACCGATCTCGTGTGCAGGACTTATCGAGACATAGCGATACTCCCAAGTACGAGGGACCGATCTCGACGACAACCAGTCGCGTGGACTTCCTTTGATCGTGGCAAGCTTTCTACTAAACTGACCGTAGCTTATGCCTTAGACAGGCCTGGTTCTATAGGCGACGCTATCGCTCCAGTCATAAACTTATATGACGAGCCTTGTTCTCAAGGGACTACGCGACTTGACAACCGCAGATAGAGCGGGACAGTGCTAGAAATAGCTTTGATAGCCCAACGCAACACTTGTCTTAACTTATTCGGGCAACGACTCGACGAGCAAGGGCTACGCCGAGCTATGCATCGAGGGAACGTGCTAGGCACGGGGTTGACTTGGACAACCAACTTTTCGGGTGCCTAGACTTAAGCCAACGAGCCGTGCGAGATGATTTAACATACGGGACGTACGAAGGCTATGCCAAGCCTTACGGGACAGGACCGTGCATGCTTTATTAAGCATTCATGCGGGCGACGCCTATGACTTAGGCTAATTCGAGTGTCGGGACAAATCGACGGACCGTACATGCTTTAACAAGCATTCACGCAGACGACGCCTAGGACTTAGGCTATTTCAAGTGTCGGGCAACTTAACAACTTAAGCCAACTTCCTTCTCTCAAGCCACGGGATCGAAGGATCGAGTATCATTTGAAAGCACGCTGAGCCGACTTCTATGTTGACCGTGGGACCATTTTCCATGTTCTAGGACATTCTGACCCGACGGGATTATTCTATTAGCTATATGCGTTCGTAGCTTTTAGATTAGCCTACTTGTGCAAGTTGAAAATAAGCGAGTTATTAAGTGAAGGCGAAGATGAAGTGAGTTCACCGAAACTCCCCTACCTGTGCGAGGGGTCGCCTCGACCGAGCGAGCCTTCGAGTAGCCATTGCAAGGCAAAGTTCCAACGCCGTCGGCGTTTCGATTCCTCCGATTGACTTTGCGGGACGGGGCACTACACGCATAAGCTCGAAAGCACCCATTAGTTCCATTTTTATCCATCCTTTTTAACTTATCTTTTCGTCTTCTTTTCAGTGAATTTGTCGGTTAATGCTGCTGGAGAGCTCCTGGTAGGTAGCGTCCAAGCTGCTCTGGACTATAGGTACGACCATATAGTCCAACACATGGCTGACCAGTTTCCGAGTGACGAGTCCCCGGCGAGATCGAATGCCATCAAGAATCAGTCTTTCTATTTTCTTAATGCTATGATAACCTCGGAGAAATTAGAAGGGGAATACTTGAAGCCCGTATTCTTCTTTGGAGACGCCTTGACTGTGAAGAACAGTTAGATTTTGGAGGTGTCAGAGAACTGTAGTTTTGTTTCTAACGGGATGGCGATCCGCATCCCCCAGATGGAGCGTCACTTTCCTTTATCTTGGTTCAATATGCTCCCACTAGACCGGAAGATGGAAGATTCTTTAACTTCTACCCGGAGTGGGATGTTCGTGGGAGACATCCATTATAACAACAGCCTGAAGTCAGTGTGCACGGGCAAGGTGCACACCAGCCGTTCTGTAATAGGATTGGCCCCGAATACTTTCTTGAATGTGTCGGGTCCCAATTTCACGTTTTCTACAGCCGACACTTTTATGAACCAACTCGCTCGGAAGGGCTCCTATCCCATTGGTCGGTTGATGCTCCCCAGCTGGATACATCCGATTCCCTCGTGGACCAATCTGTCTACGTAGATTTTGCGAAAGTATGAGGCCTTTCTGTGTGAGATTGGTCTTTACCATGCTATTCGGGGCACCAGCCATGGCTTACCTATAAACAAGAGATTGTTTATATCTCTGCTGGAGATGTATAATTGCCGTACGGGAACCTTCTATACCCCGTAGGGGAAATGGGGCTTGCGCTCCACGAAATGAAAGCGATCTCCAAGCTTCCTTGGGGGGGCGAAGCTTTTTAGGTGTATACTCCCACGAATAAAGAGTTCGAAGAATTGGAAAAGCGGTATCCAGGCTTCGTGGCTCTTTATCAAGAGATATTGTGCCATTATAGCATATGTCATCAAATAGCCAAGAAGGAGAACAGTTCGGAAGGGAATGCCCCTCATACCAAGGACTGGGTGCGCTATCTCTTTACGACGGATGCCTCAGGTCAAGTTACTCCCCGCCATCCTCAATCCCGGGAGGCGGTGAAAGCCTTAGTGTCGTCAGCTAAGAGGGTGGCCACCTCTAGTAACAGATTCGGGAGTCAGACCGATTCTTTTGGTAATTTTTATCAGAATACCCAAGAGTTGTCAGAGAAGACGCTCCTGGCGGGATTCTTGATGATATGGTTGCAAAACTGTGTAGTCTCGGGCGGAGCAGGTTCCATCGAGAGGATCAGTCGTAATTTTATCCTTCCGGCTGTAAAGTTAGTTTTGCGAGTTCGGCTAGCTCTCCACCCGGCCATGGTGTGCCGCATACACCGTGGCCTCCGTACTTTCATATCCAAGGTTATTGCCTGCGATGTGATGAAAGATTTTGAACAGGCCGAGCTGCCCTATCATTATTTAATGGGGTGGCTGTTGATGCATTATCCGTCTTTGATGAGACCGGGCTCTGAAGACGGCGTAACTGATGACGACGCTTTTATCTTCCGCTATCGTAATGAGTCTTAGGAATTCGAGACCATACGTGCTTGTCGGATGGCATTGGCGAGGGCAGACATGTACAATATTTTCGTATCTATCCCTCGTTTTACTGATGAGGAAATAGTGGCTGTCCATCTTGACGGTATTGGGCCTCCTCAACTTCTGGACGGCCAGATGCTTCTGTGGCTGCAAAATATCCGCCCCTCTCATCTGGTGTATCGTAACCGTAATACTGTCTTTCTGGAGCCTTATCTGCCTAGCAGGTTTGCCCGGCAATTTGGATATAGCCAGCTTTTTCTAGACAGCCCCAGCTCTTGTTTGGCTTTGAAGGTAGCCTTCTTGATGGCATCCGGGACACATTCCATACCCGTACCATTTTCTCAGTTCCTGCTATCAAGGCGTCGGTAGAGATCTTATATATGGTGGCTCTGTACCACGTCATGGCAAACAAGTCTCCTGTCGGTTTTAACCCGGGTGTCAGTTTCATCATTGGTACCGGCCTGGATGAGGGTTCCCAGGGGGCCAAGACAAGGAAGAGGAAGAACAGAGTCGAAGTGTCGGATTCAGACTCCACTGCTGCAGATGACATAGGCGACGAGCATGATGGAGATGACTCTTCCCTTCCGACGGCAGATGCAAGGGCGGATCAGTCACCTGTTTTGCCAGATGAGATGGAGGTAGATCAGCCATCCGTTGTACCCAGTCCTGCATAAAAGCGTAGCAGGCAACTCTCTCCTGTCGGCGATAAAAAAGTTACTACAGGTCCTTCCTTTCTTCTAGCTTTGATTTTAATCATCTTCTTTCCTTCTTATAGGTGTTAGAAGAAGAGGACTCTCGAGTTGCCGAGATCGTGACCCGGGATGACGGGGGCTCCGGTGAGCCTGCCTCTGAAATTGCTGAATTCCGTCAAG
This sequence comes from Iris pallida, assembly GCA_029216955.1. Taxonomy (NCBI): domain Eukaryota; kingdom Viridiplantae; phylum Streptophyta; class Magnoliopsida; order Asparagales; family Iridaceae; genus Iris; species Iris pallida. The sequence continues at coordinate 4,219,900 of JANAVB010024599.1, read as the reverse complement.
ATGATGCTGATCGAGTTGCCTCTCCCTCTGAGATGGCTGGGTCAGAGGAGCTGGCCAGATTTAATTTGGAGATCGCGGGCGAAGAGACCCTGCCAGCTGCGAACGAGCTGCAGCCTCCATGCTCCTCTCCCGGTAAGATAAGCCGAATTTTAACTTACGAGGAGGCCTATCTGCTCTATGATCACATCCTTCGGGTCACGTCGATTGATCATTGTCATGGACATACAGGTCCTGCCTCTCCAGTGCCGAGGATGGACATTATTGAGACAGACTCTGCCGAAGGGGCACTGCGGAGAGGAGCGTACCTCCTCCCCTTCCGGCTTGTCTTGATAGGTCTCCTACGGGATCGAGTTCGGGAAGTCTGGTGATGGGGCAACCGGGGCAGGGGACAAATTATCGGAGGACTGGACTTTTACTTCACAATACAAACTCGCTTGTACAAAGAAAGCCTAGGGACGAAAACCTAGGTACAACAATCTAAGTACAATTTTTTATTTTAGATTCTGGAGGGTGACGATAGAGGCTCTAGAAAGCGAAGGCAGCTCTGCCTTACTCCTTGGACGATCGGGTGCAGCCTTGGCTCTGTAGAAGAACTATTGGGCGTTGATGAAGAAATGCTCTCTCTTCAGGCTCTCTGGCTCTCTATGTCTCTCTGTATATCTCTCTCTATCTCTGTGTATGTCTCTAAGTCTCTCTCTCTCGGTCTGTGTATTCGCAAGGGAATGGCACCCTGCTATTTATAAGAATGGGGGCTTCATTAGGGTTTACAATGATTGCCCATTCTTGAAAGTCGGCGGCTAAGGATCATTGGATCTGGGCCGTTCATCGAGATTTGAGCAATAAATGTGATTGCATCAAATCTTTTGTGGGTAATTAATGCTGATTGACATAAATCCTCCTGATTTATCATGCCAACCTCGGATTTCTCGACACGTGTCATCAATTTGCTTGTTTGCCAATGATTTGATTTGACCATAATATTTTACTGGGATTTGTTGAGGAATTTCGATCAATCTGATGCCACGTGCCCAACTATCATGCCACGTATCATAACTGCAAGCCACAGCAGCAATCTGAGCCGCAGGAACGTTACTCCTCATTGGACCACATAAGGCTGGCCACGTGTCAAGGCAGCCTGAGAGTGCCTCCCTGACCATTTGGACCGCATGATAATGATTTGAGCCGCATAAGTGTGGATGACCGTATAATAGGTGCCTTCTTCATGAACCGCATAGAGACAGTCCTCGTGAGCCGCATGGGGCTGGTCTTCGTGAGCCGCATAGGGCTAGTCTTCATGAGCCGCATGGGGCTTGTCTTCGTGAACCACATAAAGATAGTCTTAGTGAGCCGCATGGGCCTAGTCTTCATGAGCCGCATGGGGCAAGTCTTCGTGAGTCGCTTGGGGCTAGTCTTCGTGAGCCGCATGAAGATAGTCTTAGTGAGCCGCATGGGGCTAGTCTTCATGAGCCGCATGGGGGAGTCTCCGCTTGGGCCGCATACGATTGTCCATGTGTCAAGGCCGCATGACAGTTTCTGAACCTCAGGGGATCATGTCAGAGATTTTCTTCGCTTCCTAAGGAGTACGTCATTATGAGGGAGTCATAATGATATCTTTGTGTCAGAACTGTCACCTTGCCAGAGCTGTCAGCCGTCAAAGCATTTAATGCAGTAAAGGACAAAATGGAAGAGCTGTTTGCAGGCCACGTGGCTCCTCTCTGAGCCGTATAGAGCTTATTTGAACCACATAGACGTTTGAACCGCATGGATACTTGAGCCGCATGAACTCTCTGAGCCGCATGGGGCTCTCTGTCACGACTCGCACACACTGTAAGGGTACGAGTACGTAACAGCACCCAGCCTACGCCGCAGTATCGGTGGTAGAACGCTGTTCTAAGTCTCTAACTAATCATCAACTCATGTAATTATATAATGTACTTGTCAATATCTCAACTCCGAACGGAGGACAAGTATAGCTATAATGAAATCTCAATCACAGTCTAAGCACGATAAGATAACACAGAAGTTTTAACTATCACCCCCGTTTCCCGTATTTCATAATTATACTCGTAATTGGATTTTGGCATGAATTTTTATTTTTCTCAACTTGCGAAGTTTTGGGGTTTTCTCATATTTTGAGTTTTGGCTCGACTCGGTTTTAGTTGGCAAGGCTTGGTTTTATTTTGTGGAGTTGGATTGGTTTGGTTTGGTTTGGTTCAATATGCTTGGAACACCTTAAGCCTATGATCCTCCCTCATTTCCACCACAACCACCCTCTTTATTATCTCCACCTACCTTTCTCTCCTCATAATTCTCTCATTTATTTCTTCATCTTCTTCTTCTTCCTTCCTCCATACAACACCAACACCCATAGGCAAGTGCACCTTGCCACCATATGAGAACCACTTTTATTTGTCTATTAGCTAGATTAGGCCTTGGTGATCAACATTTGAACTTGACATTTTGTGATTTGGAGTCTCAATTGTTCTAGATCTAAGTTTCCTCTATTTTCGGTTTTACATGATTTTGATCTATTTAAGTTATATTTTATGGGTTTTGATGTTCCTATGTTGGAGAGAATTGAATTTCACCCAAGATAGAACTTTGTAAAGTTGGATTTGGACTTATTTTGACCAAGTTATGGACTTTTGAAGCTTGGTTTCAAACCATGGAGTTCTTGCTGATTTGGAGAAGATAGTGAGCAGTGCACGAGCTTTTTAGCTTGCGCCACTGAGCTGCGCGCGCTCTTTAGCGCAGCGCAGTCTGACCCCATACGCTGCCTTTTGGAGGCGTATGACTCGCATACGCTCGCTTGCTTGACAAGGAGTCGTATGGACCCCATACGCTGCCTTTTGGAGGCGTATGACTCGCATACGCTCGCTTGCTTGACAAAGAGTCGTATAGACCCCATACGCTGCCTTTTGGAGGCGTATGACTCGCATACGCTCGCTTGCTTGACAAGGAGTCGTATGGACCCCATACGCTACCTTTTGGAGGCGTATGACTCGCATACGCTCGTTTGCTTGACGAGGAGTCGTATGGAGTACATACGCTACCTTTTGGAAGCGTATGACTTGCATACGCCTGACCTGAGCGTGGCTTGACCTGAGCGTAGGTTGGTCTGAGCGTAGTGTGGCTTGACCTGAGCGTAGGTTGGCTTGAGCGTAGGCTGCCTGGGTACGACTTTTGTACTGAGCGTATGGCCTTTGGCTGACTTGGTCTTAAGTCAGCGTGTCAGTTTGGTTTTATTTTTCTTAAGCTTGGCTCTTCTATAGCCCTGTCTATTGATATTTTATTAGATATTTTACGCCCATTTTATATCCTTATGCCTTTTGTCATGAACTTGATAATCACGAATTTATATAATATATTGGAAAAGGATAACTGAGCCTGACACGATAGTGACCCGTAGTGGTGCACTCCTGACATGAGTAACCTGACATGACCTGATAGTGGCCCGTCGTGGCGCACTCCTGACTAGTACACTTGACCTGATAACCTGACATGTTATATCTTGATAAGCTGTTGCGACGGCTACTTGACATAACATGACCTGTATAAAAACCTGGCCACCGTGGGCGATTGTGCTTGTATAAATAAATCAGTCCTGTCTTGCATCATGTCTAGGATGGGACTCCTGAGTACCACGGTCAGGAGCACCCACTAAAAATGGACTAAGGCTAATAACTAGAATAACACAGTAGTCATGAAGAGATTTCCAGTACAGTGCAATCCCGTTAACCTGGGGCGCCTGGGATCTGTAGCCTGCCGTCGAGTAGGGCACATTTCCAGCACACTGTCATGTGTTGCACCCTTTAAGCTACTTAAGGGTACATGCATTTTCTGGACGATGTACCCACCTGAATTCAATCCTAATCTTTCGACCTGGGTAACCTGGATGGTCTGCAGGGCTTGTGGCTGCGGAATAATCTCGCTGCATCTTGTTAGTAATTAGGCTTGTGACAACCCTAGTTAGTTAAAGTATCAAGTCGTAATTCTTGCTTGGCCGTAAAATGATTGGATGGAGTCTAACCAGTCTAGTCTTGCCCTGATCCCGTTCCAGATTGCTGCATGACCGGAATGCTTGTATTTATTTTACCGATAAATGGTGAGAATTCTAAGTTCTGTTCGGACGAAGGGTTACAACCCCGGTCCTTGTTTGATTCACGGGTTGTAATCTGGTTATCTGAAGAGTCCCATGGTTATCTCACCGTATATCACCTGCCAGGTTTCTTCTTATTAATTGTCTTTATTATGTAATTATTTTCTTATGATCTGATGTGCTGGCTTTTGTTCTTATTTCGTGGCCTCCTTTGTGGCACTTGCTCTTTCTGGGGTCTGACCCAGTGTTTTGTGTGGCCAGATTTCGGAGCAGCTCCAGAGGATCTACCGACCTTCCAGCCAGATGGTGGCCACTAGACGGAACCCTGGCAACGAGTGCGTTATTTTTGTCTCTCCCACTTTATTGTAAAAATATTCTTTTGAGGCGTTTAGCCGACGAGCGCCTGTTAGCTCGGTTGCACTTGACTTACTGTCTGCCTACGGGCTGTAACATGATTGACAGATCCTAGGGTTGATCATGTATGACTAAACTCTTGCTAGTCCTGACATTTTGTACGACTAGCTTCATGATCAGCTGAATATGTAATATTTGGGACGCCTTATTATTGTATATTTAATGATCATACATCTTGTAACTTTTACTTACTTGCTTGTGATTGAGACAATAGGCTTGTTCAAGACCTTAAGAGACTGCTGGCTTGTAGTTAAACCCTCATATATCCTAGACAGCCGTGACCGTATAGCGAGATGGAATCCATTTCAATATACGTAGCTGGCTATGTCCGCCTCCGCTCTCCAGTGTTCTGGTTCTGGGGCGTGACAATAACTAAAACTAAATAACAACATTTATAACTACTAAATAATAATATCTCAAACAAACTCAAATACAAACTCGTATCACGAGTTATTACAACTCAAGTTCTAAAACATGAAAAAACTAAACCAAGTCTACTAGCTAGTCTCCCAATCACTCCTGAGTGTCGGGGCCATAGGTAGCTAAGTCATCTCCTGCTCCAAGGCAAGTAGGGCAAATATCCTCAGGGCAGCATTGTAATATTTTCAACAGGTCCAGTCAGGACAGGAACGAGCACATCTCTAGAAAACTCAAGTAAAAGACAGAGAACTATAAAGCAGTTATAGGCAGTTGTATTGATGATTATGGCAGTTTAATTTTCAGGTGATGGTATAGAGAGACAGATAAAGTACAAAGAAAGTAAGTAACTAAACAAGAAGAGAAACATAGCAAAGAAGACTGTAAATAAGATCTAGCTGAACTAGAATAACATAATGAGTTCAGATGGTACAATATAAGTCGAATGTAATCCCAATGTGAATCTAATATAAGATGAGTCGAATGTAATTCTAATCATTATTCTAATAAGGTGAATCGAATAAGGTGATACGAATAGTGATTCACATGATGTTCTAATAATGATTCGAATAAATTCTCCAAGTGTGTTTTAAAATACTTAGTTAGACATGTAAACGGCTAAGGGTAAATACGGCTCGTCACACACCTGGCCGGGTGTGGATGGCTATCGTTCGAATATATTCACAGGGGGTGGTTCGAATAGTGGGAATGTTCATGTCTAATCAAGTATTTCTCCGCCCATCTAATACAAATAAATCCAAAATCCGACACATCATTCGAATAAAAGTCCAACCAACATATGAAGATACGAATAGGTGGTTCGAATAGTGATTCGTATGGTGATTCGAATAATAGAGGTAAGACGAGTAGTATGTGTGTCGTATACATGGATTCAAAAAAAAATACGTGTTTGTAACAGAGAATCACATACAGCTAACTAGAACTGAAGTACAGTAATTGACAAATAAATGAGAGAACTATCAGAGAATGTACTCGCCTGATACTCTGAAAAGAGTAATGTAATATCAGATGTCTGCACCGGAGTCACAATGTCCTAAATAGAGCAGTATGGATTATAATGTGTTTAAAACAAGGTAAATAAAGTCTACGATGCAATCTACATGATTCCAAATCAATGTAGGTCAAAGTCAAACTTTGGTCAACCTTGGTCAACTGTCTAGGTCAAACTAGGTCTAAGTCAACTTTGGTCAACTACACCAGTCAAACAAGTCTTACTAAGCCTAGCCAAGCCTAGTCTAATACTTACACACAATCACAAAGCTAACACAAGCTACCAACACCAAAAATACATATATACATATACACACAATGTATATAATTAACCATATAGGCTATTGCCTAACATTGCATATTCATGGCATACCTACACTTATTCATTCATGCATTCGTTTACATATGTAGTATACATATAGAAGGGTAGGGGGTCATGCATATATGTGTGTGTGGTGGGATATGTGTGGGCTGTGTGTGTTTGAAGCAAGGTAAGGGGCTTATGTGGCATGAAGGGTGTGTTCCAGGATTCATAAGTGTGTGTGTGTGTGTGCATTGACAGTCAAGTGTCTTAGTGTGAAATAGGAATCAGTTTTAAACAGGGGTATGGGTATATGGGATACACTAGCTAATAGGGTGTGTGTAGTGTGAGGGTTCATGGAACCATGGCAATGATGGAATGTGTGTTTACCTCTAATTAGTGTGTGTTATCTGAGAATTAGTGAAAAGAGGAAATCAATGTGATACAAAAAGGGTAGCAAACACATTTTAATTTACACATTATATATAAATTCCTATTTGTTAAACTCAGATTTTTCACATATTCTATATTAGGAATCAAACCTACTAGCTAAATCCTAATCTCATGTTCAAGTCCTGAAATCATCTCAGGATTTCACTACAATGAACCAACCCTTCATTCCCTCTGAAAACTCAGGAATTCCTGAGAATCAAATGACAGTTTTCAGGGTTCAGTCCTCACGGTTATCAATTCTCAGGTTCCTGACAGTAGCTTGTATATGCCATTCAACATCCCAAACCATATTTGAATCTCATTTCAGTCAAATGACAGTAGGTTCACATTCTATAACAGGAAATGAATGGGGTATTGGCTGATTTAGATGTCCAAGTAACTGGTCATGATGATATGAACATTTGGAAGACTAAACAATTGATGAATATGACAGGTAGTGTTAGGACAGACCTAAACTCAAACAACAGGTTCTCAAAATCTGAGAACAAGGTTAAAATATGAGCATTGCATTCAAACCTAACTCAATATCAAATTCAAACTGTAAATTATGAAACAGTTAAAATTATACATAAATCTAAACTAAATTCGAAACCAAAAGAATACAAACTTCGAATCAACAGCTATACACCCAACTCTCTAGGCTGAACTTCAATTTCAGTTTAGATATATCATCTAAACATTCAACCAATTTCAATTCCTACTCATAGGACCCAACATCTCAGCCTGGTATAATTCTCAGGAATTAATGTATTAACAAAGAAGGTGTTGTAGTGTCAATGATGTGTGTCCAGCAAGTGTCAAAGTGTGGCATGACAGGGAAGAGTATCCCAGGAATTATAATGTTAGTTTCCATAAAACAGTGGACACATTGGACAGTTACACCAATGGCCAAAAACCAAAACAGAACCTAAATTCTCAAACGCAAACCATAACCCAACAATTTAGTAACTAACACACATGTGTAATTGAATTAAATATGGGAATTAAACAGGGAATTAAGTTTAGACTAGGATTAAATTTCAGAAATTCAAAATGGGAACTCAGTGTATCAGTAAATGGGGGAAATACAAATTTGACAGTTAAAATAATGCTAATATCTAAATTAACTGGTTGGTAAAGGATCATGTATATGTCAGTGTATTTTACAGGTCATGTCGTGTCCACAAAAGTGGACATGATGTGTCCAAAAGCAGAAATCTAAGTAACAGAAAAAACAGTGCACTCAGGCCTCGTGCGTGCGTGTCGAGCCTTCGTGGGCTCGACACAGAGCTCGAGGTGGGTCGAGCTCATTCATATGGGTTCGCCCATAGTAGGTCTAGGAATCCCACACCCTGACCAGGGTCGATCTCGTGTCGTGTCCGAATTAGAAACCCGTATCAGTGAATGGCTGTGCGCGCGTGTGTGTGTTGGTCGAGACAGTGCGGTCAAGATTTCTCCCAAACCGCTCAACCATATGGCCTAAAATTTTGTCAGTGCCGTGTCAGACATGTGGCCTAGGTGTCCACAAATTTTCGTGTCCATACGTATCGTGTCGTGTCCGCTACAGTGCCCGAGCAGCAGGGCACTGTGCGTAGCCTGCTGCGTGCGTGTGCGTGTCCAAAACCGACACAAAAAAGATACGAAAATAAACTCAGTCTTCACAAACATTGCTACTCATACCTAGATCTAGAGATCCATGAAATTAGAATTCAAAAATACGAAAAATAAATCCTTTGTGGCATTTCGTCGAACACCTAGTATGCCCACTGATACGTGTCCGATACGGACATGTATTGGACACGAATCCTAGTAATACCTATACCAGTAGTTAGGGTATTCCTAGGGCTTCCTATTCATGCAATTAAATCACTATTTTATGGAGAGGATTAGGAATTACCTAGGTGTGTGAAAAAGCTCAAAAAGCTTCAAAGAGGGGTGTTTCTCTTGCCACCCAAACTCCTCCAAATTGCTCCTCCACTGAAATTTCTCACTATAGTCAAGAAATACACAGAGATTAGGATCTATTGCAAGAAATTAGAAGGAAAAGGGAGTTGAAATGGAGAAGTTATGGATTGGAGAAGAAAGGGTTTTACCTCTATTTCCAAACTTTGCTATTTCCTAAAGGAGGCTAGCCCTAAGTGGTAGAGACATTAAATAGGGGTGTGGAACCCTAGGTGGCTGGTCATAAATGCTAGGGTTAGGGTTTAGTTAGTTGGGCCATGGGCCTCCCTCTCTAAGTCAAGTTACATCTAAGTTTCTAAGGGCCCATTCTCAAAAATCAATTCTCATGACTAAAACTCCTATTTGATTTCTAACTTGATAATTTCTACCCTCAACTTAAGTTAACCATCCTACTTAGCCCATGGGTTAAGTCTAAGCTTCTAGGTTAGGCTTCACTAGGCTAAAACCCATCATAACACATAGCACTTATTTAAATAATAATTAAAATCACACAAATTCTAACAAATCATAAATAATTTAATTAAATCCTAAAATGACCAAAATACCCTCTAGGCTAAAATGTACTAATTAAACATCCTAATCATATAGCTAGGCTCTAGGTCAACAGTCTCCAAGGTCACACTAGCCAAACACCAAAATCATAAGTCATGATTTAAAAATAGTTTTAAAATGGTTAAAAATCAAAAAAATCATAGAAAATTCTAAATACCATAATTAAATAAATTAAAATACAAATTTTCAAAATTACCCTTATTTTAGGAAACTGGGTGTTACAAGTCTACCCACCTTAGAAAAATTTTGTCCTCGAAATTAAAATGGTAGTAGTCCTTCTAGGTCAACCACCCCCACAATCAAAGTCTCAAACATACCGTCAGATAATCATATGCGTCTGTCCAAAATCATGATACTCAGAATCTTCGTCGTGTTAGTGAGCAAGGCTACGATAATCACAGAGTCCTCGACTAAGGCACATACCTATAGAATCATGGTATTTAAAATTTTCGCATTGCCGCATGCTTGGCAGCGAAAACCTTAAATTCCCACACCCGAGAAATACGTCCTAAATTTGACTATATGTCCTCACTATGCCAGCTAACACGACTATCGAAGATTCTAGATTCCATAACTGGGTGACCTAGCCCATATGATTCATCTCAGAAGAAAAATCAAACATAACACAAGAGCAACAGGACAGAATTGATCAACCAACAAGGAACAGAGAGAATCGAATTTCAAGGTAGTAATTGCAGAATTAGAATCAAGAACGGAACCTGCAACTAGATCTCCAATGGCCTGAGCATCCTCGGCTGCCATCGCAAAAGCTCCACCCTCTGGTGCTGAGATACAGGTGGCCTAGCTCCCTCTCTCTGACCCGGTGCTCCGTCATATACGGGTGCAGTAGGGCAATCCCTGACCTGATGAGCAGCGGATCCACAGAACAGACAAACCTTCCGCCTCCTATAACAAGTCTCCCAAGCGTGCCATGCCCTCTTACAGTAAGCACAAGTCTGCACCTTACGGTCCTGTCCTCTAGGCTGATGCTGTGCCTGCTGCACTCTCACCGGTGCCTGCATCTGCTGAATCTGCACATGAGGCCTCTTGGCCTAGCCTCCGCTGCTGCTGTCTCCAACTGGGTCTCGCCCCCTCTTGAACCTAAGCTCAAGATCATCCTCAGCTAATGAGGCTCCCATCAAAATCTCCTCAAAAGAGGCATCCCTGTTGCCCTTGGTCAAGGACTTGACTTCCTTGACCAGACCCTTCCGGAACCTCTGGGCCTTCGCCGTCTCGCTCAAATCCTCTACGAATATGCCGAGGCGGCCGAACTCCCCAGCATACTCCACTACTGACAGGCTCCCCTGAACTAAGCTCTCGAACTGCGACTCCAAGGTTCGAAGCGCTGAATCTGGAAAGAACTTCTTCTTGAAGAAGGCCCTTGAACTCCTTCCAGGTCTGTCCAGCTATCCCCACCCTGGGGTCTGACTGATACTAGGTGTGAGCAAGATCTCGCATCCGGCTAGCTGCTGCCTCTATCTAGAGATCTACCGGTATCCGGGCCAGGCGGAAGATCTCCTCTATATGCTCGATCCACTCATCAGCATATAGAATCCCCTCCGTCCCCAGGAAGTCTTTGGGGCTCATCTTCTGGAACTGCTCTATCCCCGGTGTCCTCGGCTGCTGGATCACTGGTCGAGCTGCGACTGTCGTAAGGGCCAACTCCATGCTCCTGTCCTCTCGGGCCTGCTGTCGGTCCACAAACTGCTGGAAGTAAGCGAACATCTGTGCCGCATCCACGTGTCCTGTAGGCGGCGGCTGCTGGAACTGCATCTTTGGAATGACTGGGTCCTGTCTCTGAGCTGATGGAGGCATACCCCCTGCTGCTGCTGCTGAAGTCCCAATATGAGCAGAGGTGGCAGGAGCTGCAGCCTCCTGACCCTGCTGAACTGGCTGAGAGGTGGCAGTCCCCTCTGCAGCAACTGCTGCACCAGAGCGATGTGATCGTGTCTCCACCATCCTGAAGACAGATCGAACAAAAAAGTTAATACTGAGCAGGAATCGATATATCAAAGGAGGACAGTTATTTCAAAGAAGACAAATCAGTACGATATGTAGATGGCATGATTTAAGGCAAAATTTTTCCTAACTGTGATTGAGTGCCTCTTTGGCAAAGCCTATCTCTCAATCCTATAGCAGGCTCGCAGCAGTACAACTAAGTCGCCATACTACCACGATATCGCACTAATGCGACTCTCGACCTGCATGGGCCACCACTAAAAATGTGTCACGACCCGCACCCACTGTGAGGGTACGAGTACGTAACAGCGCCCAGCCTACGCCGCAGTGTCGGCGGTAGAACGTTGTTCTAAGTCTCTAACTAATCATCAACTCATGCAATTATATAATGTACTTGTCAATATCTCAACTCCGAACGGAGGACAAGTATAGCTATAATGAAATCTCAATCACAGTCTAAGCACGATAAGATAACACAGAAGTTTATAACTAAAACTAAATAACAACATTTATAACTACTAAATAATAATATCTCAAACAAACTCAAATACAAACTCGTATCACGAGTTATTACAATTCAAGTTCTAAAACATGAAAAAACTAAACCAAGTCTACTAGCTAGTCTCCCGATCACTCCTGAGTGTCGGGGCCATAGGTAGCCAAGTCATCTCCTGCTCCAAGGTAAGTAGGGCAAATATCCTCAGGGCAAGCATCTGTAATATTTTCAACAGGTCCAGTCAGGACAGGAACGAGCACATCTCATCTAGAAAACTCAAGTAAAATATAGAGAACTATAAAGCAGTTATAGGCAGTTGTATTGATGATTATGGCAGTTTAATTTTCAGGTGATGGTATAGAGAGACAGATAAAGTACAAAGAAAGTAAGAAACTAAACAAGAAGAGAAACATAGCAAAGAAGACTGTAAAATAAGATCTAGCTGAACTAGAATAACATAACGAGTTCAGATGGTACAATATAAGTCGAGTGTAATCCCAATGTGAATCTAATATAAGATAAGTCGAATGTAATTCTATTCATTATTCTAATAAGGTGAATCGAATAAGGTGATACGAATAGTGATTCACATGATGTTCTAATAATGATTCGAATAAATTCTCCAAGTGTGTTTTAAAATACTTAATTAGACATGTAAACGGCTAAGGGTAAATGCGGCACATCACACACCTGGCCGGGTGTGGAATGGCTATCGTTCGAATATATTCACAGGGGGTGGTTCGAATAGTGGGAATGTTCACATGTCTAATCAAGTATTTCCCCGCCCATCTAATACAAATGAATCCAAAATCCGACACATCATTCGAATAAAAGTCCAACCAACATATGAAGATACGAATAGGTGGTTCGAATAGTGATTCGTATGGTGATTCGAATAATAGAGGTAAGACGAGTAAGTATGTGTGTCGTATACATAGATTCAGAAATAAAAATACGTGTTTGTAACAGAGAATCACATACAGCTAACTAGAACTGAAGTACACATGGATTCAGAAATAAAAATATGTATTTGTAACAGAGAATCACATACAGCTTACTAGAACTGAAGTACAGTAATTGACAAATAAATGAGAGAACGATCAGAGAATGTACTCACCTGATACTCTGAAAAGAGTAATGTAATATCAGATGTCTGTACCGGAGTCACAATGTCCTAAATAGAGCAGTATGGATTATAATGTGTTTAAAACAAGGTAAATAAAGTTTACGATGCAATCTACATGATTCTAAGTCAAATCTAGGTCAAAGTCAAACTTTGGTCAACCTTGGTCAATTGTCTTGGTCAAACTAGGTCTAAGTCAACTTTGGTCAACTACACCAGTCAAACAAGTCTTACTAAGCCTAGCCAAGCCTAGTCTAATACTTACACACAATCACAAAACTAACACAAGCTACCAACACCAAAAATACATATATACATATATGCACACAATGTATATAATTAACCATATAGGCTATTGCCTAACATTGCATATATCATGGCATGCCTACACTTATTCATTCATGCATTCATTTACATATGTAGTATACATATAGAAGGGTAGGGGGTCATGCATATATGTGTGTGTGGTGGGATATGTGTGGGCTGTGTGTGTGTGAAGCAAGGTAAGGGGTTTATGTGGCATGAAGGGTGTGTTCCAGGATTCATAAGTGTGTGTGTGTGCATTGACAGTCAAGTGTCTTAGTGTGAAATAGGAATCAGTTTTAAACAGGGGTATGGGTATATGGGATACACTAGCTAATAGGGTATGTGTAGTGTGAGGGTTCATGGAACCATGGCAATGATGGAATGTGTGTTTACCTCTAATTAGTGTGTGTTATCTGAGAATTAGTGAAAAGAGGAAATCAATGTGATACAAAAAGGGTAGCAAACACATTTTAGTTTACACATTATATATAAATTCCTATTTGTTAAACTCAGATTTTTCACACATTCTATATTAGGAATCAAACCTACTAGCTAAATCCTAATCTCATGTTCAAGTCCTGAAACCATCTCAGGATTTCACTACAATGAACCAACCCTTCATTCCCTCTGAAAACTCAGGAATTCTTGAGAATCAAATAACAGTTTTCAGGGTTCAGTCCTCACTGTTATCAATTCTCAGGTTCCTGACAGTAGCTTGTATATGCCATTCAACATCCCAAACCATATTTGAATCTCATTTCAGTCAAATGACAGTAGGTTCACATTCTATAACAGGAAATGAATGGGGTATTGGCTGATTTAGATGTCCAAGTAACTGGTCATGATGATATGAACATTTGGAAGACTAAACAATTGATGAATATGACAGGTAGTGTTAGGACAGACCTAAACTCAAACAACAGGTTCTCAAAATCTGAGAACAAGGTTAAAAATATGAGCATTGCATTCAAACCTAACTCATTATCAAATTCAAACTGTAAATTATGAAACAGTTAAAATTATACATAAATCTAAACTAAATTCGAAACCAAAAGAATACAAACTTCGAATCAACAGCTATACACCCAACTCTCTAGGCTGAACTTCATTTTCAGTTTAGATATATCATCTAAATATTCAACCAATTTCAATTCCCACTCATAGGACCCAACATCTCAGCCTGGTATAATTCTCAGGAATTAATGTGTTAACAAAGAAGGTGTTGTAGTGTCAAAGATGTGTGTCCAGCAAGTGTCAAAGTGTGGCATGACAGGGAAGAGTATCCCAGGAATTATATTGTTAGTTTCCACAAAACAGTGGACACATTGGACAGTTACACCAATGGCCAAAAACCAAAACAGAACCTAAATTCTCAAACACAAACCATAACCCAACAATTTAGTAAATAACACATATGTGTAATTGAATTAAATATGGGAATTAAACAGGGAATTAAGTTTAGACTAGGATTAAATTTCAGAAATTCAAAATGGGAACTCAGTGTATCAGTGAATGGGGGAAATGCAAATTCGACAGTTAAAATAATGCTAATATCTAAATTAACTGGTTGGTAAAGGATCATGTATATGTCAGTGTGTTTTACAGGTCGTGTCGTGTCCACAAAAGTGGACACGACGTGTCCAAAAGCAGAAATCTAAGTATCAGAAAAAATAGTGCACTCAGGCCTCGTGCGTGCGTGTCGAGCCTTCGTGGGCTCGACACAGAGCTCGAGGTGGGTCGAGCTCGTTCATATGGGTTCGCCTATAGTAGGGCTAGGAATCCCACACCCTGACTAGGGTCGATCTCGTGTCGTGTCCGAATTAGAAACCCGTATCAGTGAATGGCTGTGCGCGCGTGTGTTTGTTGGTCGAGACGGTGCAGTCGAAATTTCTCCCAAACTGCTCAACCATATGGCCTAAAATTTTGTCAGTGCCGTGTCAGATACGTGGCCTAGGTGTCCACACATTTTTTGGTCCATACGTGCCGTGTCGTGTCCGCTACAGTGCCCGAGCAGCAGGGCACTGTGCGTAGCCTGCTGCGTGCGTGTGCGTGTCCAAAACCGACACAAAAAAGACACGAAAATAAACTCAGTCTTCACAAACATTGCTACTCATACCTAGATCTAGAGATCCATGAAATTAGAATTCAAAAATACGAAAAATAACTCCTTTGTGGCATTTCGTCGAACACCTAGTATGCCCACTGATACGTGTCCGATACGGACACGTATTGGACACGAAACCTAGCAATACCTATACCAGTAGTTAGGGTATTCCTAGGGCTTCCTATTCATGCAATTAAATCACTATTTTATGGAGAGGATTAGGAATTACCTAGGTGTGTGAAAAAGCTCAAAAAGCTTCAAAGAGGGGTGTTTCTCTTGCCACCCAAACTCCTCCAAATTGCTCCTCAACTGAAATTTCTCACCATAGTCAGGAAATACACAGAGATTAGGATCTATTGCAAGAAATTAGAAGGAAAAATGAGTTGAAATGAAGAAGTTATGGATTGGGGAAGAAAGGGTTTTACCTCTATTTCCAAACTTTGTTATTTCCTAAAGGAGGCTAGCCCTAAGTGGTAGAGACATTAAATAGGGGTGTGGAACCCTAGGTGGCTGGTCATAAATGCTAGGGTTAGGGTTTAGTTAGTTGGGCCATGGGTCTCCCTCTCTAAGTCAAGTTACATCTAAGTTTTTAAGGGCCCATTCTCAAAAATCAATTCTTATGACTAAAACTCCTATTTGATTTCTAACTTGATAATTTCTACCCTCAACTTAAGTTAACCATCCTACTTAGCCCATGGGTTAAGTCTAAGCTTCTAGGTTAGGCTTCACTAGGCTAAAACCCATCATAGCACATAGCACTTATTTAAATAATAATTAAAATCACACAAATTCCAATAAATCATAAATAATTTAATTAAATCCTAAAATGACCAAAATACCCTCTAGGCTAAAATGTACTAATTAAACATCCTAATCACATGGCTAGGCTCTAGGTCAACAGTCTCCAAGGTCACACTAGCCAAACACCAAAATCATAAGTCATGATTTAAAAATAGTTTTAAAATGGTTAAAAATCAATAAAAATCATAGAAAATTCTAAATACCATAATTAAATAAATTAAAATACAAAATTTTAAAATTACCCTCATTTTAGAAAACTGGGTGTTACACTCTCTGGCCGTATGGATCTTTCTTTATTATTTTCCATGCTTCTACATACACATTGACCTTGAGAAAATCAAAGCCATTCAAAAGATGCATCCTCCACGCAACCTAAAAGAGCTACGAGGATTCCAGGGACAGCTTGCGTACATCAGAAGATTTATCTCAAATCTCTCTGGACGCTGTAGACCATTCACTCAACTCATGAAGAAAGGTGTGTCTTTTATTTGGACTGAAGAATGCCAGCAAGCATTTTAAGACATAAAGTGGTACTTGATGAACCCTCCACTTCTAGTGCCTCCAGTCTCATGAATAGCCTTCCTGATGTATGTTCGAACAATGGATCATTCATTAGGTGATTTATTAGCTCAGAAGAATAAAGAAGGTCATGAACAAACTATCTATTATCTCAGCCATATAATGATCAGAGCTGAACATCGATACAACCCAGTAGAAAAAGAATGTCTGGCTTTGATGTTTGTTGTTCAAAAGACGAGATATTATATCACCGGACAAACTATTTATGTTATTTCTAGAGTTAACCCTCTCCGAGTCTTGATGAAGAAGCCCAGTACACTCAATTCCTTGCTTGCTACATGGGCCATACTATTAGAACAATATGATATGGTTTATAATCCTCAAAAGTCTGTTAAGGGTCAAGCTCTCGTTGACTTCCTGGCAGCTTATCCAATTCCAGAAACATCTAAACTCTATGACGAGATTCCAGATGAAACGTTGGAATCCAACATGATTTTAGAAGAAATTCTTGCCTGGCGTCTATTTTTTGACGGTGCATCCAGAATAGGACCAAAAGGTTCCATTGTCACTGGAGTTGGAATCATCCTCGTATCGCCAGAAGGATTAGCTATTCAAAGAGCTTATTCTTTAGACGAGTCATGTTCCAATAACGTAGCTAAATACAACGCTCTACTAATTGGTCTCCAATTGGCTAAATAATTAGACATTGAATATCTTGAAGTATATGGAGACTCTAAATTGATTGTCAATCAGGTTAGAGGTACGTATGAAGTTCGACTCTAGGATCTTATCCCATATCATGAAGCGACAGTTAGGCCGGCTACATCGTTCAAGGGTTTCTTCATTGAACATGTACGTCGAGCATGCAATACGGAGGCCGATGTATTGGCTAATCTGGCAGCCGTATTAGCAATCTCAGTAAAAATGCAACAGATGATTGTTATCACTAATATCACTAATATAGAGTTATTTTGTATTGAAAATAACTCAAATATCGAGTTCAGTAATTCAACTGAAATCAATGTCATTAGTAAAGACTGGAGAGCTCCTTTCATTGACTTCGTGGTACATAATATTTTACCTGAAGATTCTAAAGAAGCTACAACAATCTGTAGACGATCACTCTGGATTTATTATAATCATACTTCTAAGACCCTTTATCGACGAACATTTGATGGTCTACTCTTACTTTGTCTTGCTGGAGATGAAGCAAAACAAATACTGCGGGAAGCTCATGATGGTGTGTGTGGTGCACATCAGCCTGGTCCTAAATTACAAAATCGTATCCGACGTATGGGCTACAATTGGCCCACTATGGTATCAGATGCCATTGAATATGCAAGAAAATGTCGAGCATCTCAAATCCATACAGACTTTATCTATCAACCATCGGAGTTCCTTCATCCGATTGCCGTATCATAGTCCTTTGAAGCTTGGGATATGGATGTTATTGGTCCTATCAATCCACCATCGTCTAGAGGACATCGGTTTATACTGGATATAACCGATTACTTTTCGAAATGGGCCGAAGCTATACCTTTATCTGAAGTCAAGACCAGCAGCGTCATCAACTTCATTAAACATCATGTGATATACAGATTCGGTATTCCTCGAAGAATCATTCATGATAATGGACCACAATTCATCAGTCAAAAGTTTACTTAGTTTTGTGATGATAACAGAATCAATAATGTTGCTTCCACGGCCTATAATCCTGCAGCTAACGGTTTGGCTGAAGCATTCAACAAAACTATTATTAAGCTTCTCAAGAAACTCGTTTCTACTAATAAAAAAAACTGGAGTGAAAAGCTTGAAGAATGTCTATAGGCTTATCGTACTACTATACGTACTCCAACCGGTTGCACGTCTTTCTCCTTGGTGTATAGATGTAAAGCTGTCCTACCATTGGAAATTCAAATCCCCTCCTTAAGGATTGCAATTGCCAATGAACTCAGAACAGAAAACAACGATCACCTTCGACTTCAGGAGCTTGAAGCGTTGGATGAGAAATGGTTACTAGCTCAACAACATATTGAGCTATATCAAGCCCGTATCTCCAAAGCTTTCAACCGAAAGGTCAAAGTATGAGCATTCCAAAAAGGCGAACTAGTCATTTCTGTCAGACGTCCTATGACTATGACACACATGAGCAAGGGCAAATTCAAAGCAAAATAGGAAGGTCCCTATATTATAAGCAAGGTTTTCTCAAATGGAGCTTATCAACTAACCGAAATGGATGGCCGAGTTGCTATGATGCCTATCAATGGCAAATTCTTAAAAAAAGTACTATGTCTGAAGAAAATGTAAAATATTCTTTGAATGTTGTATATACTAAAAGAGTTGAGTTGTTCACCCTTCCGATAAACTCTTAAAATCCCCAGTAGAATATATCCACATCATATCACCTGATCATAAACCCAATCTTTTAGAACCCAATCGTTTTAAAAGATATCTTATTTTTGAATCCCAGCTGATTCAAAGATTATCAATAAATACATGAATTCATGTTTTTGTTGTCTCTGAATTCTATCATATACATCAACGACTTATTACATCCAATTACCTCTGATAAATTCGTCTTTTGAAATGACAATTATATTCTATCACGTCCACATTACCTCTGAACATATATAGTTAGTATTGTTATTTTCTTTTAGGAGATATGTCATGTCCGGTACCTCTGAACATACTTTCCTATTCTTATCTATTACTTATATCTTTAATAGGATATGCAACAAGTAATAAAACCATAAAAGTTTTTTATTTTATTTTTCATTAATGATGTTCAAAATGTTAAAAAAAAGTACATCATATGGAAGGTATAATAAAAAAATATAACAACTGGGATAGCTTTATTCTGGAGGTTGAGTGTTGAGGTCTTCGATCGGTTTTTTTAAACTTTTGGCTCTTTCTACACAGGAATCAAGCACCCGTTGTCTAGCTTGGACCCTTCCAGACTGTAGGTCGAAAGGGTACAAAGTAGTTATCCGGCGTGCTAATTCTTCATTTTGTATTCTGACAAAATCATCTTTTTGACGTTTCAAAATATCCAACTGGTTTGCAGCGGCTTGATACAATTGGATTTCTTCTTCTATATGTTGCTTAGTCACCTTGAGTCATTCTTGGAGCCGAGCAATTTCAACTTCCAGATCAAAAGCTTCTTTCTCTGTAGTTGCAGTTTCATGATGTTCGACAGTGGAGGCCGCTTCAGTAATTTGGACGTCCATCTCTGCGGAGCGTTGGGAGAAAGCCATCAAAAAAGCTTTAAAATTAGCTTTATTTATTTCAGCTTCATGAGCCATGGCTTCACGTTCTGCGTCCACAAGTTGTTGAATATTCCCTCTTTTGAGGTCCTTGTAGGCTTTAATGGATTCTTCAAGTTCGTTCAATACATGCTCTAAGTAGGTGGCCAGATCCCGATCTCCCATATCGCTGATACCTCCGATTAGATAATATGAAGGGCTTCTGACTATTGTAAAAGGAACGTCATTCTTCTCCATCACCCTTTGAACCAAAGGCCTCAGAGATGTATAAAAGATTTTGGTGAAAGAAGCCACAACAAATCTGTTTGTCGCTAGAGCGCCTGGAGTGGCCACTACTTCAATCCGAGTTTCTACTGCTGCAGCAGTTGGAGGTACTTTAGATTGTGCATCAGGAGTCCCAAATTTGGGCATCTGGGATGAGCTCCCTTCTCCTGCGTGAGTTCCTCTGTCCAAAAGAGCCATTGTCGAGCTGGTCGTTCCCACAGGTCCTTCTGCGATCAACATACACCATTGTTAAAACATTATCAGAGGGATTAGGATAAATAAAAATCAGAAATTTACCTGAACCTGGTAGTACATATGGCATTTCATGAGGCATGGCTGCTTCTATACGAAACCTCGACATAGTGTTCTCAGACACTGCTGTTTGGCTGCTTCCAGCTTCTGAGCCGCCCGATAAGAAGCGGCTGCTTCCCGCCCCTGACTCTGTTTGGAGGGGCATGGCGATTGTGTTTGTCTCCTTATTCTATGGGATTTGATCTCTAAGGGTTTTAATCCCTGTAGTATCAGCTTTAGGGTTTTCAACAATCCTAACTGCTTCAAAAACTCCTATCTGATCTTCATAAACCTCTTCACGAGCTTTGGGTTCATCAGTTCTCAGGCCTAAATGTCCTTCATTATCAATGGGGTACTCTTCACCCACAACAGTGGTCGGTCCTTCTTTGTTCAATATAACTTCTACCGAAGCTTGCTCACCTTCGGCAGCAATGGTGAGATCATCTTCATTAGAGAAATCTCAAAAATCACATCCCTCTAGAGCCTCTATCATTTCTCGGTCTTCTTGAGAAAGAGTAGGAGTTTGAGCAATATGAGGATCTGTGACTTTATCCTTCTGAGTAGGAGGATTTTCAATTCTTGTCGGATATTCTATTAAAGACAAAACCTTCTCTATGGGTTCAGGTTCTAGGATTCCAGGAGTTGGAGATGATATCATAATTCCTGCGGAAGCTAGAACAACTGCAGATACAGAAACACTATCCTTTATAAATGCTGGTTCTAAAATTAAAAAAATAATGTCAAATTTCAATGAGTATACGAAAGTAATAATAAAAAAATACCTTTTTGAAGTGAAAAATTTTGCTGCGAAGGTGGTGGTGTCTCATGCTGATTTAAAGATTCCTCTGGACCGAAAAAAGTAGAGGAAGAGCTAACTCTTGGACGATCTGCTCTAATTGCCAGCAATTTCCTTCTGGGCTTTCGATGCAGGGGTGCCACCGGTTCTTCTTTTTCAAGAATTTCTTCTTGGATGGCTCCACTTTGCTTCAGAACCAATGAAGGAGTTGTTTCTCCTCTTCCAGGAGATATCCCAGTGTGCATCTGTTTCGACTGGGATCGTGTCTTCCTTGTATTAGCTGGTTCAGTGGTGACTATTGTGGCCCTCTTTTTCTTACTCTCTGTAGGCTTGGGTGAAGAAGGAAGATCATCAGGCTGAGTTCAAGAGTCTCCAGCTCTCCTCTTTTTGCTCAGTCCTCTAGCAGGAGATTTGTCTTTTTGTGTCTTCAAAGACACGTCTAATGGATCATTCCTCAAGGAAAACTTACAGAGGTTCATCAGCAGGGTCTTGGTCCTCAACATCTCTGAATGACAGTGTAGTATGAGTCCCAGATCTCGTACGTTTGTCGCTAGCGAAACTGTGGAGTAGATGGAAATTTTCGACGAAAGTATTCACCGAAGTGAAGAAATTTGAGTATGTGTATAACATACGTGGACCTGTCTGAGCAGGGGTGTTTGGCATTGAGAATATAGCTTTAGTGTCACTAGTGTTGTAGTATCCCCACGCCCTAGCTCCATCGACCAAATAGCCTCTGGCTTGCAGACAGGTAGTGGCATTCCCCACATGTAATTGATCATAGCCGAATTGACGGACAAATCGGCCCAGCAGATATGGTTCTAGAAAACACTCATCTTCAAACCGATATACTAAATGAGATGGCCGGATTGATTTTAACCACTCAAAGGTAGATGGAATCAGATGAAGTGATGTGGCTTCCAAATCCATAAGATTGGGAGGAACATGCTCATACCCTTGAGGGGGAGAGACATATTGGAACCTCCATCCAGAACCCTTGTTCAAGGCTCTTCGGTATTCTAATAAGGCGTTGATATTCCAACGAGCATTAGAATAACGCCTTATGAAGTCCCCTCCTACTACACTCATATCTGGGTCCATCAAACCGGGATAATGCAAATGCAACCACCCGAACAGATAAGTGTAGGGCATCTCGGTGCGAGGGAAATCTTATCGGGCATTTTTGTCATGAAGCATAGTATACACAAAAGAGCACAGGCCCGCATTTAAGCGACAAGTCATCGCTGAAAGGAGGTCCATCTTGTAGCCAAACACAAGATGTACCGCAGCAAACAGAACACCTTGGTGGAATCGGTCAACTGTACTTGCTCCAGGGACCACAAACCGCCGTAACCATATAGAAAGAAAGCCCGCCAACTGGGCTTCTTTAGACATAGGTCTATAACCTTGTCTGAGGTAACTCTCGATCGGAGTACCTGCCTTGAAGGGGGACCAATCCTCGTTCAGCATGTTTTCGAAGTGTTTATATTTTTCCATCAGTTTCTGAACATCGCTATCGCTGAGTGGTTGGAAGAGACGAGGATCACAAGCTTGAGTTTCAAATATCTTATCTTCAAAAGCGTAGCCCAAAAACAAATATGGCATCCACTTTGACGTATAGCATGTCCCTATAGTGGCACTCTTGTAGTATAGGGAGCATATCTTACAGTGATATAAGAGCTCCTCGAAGACAGCTACCATTTCAGAATTCTCTATTAATAAGATATCCAGTTCTTCGTTTGTGGGTACGTACTCCTCATACGGGTGGTTACCCATTGGCAGATGGGAAAGGAACTTCATCTCGTAAAGTGCAAAGCCAATCTCCCCATGAGGATTCATGAAGGTACCGGTCTTATTATTATACCTTTCTACCAGAGCCAAAAATATATGAACATTTGAACGGAAGCCATAAACCGTAGCCCAGACTGCTTCATAATGACCAATCTCAAGAAGCTTGTCCTTAAATTGGTCTAAGACCCAATTAACCAAGCAACTCCAGCGTTTCATATATGGGTTCACCAAACCTGCTAATCGTATGGTCTGATCCAGGTATCTTCCCTCAGCTTTTGCGAATTCGTTCGCAAAGATTGGTACCCTAACTGGAAATAATAGAGAGGAGTCTTCTGGAGGTACGCAGCCAGGCATCAAACCCCTCATATAGGAGTTGTATTTCTCTGAGGTGCTATAGAATTAGTCTCTGCCCTTTGGACCCAGCCTAAATAGATCCTTCCTACTCTTGCCTGCTGTATCGGAGTTATGTCCCATGCCATCCTACGAGGATAACTCGAGAATTCTTATCGAGACAGTGATAGGTATCTCGATATTTCAGTAAGGTACATAATCATGGCCCTACTACACTGGTAAACTATGCCTTCCTTCTTGGCCCTGGGTTGGGAATTCCTTCTGATAGCATCTCCGAACAAGAAAGCCAGTTTCTTGTGGACTTTGTTATCCACACTCTCTAAGGGCTGTCCGTTCATCAAGTATAGCAGGGTGATATTCTCTTAAGCAGTGAGTATAGCTTTCCCAGTTTCATGAGGGTCATACTACGGATATGTCACATATGACAGGTCTTATTGGTATCCTGATACATTGAATGTTGAAGCAAATCTTTCAGCATTTGGATCTTTTCTGAGATTAACTATATAAATACGAGCAAACAGAAGTTAGTCTCAAAAAAGTATCTGGTTCAATAAAACAGAATATATGACATCACAGGTTGCACAACCCTTATGTTGCGCAACATTTTGTATTGCGCCACATCTATGTTGCACGATATATCAGGTTACGCCACATCTGTGTTATGCGACATTTTCTGTAGAAATACACACTTGTGTGGTGCAACATCTCAAGTTGTGCCAAATTGATTTCACAGAATCAAAAAAGCACAACTCTCGAAATATCGCGCAACATGGTTCATAAAAATAAACACACTGTGGATAGCAACCAAACCCTAAAAAGATTGGCGCAAGTCATAAAGTGCGTCTAACCCTAAAAAAAGAAGGCGCACGTTGTCCAAATCAAATCAAAACCCTAAAAAGGTTGATCGATGCACGGTTTGTTGTCAAACATTCACCTTCCATTGCTGGGTTAGTTCTTTCTCGTCGTGATGAAGGGGGAGCGTACTGAGGCGTGCGCGTGGATGGAGCATGAGATAAAGGCTCGACGACCTTCTTTTCCTTCTTGGCGACGGATTGTTTGGGTTCCATCGACAAAAGCTAAAAAATTCGAAAAGAGAAGAATAGGGTTTTAGACAAGATTGACTGTAGTAAAGAGGGGAAAGCTTAGAAATGTACGGCTATTTATAGCCTTTATAATGAAACGGATTGTGCAACTTACGCTCAAAAAAATGGAGTCAGGTGAAACAAGCGCAACATATACCAGAATATGCATAATTCAAAGTATTTCAAATTTTGAAGTATTTTAAATTTTGAAAACTTTGAAGGGGGTCTTGTAGAGGCTAAAAATCAAGTTGCGCCACATTATCAACTTGAGCCACCATCAACTAGTGCCACCATCAAGTTGCGCTACCAATAACTTGCGCCTCCATCAGGTTGCACCAAAGCCAGGTTGCACGAGTGCCACGTGGTAGTCTTCTTGAGAAACTATAATGGCCATCATCATTACCTGACAGCTGACAGCATAAAAATCGAAGAAAATCCGTTCGAATCCCGTTCAATACGGTGCTCGAGAAAATCTTACCAGTTATTAATAACAGCTAGCAGCTCGCGCAGTATATCAAAGAACACGATAGTCAGAATGTTGCACAAGTTGCCGAGTTATGACCATGCACAACCTGATTGATCAAGTTAGCGCAACCTGAATCAAACTGACGTCCAGAAGCAGGAATACGTGGTGTGCATGCCACTAATCTCGTAAAACGTGTCTACCGTACTACCCACGATCATGCTCATCTCACTCAAACAATGCCATGTGTCTTTTGCAGTTGGTATAACTGCTCGTGCAGGTGAACAGAGGCGCACAACCTAAGGCAACCCACAATAGCTGCTAAACAGTTATTTCAAGAACTCTATAAATATAGTTTCAAATCAGTTCTAAGGCATCACTAATGATCATAATCTACTGACAAAGTGTTGTGTCATCTTCCAGAGGCTCGTGTCTTCAATACCACATCGTCTAAGGGATAAAGTGATCATCTTCTGATCAGATTCCTATAGTTGTACTTCTCCATAAATCAATTGTACTCTTTTCTTAGTTTGTAATCAAACTTTTGTTTTTGCAAACAAGAACATAATATTCAGTGTAAGGACTGAATATGAAAGGTATTCTTACCTTTGGATGACTGAATTAAATTAGGGTGGACTGATACTCAAAATCTGGATTAAAACAAATGTTATACAGTGCAAGGAGACTGAACTTTAAATATCTGAACAATTACATTCTAAGTAGGATAAAAATGCAAAGGACTGAACATTAAAGGACAGAGTAAGGACTGATGCATAGCTGAGACTGAGCAATAATAAATGGGACATGGCATATAGCAATTTGAGACTGGTATATACATATAACCAAGGGATTGAGCTCAAATGTATGCGCGGTGGACTGATCATACAATGGGGACTGAAATATGAAGATATCATCTCACACTCGAGCCTTCTCCTCCCCTTATATATTCATTGTCTGAATAATAGGCAAAGGGAAATGAACTAAAGTAGAGTGATTGGTCATTAAGCTATGAGAATAAATAAATGTATACATCTAAGCTTATACAAACTTGAACCTCTTTACAATTGATACCATAGATATGACTGAGATCATGAAGAGGTTAAACAAAATATAAGAAAAGGGACAGAACATGAGACTAAATAGGACTGAACCAAAATGTACAGTAGACTGAACGAAAAAGTCTTCCTATATGACATGGACTGAAACTAAAGACACATGGGCAGGCAATGTAACTAAGGATTGAACAATATATGAGTAAAAGACTGAAATATGATATACGAACTGAACACATAATGAATGATGGGGATGAACAAAAAAGATAGGGCTGAAACACAAATGTCTTCCTAAAACTGGGACTGGATATATATACATCTAACTCAAGCCTTCATAACTTATTAACTGCTCCTTACAAGATCCAAGGACTGAACATAGTATAGGAAGGACTGAACAATAAATATTACATGACGACCTAAAAAACAACCCACCAAGTGACTATTACAGTCCACAAATACTAGTAGTTATAGCCAAACAATTTCTCAACCCCCAATTCAAAACACAGCCACCAATACCACTTTAATTCCTAGATAATCATACAATAACTAACTCCAAGCAATGCAAAACCTAAAATAAAGCTCCAACTGAAATTTAGAGCATTGGTGCTCTTTTGGTCATTTTGTCAAACACTTGGCCTGCGTATCGGACACGTCTATGATACGCACTCCAAATGGATTCAAACTTGACCCAAAGCTCACCCACATGTTCTAAATCATTAGCATGACCCAATGAACAAATTTACAAACCCTTAAATCTCTATTCTCGGATTTCTCCCAATTTGAGCCAAAAACAAAGGAAAAAATCCCTCAAATAGGAAGAGAAGAGCCTAAACTCTTCTCTAATGGCAACCCTAATGCATGGGGGTCCCTAATGAATGCCTCTACACTAATTTAATGGAAATTAGAGGGTTAAAATGCTCATACCAATTGGAAGATAGGTTTCCAATGCAAAATCCCTTAGATCTAGAATTCTTTTAAGCTCCAAGGGCTCCAATCCCTCCAAGCTTGCCAATAGAGCCTTCTTCTCACCAAGGGGAAGAGAATGAGACTAATTTGGAGAGAATTTGGAGAAAATTTGGTAGTAGGAACTGAAGAACAGATGGCAACTCTAGAGGAGGGTGAATAGAGTTTATAGCAATAATACCCAATAAAAATTAAACTTCTTTCACCAGCTGAAAGTAATCAGAGTAAATGCGGAAATAAATAAGGAGCAAGAAAGCATACGCAAACACAGCCGAATTTTAACCTGGTTTCCCTCGTGGAGGACTAGTCCAGGCCTGAGAACTCTAGCTCAGGATTAAATCCATTATTTCTGAAATAGTAGTTACACCCCGTGCCTTTTCTTCAGAAGAGCACGTCAACTTCTTACAAAAATTGCAGTGGCGATGCTTGGAATTTTTCAAGCGACTTCTTGAACTCTTGCACAAACTCCTAACTGAAAAGTACTGAGCACTTGAGGCTTAGGGAGCTTGTGGCTAGTAGATGAAGAAGGGTATGGCTTGTATAGAGCTTTAGAGAGAAGAGAAGAGAAGATTGGATGAATAAAAATGAGAGAATTCATGGCCTATTTATAGGATACCAGGTAGGCAAGATTCGGCCAGAATTCTAGTTGGAATTTTCAAAAAAATTGGCCGTTGGACAACTTGCAACCAGCCAACCCTAAAAATTAGGATGCTGATTTTTAGGAGGCAGTGTTCAGCCCGAACTCTGTGTGGAGGCAGAGTTCAGCCCGAACTCTGTCTCCAGAGCACAGAATGGGTCATTAGTCCAATTGGCTTATTTGGATATGTGTGGAGCTATTGGATTTTGGGTATGGGTATAGGTTAAGTCTCAGATGCTCAGCACAGCTCAGTTCACATAAGTCTAGACTCAATAAAATTGTAAAATATAGACTCAAAAAATAACTTGTATTACAAATCCGAGCTGTCGTTTAACTTGTACTGGATGTAATCTTCATGTGTCATATTAAATTATCACAAGTATCATGTAGTCAATTTTATCAATATTTGGTTCACTGTGATTTTGTGTCAACAATCTCCCCCATATTGATAATTGACAAAATGATAGTTGTATATTCAATATTCATACCTGGACACATTTAAGAGAAATGGTATAGCTCCCCCGTAATCAGTGCCAAGCTAGCAATAGCTCCCCCGTAAAGCAATAGCAATAGCAATAGCTTTGAATTCTGTTGGCCTGATAAAAACATTCTTCCCCCAAAGCACAGAAACAGATACAAAACGAATATAGAATATACCAAAATTTCTCCCCCTTTTGGCATTTAGCAATGAACCATAAACAAAAAGAACTGGCAAGCACACCAAAAGGTAATAGATGAAACTGCATAGAGACTGATAAAACTACTGAATGTCTCAAGAGTCACAATTAATAATAAGTCTAATACAACTAAAGTGCATAAAAACAACTAAAATCCAAAGTGCATAAAACATAAACTACGATCCTCAGTAACAGCAGCAAGTAGAAGTCCATATCCATCATCGAGCTCGTGAAGGCCCAGCGTCGTCGGATGGATCAGTGAAGGAACGACGAGGGTCCACGAAGGCCATATCCGGATCCAAGTAGCGGATAACCCAAGGGTCATCGATACGATATCCATCGCGAGCAGGGTCCCGCTCCATAGGAATAGGCATAGAAGGATGCCGGAACATGGAGTACCGAATATCGTGCAACAAGTTACTAATGGCACTCATCTACAAGGTAGTCCGGTAGTCAAGCTGAGCCCAGCGATCATCCTCTATGGTGAATCGATCGCGGAGCATAGTCTGGAGTGACTCTAGAGGGGCAGGAGGAGGAGGAGGATCATATCCCAGAGGAGGGGCATCGGGCTCATCGTCAGAGTGCTCGAACACAACAGGTGAGCCAACTGCTGCCTGAAGCTGCCGTGCCTTAGAGAGGAAGGCAGGGGCAGGTAAGAACTGGCACTCATCAAGAGGTACATGAAAAGCACGAAAGACCATAGGAAGATACAAAGCATAAACCAAGGATCTTGGTTTCTTTCTAGAATTAATCATCCAGACCATCATGGTACGTGAAAGATTAAATGGAATATGAAAGTGGAGGTGATACAATGTCGAGATTTCAAAGTAGGTGACCTCATCGGTGGATCCCACTTTGGGCAGAATAGTGTTAAAGATAATTCGATGAAGTTCATAAAAATAGGGATTGAGATACTTGGCCAAAAGCTTGCGAGGACGTGTGTTAGGGGTACACAAGTTGTCCTTGAAGCTTTCAAGGGAAGACCCATCGGGAAATTGAAACGATCGAGCTTCAACAAGCTTTTCCCATGAGTTTGGCTCCTGGAGTTCAAGGTGTTCGGCCAAATCGAAATCATCAAAAGAGATGTCAATGCCCGCAACCCGTGAAAAAATATGTGTATCATCATGAGTTAGGTTGTAGTAGAACATTTGAATAGCATTACGATATATAACCGAGTTGGTGGTGACAAGTTCGTCAAGACAAAGATCATGAAAAAGTGAATCATATTGAGAGAAAATAGTAAAATTGATAGGATGACCCGCAAACACCGGACGTATCCGAAAATTACTAAACCATTCATTTGACGCGTCAAGTGATACAAATATCCGGTCGTCAAATTTGTTTGGGTCAAGTGGATGAGGTGGGTTGAACAACGGATGGATAGGTGGTTGTTGTTCAACGGGCGGTTCAACACGAAGAGGAGCATTCGAAGAGGATGCTCCCTCGATTCGAAGTCTCTTCCCTCGATTGAACAATCGTAGAGCCATAGAATAATAATGACAATTGAGAAAATTGAGATGGAGAGAAGTGGTAAAATATACCTCAA
This sequence comes from Iris pallida, assembly GCA_029216955.1. Lineage (NCBI taxonomy): Eukaryota > Viridiplantae > Streptophyta > Magnoliopsida > Asparagales > Iridaceae > Iris > Iris pallida. The sequence continues at coordinate 4,190,231 of JANAVB010024599.1, read as the reverse complement.
TATGATGATGAACAATGAAGGAGAATAGTGAGGGAAGCCTTCTCCTTGAGTTTGGAGAATAGATATGCTCTAGGGAGGAAGAACTAGGGTTAGGGTTTGGAGAAAATATGTTTGGAGAAGTGTAGAAGGTGGTAATGGAGGAGAAAGAAGAAGAAAAATTGAATATATGTGTAAGGGTTCAAATGGTCGGAATAGATGTGGACCATTGGATAAAAATTTTGATCAGCAGCTGAGGCTGCTCTCGGTTCTGGGATGACCAAGCTGAATTCGGCCCGAACTCTGGATAAGGCAGAGTTCGGCCCGAATTTCGGATTCTGTAGTCAGAACAGAAATCAGGCAAAAAAATTTTGATAAAAAGTGAGAGATCAAAAGAGTATGATAAAGGAATATACAAACTTGAGAAAGACTAAATTTGAGAAGGAAAAGTTAACGCTGAAGCAAAGTGAAGTGTGGAAAATCTGAATTTTAGCATGTGACAAAATAAAAATGAACCATGTAATAAACAAGGAATTATGCCATAATTCAATATTTTGAAGTTGCCATGGGTTAGCTGCAGGGGCCGGATCCCAGCTAGCGGTAGTCCTGAGGACTAGTGCACCGTGTCGCTTAGGCTTTTACGCCTTGTTGTCAGAAGGACCATTTCGGCTTGTACCCATAGCAATTTCATCATAAAAGAATCAAGACATACTCGATATTTATGCAGGTTTATTTTAATTAATAACAGCTTCGTCCAAAATTCTAAGTTCACGACAGAGAAAATTGAAGAGCTCTTCGGATAATGGTTTTGTAAAGAAATCTGCTAGCTGATGATCTGTGTCAATAAATTCTAAATTAATAGTGCCATTTTGCTGATGATCACGCAAAAAGTGGTGACGTATTTCAATGTGTTTCGTACGTGAGTGACATATTGGGTTCTTAGTGAGATTTATAGCACTAGTGTTGTCACAAAAGATTTGAATGTGCATAAAAGATAAGTTGTAGTCTTCAAGGGTTTGCTTCATCCACAAAATTTGTGCACAACAATGCCTACTGCGATGTATTCAGCTTCTGTTATGGATAGTGCGACAGAATTCTGCTTCTTGCTAAACCAAGAGACTAAAGCCTTTCCTAATAAATGACACGTACCGCTCGTACTTTTACGGTCGACCTTGCATCCAGCAAAATCGGCATCAGAGTAACCAATGAGGTCAAATGATGTCGATTTAGGATACCATAGGCCCACTGTAACCGTACCCTTAAGGTATCGAAAGATACGCTTAACCGCAGTCATGTGTGATTCCTTAGGATTTGCTTGATATCTAGCACACAGGCAAACGCTAAACATAATATCAGGGCGACTAGCAGTTAAATAAAGTAGACTGCCTATCATACCTCGATACTTACGTTGATCCATACGTTTGTCGCTTTTATCTGGTTCTAGTTTAGTTGTAGTTGCCATTGGAGTGCTGATTGGTTTGACGTTGTCAAGGTCGAATTTCTTCAGCATGTCCTTTGTATACTTTGACTGACAAATGAAAGTTCCATTTGACATTTGTTTGACTTGCAGTCCAAGAAAGTAATTGAGCTCTTCCATCATGCTCATCTCAAACTCAGTCTGCATACACTTGGCAAAATCTTGACATAGGGTTTCATCAGTAGAACCAAATATAATATCATCTACGTATATTTGCACTAATAGAATAGTGTCTTTGAAAGATTTTATGAAAAGTGTGGTGTCAATTTTTCCTTTTGAAAAACCTTTTTAAGCAAGAAATTGCTTAGCCGTTCATATCAAGCTCTAGGGGCTTGTTTGAGGCCATATAGTGCTTTCTTCAGCTTGAAAGGTCGAGAAATTTGTGATTTTCAAAACCAGGGGGTTGTTTTACATAAACTTCCTCCTTAATAAATCTATTCAAGAAAGCACTTTTAACATCCATTTGAAATAATTTGAAAATTTGAAATTTTGCAAATGCACAAATCTTCCGAATGGATTCCAATCTCGCAACAGGAGCATACGTCTCATCGTAGTCGATACCTTCCTCTTGGTTGTATCCTTGGGCTACTAGACGAGCTTTGTTGCGTGTAACTAACCATCTTTATTTACTTTGTTTCTAAAAACCCATTTAGTACCAATAATCGAGTGATTTGCCGGTCTAAGAACGAGTTCCCATACTTGGCTCCTCTCGAATTGGTTGAGTTCCTCTTGCATGGCAGAAATCCAAAATTCATCATTAAAAGCTTCTAAAATGTTTTTTGGCTCAATTTGTGAAATGAAGGCAGTACTAGTAATGGAGTCTCTTAATGATGATCTAGTAGTTACTCCGCGTGAAACCTCACCTATTACCAAATTTTCTGGATGTGACGGCTTGAAAGAGAATTTCTTTGGCAAGCCCTCCAGAGAATTGGTTTTGGTGGTGGTATTCATTGGAGTAGAAGTTGATGGCTCAACATCATCATCAAGAGTGGCTGCTGCACTGTTATCCTCATCAAAAGTCACATTGGTAGACTCTTCCACAATTAATGAGCGTTTGTTAAACACTCTATATCCCTTGCTCTTGGTAGCATAGTCAAGGAAAATACCATCGTCAGCTTTGGCATCAAATTTGCCTAAGTTGTCTTTGGTGTTAAGGATAAAACATCTACAACCAAAAACTCTAAAATAAGAAACATTTGGGGTTCTTCCAAACCAAAGCTCATAGGGTGTTTTCTTCGTAATAGGACGAATAAGCACCCTATTTAAAATATGGCACGTTGTACTGACAGTTTCAGCCCAAAAGTATTTCGAAAGTGAGAACTTGTTCAACATGACTCTAGCCATATCGCCAAGAGTCGTATTCTTCTGCTCCACAACACCATTTTGTTGAGGAGTTCTTGGGCAAGAAAACTCATGATCAAAACCATTAGAGTCACAAAACTTTTCAAAATTAGTATTTTCGAATTCGCCTCCATGATCACTTTGGATTCGAGTAATCATGTAGCCTTTTTCGTTTTGAATTTTCTTAACAAAAATCTTGAAAACCGAAATAGCATCACTTTTATTTGTAAGAAAAAAAATCCATGTAAATTTAGAAAAATCATCAACTATAACAAAAGCGTAGAGTTTTCCACCAAGACTGGCTACTCTACTAGGGCCAAATAAATCCATATGGAGTAATTGCAATGGTCTAGTAGTGCTTACAGAGTTTATGGAATGAAATGAGGACTTGGTTGCCTTATTCAATTCACATTCGGCACATACAGTGTCCTTTTTGAATGTGATATCGGGCAAGCCTCTAACTAGCTTCTTAGTCGATAGCCTGGATATAGTATCCATGTTGGCATGACCAAGACGCTGGTGCCACAGTAATCTTTCATCCTTATGAGCATATAGGCATCTACCTGCATGGTTAGTATCTCTAGACAAATAGAAAATATAAATATTATCCTCTCTTATCCCTTCAAAAGCAATGTCTCCCGTTGACCTATCATAAATAAAGCATTTATCTTGTCCAAAGTTAATGTCATATCCATGGTCAGCAAGATGACTAATGCTGAGCAGGTTATGCTTTAACTCGGTCACTAGGCAGACATCCTTTATTACGGGAGAGGGAGGATGACCAATAATACCATTACCTATAATATACCCTTTTAGGTTGTTGCCGAAGGATACATATCCTTCTCTCTTCGTTGATAGTGTTGCGAAAAGATTTGCGTCTCTAGTCATATGTCGCGAGCATCCACTATCGAAAATCCACTTACTCTTAGTTGAGGAGAGAAGGTCCACCTACATCAAGAGTAGATGTGACCTTTGGTACCCAAGTTCTTGAGGGTCCTAAAAAGTTAGTTTTCGGAAACCATGTATATATATTTCTATCTACTAATCTTCTAACTCTACATTGTGGTGAAATGTGTCTATATAATCCACAATAAGTACAAATAGCATTTCTATTTATGTTAGGAGCATGATGATGGTATCTATATGTAGAGTGGTGTGGAGTAGCATGGTGATGATATGTAGAGTGGTATGGAGTGGCATGGTGATGATGTCTATGTGGAGCATGATGATGACTATAATCATAAGCAATATGATGGTGATTTTGTTTATGTGCAACATAGTGATGATTGTATCTATGTGTAGCATGGTGATTATGTGTCATATTGGAGTGAAAGTTATTTCTACGTGCATGTGGTTTGTGTGCTTTATGAAAGTGGGTGTACATAAAAGCATGATTGCGTGCTGCAGGTGTATGACGTGTTTGAGTAGTATGAGAAGTGTTGTGCTTTGTGTGTGTCTCATGTGATTGGGTTTGAGGTTGAGCAACCTGTTTTCCCAATCTAATCTCTAATTTCTTAGAGATAGCCTGCAGTTCATTAACCTTAGCATTCAAACCATATATCTTAGTAACAGAAATCTTGTGCCTACTCTTTTCTTCAGCAAGCTCCGTGTTGAGTACGGTAATTTCTTGTGTTTGTTGTTCAATACGTGCTTCGGCATCATGAAGGCTTAGTTTAAGCTTAGACACCTCATTTGTGACTTCCGTGGGTGACGTGTCTCTAAGGTTATCCAGCAATAAAGAAAGTCTTTGAATTTCGACTTCATGACTTTTGATCTTTTCCTTGGCATGTTTATATTTACCAATGACCTTTTTGTGATCATCAAGTAAATCGGTGAAAGCATCGCCAAGTTCATCAAAAGTGAAATCATCAAGAGTTTCCTTTGATACCTTGTCGGACGTTGCCGTTAGGCACACGTTTGCAGTGTCTTGAGGAGAGTCCTTTTCTTCCTCGGAGTCACTAGCTTCGCTTTCATGCCAAATGCTTGTATTGGCATATTTCTTTGAGGAAGCCTTCTTGTATGGTTTCTCATAACGGTTGCTCTTCTTTAAGAATGGACAGTCTTTTCAGACGTGTCCAGTCTTCTTGCAACCGTAGCATGTTGGCTCTTCTTCATCATCTTCTTGTGGTTTCTTCTTTCTTCGGTTGAAGCCAAGGAATTTCTTGAAGTTACGGACAAGGAGAGCTTGATCATCACCTTCCGAGTTATCGTCATCCGTCTCTTCGGGATCAGACCTTCATCGGTGAGCTTTGAGGGTGATCTCCTTAGCCTTAGGAGTAGGCTCTTAAAAGTCTTTGAGGTCAAGCTCATGAGTCATCAGCTTTCCCATCAAAGTCTCCATGGACATAGTTGTGAGATCATTTCCTTCTTTGATGGTTGTCACCTTAGGGTTCCAAATCTTTGGTAGCCCTAAGTAGCTTGCGAATCTTCTCGTGATTTGTATATGTAGAAGCATAGAAAAGAATAAGAAAGGTTCATACGGCCAAGGATCCCCATGCGGCTCAGAGAGCCCATACGGCTCAGGGATCCATGCGGTTCAAGCGTCTATGAGGCTCGAATAACTCCATGCGGCCCAGAGAGGAGGCACGTGGCCTTCAACAGCTTCTTCCCTTCGTCTTTTGCTGTATTTAATGCCCTGACGGCTGACAACTTGACGAAATGACAGCTCTGACAAAAAGGGGCCATAATGACTGACGTAATGGTGCGTCCCTAGGGAAGAGAGAAAATCTTCTCACAGTTGGCAGAATCCATCTAATCCCAAGCATGCGGCTGCTACATTTATGCGGCCGCCCATCAGCATGCGGTTGCATCCTTTATGCGGCTGACCATCAGCATGCGGCTGCATCCCTTATGCGGCCGTCCATAGCATGCGGCTGTCCACTCCCATGCGGCTGCCCATCTTATGCGGCTGCTCATCTTCATGCGGCCATTTAGCCTCATACGGCCCACTCATCTGCGGCTCTACCAAGATGATTGAGACACGTAGCAGTCTTATCTTCCTGGGATTATGGGTATTAACAAATCCTAATCAGATTTGTTGCAATAAATGCCCAGATCAAATCAAATCGAGCAAATTAGACACGTAGCATGCCATTATAAGTCGCGAATATTCATGGCAATCAGTATTTATTATCTACAGAGATTTAATGCAATCACATTAATTGCTTAAATCTATCATATGCAAGATGGACGGCCCAGATTAACTAACTCTCAGGCCGCCGACTTTTGGATGGGCAATCATTGCAAAACCCTAATGATGCCCCCCACTCTTATAAATAGCAAGTGCCATTCCCTTGCAAGAAGGGGGACACACGCACAGGAACACACACACGGAGCAGAAGACAGAGAGACGACTCCCTGCCCGAGTCCAGAGAGAATCAGAGAGAGAGTATACAGGGATCGAAAGGAGAGAGGAGCACACAGAGAGAGCAAAGAGAGTATTTCTCCATCAACGCCAAGTACTTCTTCTTCAGAGCCAAGGCTGCACCCGATCGTCAAAGGAGTAAGGCAGAGCTCGTCGCTTTCCCGAGCCTCTATCGTCACCCCAAGAATCTAAAATAAACAATTGTACTTAGATTATTGTACCTAGGTTTTCGTCCCTAGGCTTTCTTTGTACAAGCGAGTTTGTATTGTGAGTCTAAGTTCAGTCCTCTGATTTTGTTTTGTTCTTTTACAATCAATGGCAAACACGATGGCAACTATGCTGGGGATAAACTTCTCCACGGCTGAGGAGTTGGTGACGTAATCGGATGCAGTCAAACTTGGCTCCACGCAATAGAAGATGGTCGTCCGCTTCGACCAACAGGCGTTCAAAGAAATGCTCTCTGAAGGAAGCGCTGGCCCGTCCAGAAGCGAACCCGCACAAAAAAGGCTTGCAGGAAGTGGAGGCCAAAGTTATTTGCTCCTCCCAAGCTCTGGACGGAATACTCTCTGCTACCCAAGACGGCGAAGGCGACTCTCATGCGGCCCCACTAAGCCATAGAGGACTCTGATGTTCCCAAGTCCGGCAGAGGAAAGCCACGATGCTGGACTTGCAGGGGCAAAGAGTAATTCTATGTGCACCAGGAAGAAGCCGAACAAAGGTACTAGCCGCAAAACGAAGACTCATGCGGCTAAGATTGTCAGCCGCATGAATGATGACCATGCGGCCGAAACTGCCAGCCAAATGCATAACGCTCATGCGGCCAGGATTTCCAACCGCATGGAGAAGACCTATGCGGCTGAGACTTCCAGCCGCATGAAGAAAGCCCATACGGCTACGACTTCCAGCCGCATGAAGATTATTGATTCCAGCCGCATGCCACCTACTCCACGCGGCTCTGTCTTCGACCGCCTCTCCTATGGTCCTGATCTTGTGCATCCATAAAGACATGTCTGACTCTCTCCAGCACCATTTAGACTCTTCCTACTATGTGCTCACACGCTAGAGTGAAGAAGTCTAGGGCAGCACGAGCTTGGCAAGCTCGGTCCGCTGATCCGACCTCTGACCATCCGAGCGTCCACATACTGTTATGCGGGCCTCTGATGGAAAGTTGTACAGAACCACTCGAGTCCATCCCCCGGCGACAAACAGACAGAGAGGTTCCCAAAAGTCTTCCAAAATCTATGGAGCAAACATGGTCGCTCCGGACCCATCTGACTTGCGTGGGGCTATCCTCCACAAACGCAAGGAAAGAGAAGGGCCTCGGGGTACAAAGAGTCCTCCCACGGACGTTACTGCACCCAAATATCGTCAACTGCTGTTGCAATAACACGACTGTACGAGAAGACGGCAGTCCGTCTTCCAAAGACTGCAACAAATATGTTCGAAAGATGAGGCACTTCCTGTCGTCTCCTGCAACTCTGCTCAGAAAATCTCGCTGATGGGAGAGGAAAGAAGACAAATATTTCCAGCCCAAAGATTTCAACCACTATGACTAAAGTCTGTCGACTAAGCGGGTGCCCACCACCAGAGTTTTTTAAGGTACCCGTTCAAAGACGAAATCTGCTACAGTAGGAGATTTATCGTCCACACCACTGGGGGTTGCTGGAACTGGGGTAGCACTCCTCCGAACCTCCACGACAATCCGATGTTCCAAGAAGACGAGGGGGGAAACAACTTCCCATTAATGCAGCAAATCCTGACGTCCCCAAGGACGTCCACAATTCCCAAGATGAGGCGAACTCAGAAGCTGGGGGTACTGTTCCTTCGGAGTCTAACCAGAGGAAGACATTCCCACATACCCCGATGACGTTTATTACAGGGGTATGATTCAGAGTGCACGTCATCCTCCGTCCCTTCCACTTCTACTCATGTCAGGACGGTATTTATGACAAACGACGAACAGGATGGTCCCAGTGATCGCCAACATCGACACTTTGGAGGCCATACTGCGCTCTTTGGTCAAATCCGTGGATGAGATCAAAGCATCCCTCCCTACTCTGCAAGGGGACGCCTGGCCAAACAAACTTGGGCCCCGCGATCAATACAGACTCAAACTCAGCGGCACCAAACCGGGCAATACTCCTCCTGAAATGTCGGCTTCTACCGCTGCAGACGAAGCCAGGGAGGCAAGACGAGAGGTCCAGGAGCTCCGAGCCATGTTCCACGCCCGAGAAAACTGCCAAGACCTCAGGATATGACAACCGTATCCCGCTGCGTGAAGAGATGTTCCCTTTCCACCGAAGTATAAACCATTCCACATCAATCTGTATGATGGAAAGACCTCCGCGAGTCGGTACATTACTTACTTTGAGGTCACCACCGACCATCTGCCCCATGACGATGCCATTCTTACATGATTATTCATTGGGGCATTGGAAGGGGTCGCCTTCGACAGGTATCGCAACCTGCCAGACAACTGCATCCACTCCTTCGCCCGCTTCAAGCGCATGTTCTTTGAGAGATTCTACGAAGTAGGACAGGACATCACAATATCCACCTCAGGACGTCGTTCAAGGGAAGAAAGAGCTGACAAGGAACTATATTGATCGGTTCTGCCAAACCGCCATGAAGCTGTCGTCCGGTAATCTGGATTCCTCCTTAATTGAAATTTGGCAAAAGAGACTGCTTCGACAATCAGCCTCTGGATGGGTGAAAGTCAATTCAAGGACTGGAAGACATTTATTATCAGTGCCACTAGCGTCGAAGAACGATTGAAGAAGGCTCGCCAACTGAGATTGTACATCTCGGAGGGAGAGGACAAGGGCAAGCGTCCTAATGCCAACAATAACATTGGGGGTAGCTCCGCCAACAATCGGGACAACAAGGGAAAGCAAGCTATGGTGGCCGACACAGCACAGAAACCTGAGTCAAAACTGGCAGACAAGCAATGGCCACAAATGACCTACTCCTTCGAAGACGGCCACGTTAAGCCATTTTGGACATGCTCATACAAGGAGACAGAATTCAGCTCCCTCCACCAAGACGGAAACCTCGGCCGGCAGAAATGGAGAACCCAAAGTACTGCCATTACCACCGCTACGTCCACCATGCTACACATGACTGCTACCAACTGAAACGGTACATCCAACATCTCATCGATTCGAACGCTCTGGCCATCGATTTCGAAGAGGTAACTATGACAGCCAATATGGTGTCAGTACAATTTGGCAGCTTTCCTCCAACAGAAACTCAAGACGGTGTGGTACCCATCCCTCTGGCGACAATGGAGATTGCCAATCTTCCACCTCTCGAGATCAGGCGGCTGGTCTGGTGCCCCTCACCACATCGGGGGAGGTCATGTGGGTCCATCCGGACCTGGTACTGAAGTGACTCAATCTACACCACCTTCCATTCGCGAAAAAAGAGTAGAAAAGTCAGATCCTGCCGTATAATCTCGGTAGATATCGAAGAAGCCACAGCTGTCGTCACTCGGTCTGGGGCACAATCCTAACCTATAGCTGATAACTCGGCTGAAGATCATCAGCAGCTACTACTGACGCTCCGGGACCTTCTCAGCCTCCGACGACCGACAAGCCTAGGCCGAAGGAGACTCGCTTTGACAAATCCCTCCGAAAAGAGGCACCGCAGGGGCTGGAGAGGCCCTACAACTTCGACATCTTGGTGCAATTGGCCAATACATCGGCCAAATTGTTATTATACGAGCTCCTGAGACTCTCAAAGGATGTTCGTGCGGCTTTGAGCAATACACTCCAGAATGTCGACGCCTATCTGGCTCAGGTCAACCTCACGGGAGAGAGCCCGCCTGCAGACTTCCAAGACAGCCCTTGCAGGGAGCGATGCCCAACATTGTCTTCACTCCAGGATATCTTATCAAAACCAACCTGTACGATCGCCCGTTATATTACACTGGATACATCGACGACGTAAAGGTAGATCGGATGCACATTGATCCTGGTTCTTCCATAAGCATCATTTCGAAGAGTCTGTTACATCATCTCCGTATTTCTATGCATCGTCTGACGCCAACAAGTACCGCCATCAGCGGTTTCAATTCGGCAGGAGCTACCCGATTGGAAAGATTTGCTTGAAGTGCCAAATTGGCGATCTTCACTCAGAAGTAACCTGTTACGTCATAGACGCAGACACTTCTACAACATCTTGGGGTGCCCTTGGATACACGATTACATGATCGTGCCTTCCACTCTGTATCAGTATTTCAAGTATGTCGACAAATACGGCTTCGTGAGGATAGAATTTGCCGACATCGATCCCTTCAAAGGGGTCGAATCCTACTACTCAGACTCCTGCCTATACGAAAAGTCGAAGAGGCACCTTGGTGAAGAGATGTGCAAGCTCGTACCGAGACAGCCACAGGATCAGAAGAACCTCTGACGATCCACCTCCAAGCTCGCAAACCTGGCAAGTCCGCACCCCTTACAGCACTCTGCGTAAGGACGCAATCAGCCTCTCAGTACAAGAAGAGCAAATGATAATCCGGCTGCCAAGGTCCGGCCAAGCGCCAAGACCCAAAACAGAGCCACTGACAATCAGACTGCCTAGAGTCGGCCAGCCACAAATGGAGAAGCTCAACCCCTTCGACAATCAATGACGATACGCCTTCCCAAGAAGAATCGTCACCCTGATGCAAGGTCTGGGGCTTCTAGTGAGCCAACAACTCCCCGTCCAACATCGAGTACCAAACTGGGGGTCGCTAGTTTGCCAACAACTCTACGTTCTGCTCCACCGGCAGAACCCTTGACGATCAAGCTGCCCAGGTCATCCTCTCAGTCTTCATTTATACAGGGGTGGTCAAAGAAGAACCGGAGCTAGCCAAGTATGTGGCTGCCCACACTGATGCTCTCTCTACAGATGATGTAACCCGCTAGAAAAGATACCTTACTTCATCAATAAAAGGCTATCTTTGAACTACCTCGAGCTTAATAAGCTTTGTACAATGTATGCTAGGAACACGGTACAGGTACTCACCTACATGCACAGGTGACAAATGTGTACACCGCAAACCAGCTTACTCCAGTGGAAGACGCTTACCACATAATCGAGGGAGGGGATCCAATCATCTTCGGTCGGAAGGACGACCCACAACCCTTCACCATAGAAGAGGTCGATCTTGAATCAGATGCCGGAAGACTGCCTCTGTATCTTTATAGCCCCCAATCCAAATACCTATACAAAAATAGGGTATGATCTGGAGACTACGCCAGGCTCGAACTACGGCACTGGACGACGATTACCTTTAAAGCTACCAGTTCCGGCTGACAAACCACGGGACTACTACAGCAAGACCCGATGTGGATTAGGGTATGTTACGCCTACAAACCCCTGAAAGTTTCGATGAAGAATGCGACTGGCATTCACATTCAATCGGGTCACCAACTTCTGATTCGGATACCAGCATCAGAGACGTATTCAGACAAGTTATGTCAGTCAACATGGCATTCGCGACGCTTACGAAGAAGATGAAGACATGCCTAAAATCCTCGAGTTAGAGCCGTGGGCCCAACAGTTGGATGCACAATAGGAAAAGTGGTTCGAACAGAGAGAACCTCCTACTGAAGATGAAGTTATACAGGTCGACCTCGGCGACGAATCTTCTCCAAAACCAATCTTCGTCAGTAAAAGCCTGACAGACGAAGAGCGAGACTCGCTACTAGAACTTGTCAAAGAATACATTGATATGTTCGCCTGGAGCTATGAAGACATACCGGGTTAAATCCCGATATTGCTCTTCACAAGCTCAAATTCGGCCAGATGCAAAGCCAGTCAAGCAACAACAACGACGCTTCTGCCCGGCATCATGGATGCAATCAAAGCCGAAGTCAACAAACTCATAGCCAGCGGCTTCATACGCGAGAAGCAACATCTAGACTGGGTCGCCAACATAGTACCGGTCCTCAAGAAGAATGGGAAGATTCGAATCTGCATCGACTTCCGCAATCTAAACGAGGCATGTCCCAAAGATGAATTCGCCCTCCCTATCATAGACATCATGATCGACAACACATGTGGCTTCGAATGCATATCATTCATGGATGGTTTCTCGGGGTACAACCAAATCAAGATGTCTCCTGACGACGAAAAGCATACATCATTCCGAACGCCGATTGGCACATACTGCTACACAGTCATGCCTTTCGGTTTAAAGAATGCTAGAGCCACATATCAAAAAGCCATGAGTATCATCTTCAGGGATCACTTGCGTAAGACCGTGGAGTGCTATGTTGATGACGTCGCCGTCAAGAGTCGTTGTAAGGGTGACCACCTCCAGGATCTGAGGACGATATTCGAGCTGATGCGAACACACAACCTGAAGATGAATCCCACAAAATCCTTCTTGGGCGTATCCAGCAGAAAGTTCTTAGGTTTTATCATCACCGCCCAGGGTATCCACGTAGACCCTGAGAAGACAAAGGCAATCATGGAGATGGGTCCCCAGAGAAATCTCCAAGAACTTCGAGGCCTCCAAGGGAGGTTAGCTTACATTAGGAGGTTCATTTCCAACCTCTCCGGGCGTTGTCAGCCATTCACCCATCTCATGAAGAAGGGCATCTCATTCGTATGGGACGAAGAATGTCAGCGTGCCTTCGACAACATCAAAGAATATTTGTCGAACCCTCCAGTCCTTGTGGCCCCGGTTGCTGGAAAATCATTCCTGCTCTATGTACGAGCAATAGAGCATTTTTTCGGCGCTCTGCTGGCACAAAACAATGATGCAGGCCATGAATAAGCCATATACTACCTCAGTCGAATGATGATCGGGCCAGAGCACCGATATACCGCTGTGGAGAAAGAATGCCTCGCCCTGGTATTCGCCATTCAAAAGATGCGGCACTATGTCACAGGAAAAACCATATATGTGATCTCAAGGGTCAGCCCTCTCAGGGTCCTCATGACTAAACCAGGGGCACTCAGCTCCCGCCTCGCTACATGGGCAATATTACTGTCCCCTACCATATGATCTTCGTCCACAAAAGGCTGTTAAAGGTCAAGCCCTGGCAGACTTTTTGGCAGCCCACCCAGGCCGAAGTCGTCCAGAATATATGAAGGAATCCCAGATGAGATCGTCGACTCGCATGCAACCTCTCACGATGATATATGGCGAATGTTCTTCGACGGCACCTCAAGGACCGGACCTAAGGGCAACATCGTCGTCGGAGTCGGTGTGGTGCTGGTTTCTCCTTCCGTATTGGTGATCAATCGCGCTTACTCCCTCACAAAACCCTGCTCTAACAATGTGGCCGAGTACAACGCTTTGGTTGTTGGCCTCCAACTTGTAAGAGAGCTGGAGGTAGAATATGTTGAAGTATACGGCAATTCACAGTTAATCGTCAATCAGATCTGGGGTTCATACGAAGTCCACCATGAAGACATGATCCCTATCACCAAATAGCGATCAACATCATCTCGTCGTTCAAAGGGTTCTTCATCGAACACGTTTCCAGACTCCGAAATATCGAAGCCGATGCCTTAGCAGGCCTTGCTGCTTCCCTAGCAGTGCCAAATCATACTCGTCAATCGATGGATGTGATAGGCCATGAATTGGTCTGTCCCAAGAACAATGTTCAATTTATGGCAAGTTATTCCGCTCGGACGATCGATGAAGTCCCGGACTGGAGACAACCATTCATTGACTTCGTAGTCTACGACATCCTGCCCGAGAACCCAAAGAGGCCACCTCTATCCGAAGGCATTCTCTCATGTTCTTCTACGATACAGAGACGAAAACTGTATCGTCGATCTTACGATGGATTATTGCTTCGATGTCTGTCAAACGCAGAAGCCAAAGAAGCCATACGCGAAGCTCATGACGGTGTCTGCGGGGCCCATCAGCCTGGCCCAAATTGCAAGACCATCTTTGTCGAATGGGTTACTACTGGCCCCACGATGGTAGCAGATGCGATAGACTATGCAAGAAAGTGCAAAGCTTGCCAAGTCCACGCGGACTTCATCCACCAACCATCCAAATTTCTACATCCGACAGTGGCGTCCTGGCCAATCGAAGCATGGAGAATGGATATCATCTGTCCGATCACTCCATCTTTCTCCCGAGGATATCGCTTCATACTCATAATCACAGATTACTTCTCCAAATGGGCGAAAGCTGTTCCGCTTACAGAAGTCAAAACTTCAAACGTGATCAGCTTCCTCAAGCATCACATTATCTATCGCTTTGGACTGCCCCGAAGGATCATCTACGATAATGGTCCGCAGTTTGCAAGCCACGCCTTCTATCGGTTCTGCGACAAGTACCACATCCAGAATATTGCTTCGACGCCATACAATCCGGCAGCGAATGGGTTGGCAGAAGCATTCAACAAAACCATCATCAAGTTACTCAAGAAGTTCGTGTCGTCTAATAAGTGCGACTGGAACGAGAAGCTTAGTGAATGCTTATGGGCGTACCGTACCACAGTCCGAACAGCCACAGAGAATACACCATTCTCTCTGGTGCACGGAAGTGAGGCAGTTCTTCCATTGGGAACTCAAATACCCTCGCTCTGCGTCGCCCTTACTTACCAATTGACGACAGACGATAACTACCATCGCCGACTACAAGAGTTGGAGGCCTTAGATGAAAAGCGCCTCTTGGCTCAGCAACGAATCGAGCTATACCAAGCACGCATCTCCGGAGCCTTCAACAGAAGGTTAAAATCAGAACATTCCAAGTGGGCGATCTCATTCTCGCAGTTCGGAGGCCGATGGTCATAACTCACAAAACCGCCGGCAAATTCTAGCCAAAATGGGAAGGTCCATTTATCATTGAGGCGGTATTCTCCAACGGTGCTTACCGTCTCGCAAAAAAAAGAGACTTGCTCATGCTGCCAGTCAATGGCAAGTTCCTGAAAAAATACTATGCCTAAACGACATTTTCCAGATTACCGAGTTATGTACCCGCTGGTACCGCTGAACTCACATTTCCAAATTCCAGATTATTGAGTTATGTACCCGCTGGTACCGCTGAACCCACATCAACAAACACACCAGAATTATTGAGTCATGTACCTGCTGTTACCGCTGAACTCATATTTACAACAATCCCAGATTATCGAGTCATGTATCCACTCACTACAACAAAAAGACCTATTAATGACGCTTGATAAGTGGATTTCATGACGGCTGATAAAAAAGCGTTATGAAAGTTCGAAATATCTTTTTTCTATGACGGTTTGGGCTAATTCTGAACTTTTTATAACCTTTATAAAACAAAACGTTATTAATATTTTAGAGCGGTGGCAAACTTGTAATATTTTTAAGTTTAATTTTTTTGGCAAAATGCTGAGAACAGCCCGTGCTTCAACAAAATTTTTCCTCTCCCCCATTCTGGTCTTCTCCTTCTCCTTATTTCTTCTCCCTCCTCTCCCCCAACTCCAAATCAAATCAGAGGAAGAACCCATGAATCTTCCTCCTCCTCCTCATCCTCCTCTAAATTTTCTAAATTTCTAAGGTTTCCAAATTCTCCCATGCCTCGATCTCTCCACCGCCTGAGTCCGATCCTCCCGTCGACGTTCCTCTTCCTCCTCATCCTCGCCGGGTTCTTCATCTCCGGCGTCCTCACCCTCCGGCGTCGGCAGCAGCGGAGGACCCTCCGCTTCCTCTTCCGGCTGGGGGTTCCGGAGTCAGAAACGTTACGGGAAAGGCCATGGATCCAGATCTCTACTTTGCTCCAATGTCGAGTAAGTGATTCTTCTTCCACAAATAGTGATTGTTCTATTTTTTTAAGATTTAGGAGTTCTTATGATGTTGAAACCGGGATGCTCATCATGGTGGGTTGTCGGCAAGTGGGTTCTTCATTGGACTGTAGGATCCTCATCAATATCCAGCTTGCTCCTTTGAATCCGGAGGAGGGAGAGTACTCAAAAGGCAAAATTAGCAGTATAAAGGAAAACACTGATCCTCTTTTCTTTAAGCCACTAGAAATTTCTGTACGAGGGATGTACAGGACACAAGCAGCTGAAAACATCAGGTGGATGAATATTGAAATCACCATGGTTCTACTATCCCTCACACTCTCTTGTATTTTCATTGGGTTGCAGCTCTACCACATAAAAAAGCATCCAGAGGTGCTCCCTTCAATCTCAATCACAATGCTGGTCATTCTCACTCTAGGTCATATGATCCCCTTAGTGCTGAACTTTGAGGCATTGTTCTTTAAGAACCACAGCAGACAGATTTCTCTAGTACAGAGTGGTGGGTGGCTTGAGGTGAATGACGTTGTAGTTAGGGTCATAACAATGGTAGCTTTTCTTTTGCAGTCTTGTTTACTTCAAGTTGCATGGTCTGCAAGATCAGCAGATGAGAGAAAACATGGCCTGTAGAATGCTGAAAGGAAGAGTCTAGTTTTGTGTTTGCCTATAATATTGTTGGAGGATTGATCACTTTAGTTGTTCACTTCGGATCTTTTGGGACTTAACAGAAAAGGCTAGATTACAGTTCTTCAGACTATCACTCTCTATGGGAGGATCTGTTCTCATATGCTGGTTTGATACTTGACGGCTTCTTGTTCCCTCAATTTCTCCTCAATATTTTGCAACTCCAAAGACAAATCTCTGGCACCTGCTTTTTATGGTGGAATCACTGTCGTTCGTTCACTTCCACATGTGTATGATGCTTACAAAGCCCACCATTATATTCCTCATGTCCGTTATTCTTACATTTATGCTAGTCAAAATGGGGATCTCTATTCGTCTGCTTGGGATATTATTATCCCCTGTGCAGGGATGCTATTTGGAGTGCTTATATTCTTGAATTACTACAACCAGTTTCTTAGGTACTTTTATTTATGTTCCATAGACTTTCTAATTAATTGTTGGATACTTGGCAGGTTGCATTTGGCGATATGGCTGAGAAATTAGCTATAAATTACAATGTTGATCGCTTGCCAACAGGAAAGCTAAGGTTTTCTTCTATAATCTTTTCTTTGTAATTTAGAATAGCTTTTTGTTTATGATCCTTAGAGATGTGCCATTTCTTGAAGGGCTTTGAGAATTCTAGAAATTCCTTGGGACAACATAATAGTATCAACTTGGTGGTAGTTCCATTTGGTGGTAGTAATTTTTTGGTTTTACTTTAATGTATAGTTTATGTTTGAATAAGCATATTTGTGGAGATGTTGCATATATATAGGACTTGCTCATATGTTTCTATATGCCATGTATATACTTTTAGGAAATTTTATTTACCAGTTCAGTTTTCCTGAAATGTAATTAGCATTATTAGCATGCACTTCGGTGTTAACTTGGTGGCTCATCAATGTGCAGAAGTTGCTCATATACTTTTGAGTTGTAACCCTTTCAACAAAGTTTCAAGTAGCTACCTCGTCTTCTGTCATGCCTCACAATTTATTGCATTCTTTGAGAGGCCTATTTCTTTCACTCTTTGAGTGGACTGTTATTACTACAGGTAGGTATTTTAATGCATTCTTAGATTCAATGTATATGAAAGTATTTTATTACATTATCCTTAATTGCTAGTTTCTTGTTGGAAACTTGGTATCAACTCTTAAGACATGAGGTGGTCTTTTGGTAATATTTTTTTTATCTTTTTCAGGGTTTTGCTACGTGATGCCGATAGTTTTGATGTGCTCAAAGTTGAAGCCAATGTACTAATAGTTTTGAGGGTCTACTTACTAGTAGTAGTTGTAAATATGTATTTGGATGTCCTATTTTGAAAAAATGTAATAAAAATGGTGATATATATTATGTATTTATTTATAAACGGATTAAATGGTACTCTATAACATTTAGATGTTTTCTTGTGAATATGGTTCAAAATGAATGTTTTAAAATTGAATTGAGCAACATTGAGCATTGATCTGTAATTTTTTGGAAAGTATATATAAATGTGCAGAATTGAGCGTTATAAATGTGCTGAATTGAGTCTATACAGATTATCTATTCATAACGCTTTCAAACTACGCTGAAAATAAGTGTAGTAGAAACTTGTCATATTCATGACGTTTTTATTTATGACGCTTTTAAAAAATATTTATAACACCCGTTTTCATCAAGCTTGCTTTGGAAAAAAAAGTATCATGGTTTGTCATTAATGACAGTTTTTAGCCGTTATTAAAAGGTATTTCTGTTGTAGTGACTGGTGCCGCTAAACTTACATCCACAACACTCCAAATTATCGAGTCATGTACCCGCCGGTACCGCTGAACTCACATTCCAACTCTCCCAGATTATCGAGTTATGTACCTGCAGGTGCCTCTGAACTCACATTCCGGTCACTCTTTTAGGTAGTAAGTCATGTATGATCATACCTCTGAACTTATTTCTCTGAAAGAGCTCCTCCTTCATGATCCACTACCCCATTCTCAATGCACAAAAAGGGTAACGGATCCACAAAATCTCCAAACGACCAAGTCCTCATTACCTCTGAGTCGTTTCACTTTCGCCAAAAACAAATCACCCCTCTACATAGAACTTTTATGTCCTCATTACCTCGGAGTCGTCCTATGTACCCCTTCATGGAGCCCACTCCTGTCATGTCCTTATTACCTCTGAGTGGGAAGGCTCCATCGAAGAAACCCTTATATTTGCCATGTCCGCATTACCTCTGAGTAAATATGTTGGTTCTCTCTCGACTTATTATCTGTACTAAAAAAAACCCCAGGGTACGCTAAGAATAATAGGTCTATAAATCATCCGTTGAGTCCACTCCTACCATGTCCTCATTACCTCTGAGTAAGAAGACTCCACGGTAAAACCCTCATACTTGCCATGTCCTCATTACCTCTGAGTAAGCATATTGGTTCCCTCTCATCCTATTATCCATATCCTAAGCCAGGGTACGCCAAGGATAATAGGTCCACAAATATCCTCCGTTGAGTCCATTCCTGCCATGTCCTCATTACCTCTGAGTAGGAAGACTCCACGGTAAAACCCCCATACTTGCCATGTCCTTATTACCTCTGAGTAAGTATGTTGGTTCCCTTTCATCCTATTATCCATATCCTAAGTCAGGGTACACCAAGGATAATAGGCCCACAAACGTCCTTTGCTAAGTTTCTTAGTACAGGCCCACCATTCCTCATCAAGCCCGGGAGCCCAGCTGCTCCATGGCATTCTCTCTCCCATACCCGGAACGTCCATGATCACCTTACCGTGGAACTATTCTAGGTATCCCCAATCAAACTTGTTATCTGTACCTAAAACCAAGGTATGCCAAGGGGTAACAGGTCTACAAATAAGTCCCCCATTCGGAGCAAATGCCACCACAACACCACAAACACAACAGGTAGTACAAATAAAGGGTGGAATAAAGCATACTCTTTCATTTGGAAGGCAAAAAGTACTATATGTTCTAGGGATAATGTCCAATTTAAAGAAAGAAGAAGAACAAAAATAAAAAAAGAGAAAAAGGCCGTCTATGGTTCGGCATTACATAATTCCAGGAGATGGTTCTTCACCAAGGTGATCCCCTGATCAAGCCGCTGTTTAGCTCGGCGCTCCGCTTCCGGGGACAAACGCTCTGCATTATCCAAGTCCATGTGTGCCTGCCAGTCATCCTCCAACTTCTTCAGGGCAATTTCCAGATCGGCCGAAGCTCGATTCACTCTGTCAGCCTCCTGGATAATTAGCCCCCTTTCGGTACGGGCAGCCTCAAGCTCAGACTCCAGGAAAGCTAACTTCCTCTGAAGCTTAAGGATCTGCTCCCGCGTATCAAATCCAACGGGAGGCGGTCGCTTCCCAAGCCGTAACATCTTCACTCTCGTGGCTCAACTCATCATAGCGATCAGACAGATCGCGGAGGTCCTTCAGCATGGCCGGCCTGGTTTTATCCCAAGCAGCCCTTAGCTTCTCTACAGTAGCTGTGAGGAAACCGCGCGCCTGATCTATAGCAGCAGACAGATCAGTCTGCCATAGCACCTGAAGCTGGTCCACCAGCTGATCGGCCTCTAACAATTTTGCCTCCAGAAGTGCGGCTACCCCTGCCCCACCGGGAAGAGTCTTAATGATATCAATATGACCCTGGATGCATTGTCGGGCCAAGACGAAGGGTCCCTCTTTCCACAGCAGCCACTATCCCCCTCTTCAGGTGACGATAAAAGCTGTCAACCATATCCTGTAAAGCTTCGTCCAGAACCTCTGTAGAGGACGGCGTCAAAAGAAGCATGGCCGGCAATGTCAAAGGAAGCACGCTAGAACTTGCCACCAAAGGGACAAATTTTGAGCGGAACGATGCACGGATAGCGGCTAACTCTTCCTCCACCACTCGAAGAGCCTGTACACTTGGCAGGGCAGAGAGGTCGACTCTCGGAGCCGCCTGAGCAGAAGATAACGTAAGGACCATTGTCCCCTGCCCCGGTTGTCCTGCCACTTGACTTTCCGAACTCGAGACAGCGGAAGGCCCCTCAAGACAAGCCGAAAGGGGAGGAGGTACACTCCTCTCCGCCAATGCCCCTTCGACAGAGCCTGTCTCAACAATATCTATCATCGTCACTGGAGAGGCAGGACCTGTATGCCCAGAGGAACCATCAATCGACGTAACCCGAAGGATGTGATAATAGAGCAGATAAGCCTCCTCACAAGTTAAAATTCGACTTATCTTATCAGGGGAGGAGCATGGAGGCTGTAACTCCCTTGCAGGTGACGTGGTCTCCTCACTCGCAACCTCCAAGTTAAATTCCGCTGGCTCTTCTGTTCCAGCCACCCCGGAGGGAGGTACGACTCGATCAGCGTCATCTTGATAAAATTCAGTAATTTCGAGGACAGGTCCATCGGAACCCCCGTCATCGTGAGTCATGACCTCGGCAACTTGAGATTCCTCTTCTTCTGACACCTACAGGAGGGAAGGAAAATGATTAAAGATCTAAACTGGAAGAAACGAAAAACTGAATAAAAATGGTAGTATTCGCTTTACCTCCGAAGCGGGGTCGACATCCTCGCTTCTCTCCCTTATAGTTAGCTGCGACGTCTGGTCGCAGCCAACTTCGGAGTGAGGAAACCGCCAACAGGGGAGATCTGTTGCTACACTTCCGTACAACCAGGTG